>OY365808.1:4222187-4547187 GCA_959347315.1 Bimastos eiseni
GTTGTCGACTGAATGAAAGAAGAAGTCGTTAGGCGTCGGTAGATGGTGTGACAATCGTCCATCTACAAAAGCATCGACTGAGAAAAAAGAGAGATAGAGACAGACAGACAGACAGACAGACAGACAGACAGACAGAGAAAATGAGCCTTAGGGATGGATAGGATTTGTTCGAGGCACCGAGAGATCATTAGCACATTCTCACCATCTTATATATATATATATATTTACATATATATATATATATATATATATACAGTGTGTGTAGGGCCTATATACACGTACCTTCTCAGCTTCGTAAATAGATATAATTATGTATCGAGATAAAATTATGTATCGAATATATATATATATATATATATATATATATATATATATGTATTATTCGGTACATAATTATATCTATTTACGAAGCTGAGAAGGTGCATGTATATAGGCCCTACACACACCTCTACCTCTTTGAATAAAGATATATATATTTATGTCGAATACACATATATGTTTTATATATATATGAGCATAAAAGCGTCTTATAAATAGCATTTTTGATGAGTGCAAGAACATGCGGAAATGCGAACCTGAGATGTTGTTAGTCTTTCGCAAGAGGAATTTTGGTTAGATGTACATTGTATCCAGGTGTTTGAAAGCCAGAGATAACTGGTGAGTTTCGAGGCGTTACTTAACGGCAGAGATAGAGTTCTTGTGTTCCATCGAGGCTCAACCAAAAGACCATTTCGGAGGATTTCAGATTTAACCCCTTATCGGAGAGTTATAAAAAGAAAACAGGGGTTGAAAGTAGATGACAGCGAGAGTTGTAGGGTTTTTAGTGGTCGAAGGCAAGTTATGCAAACGACCAAGCATGCGATGTCAAGGAGTTCATTCGTGTGTGGCCACAAAGAAAAGACATTTTGGATGCGTTGAAGCCTCATGGTTCCAAGTTCTATGTATGCTAACGTGTATTATATAAAGCGGAACATTTTTCTTTCTATCCAAGGAAAGGCTGAAGAACGAAGCGCTCGGGCGATATGAATGTTTTTACAAAACATTCTAATGGAGAATTAATTTTTTTTACTAACATACGCGCACACAAATATGCTTATGCATAATTGCATGTGCATATTAATGCACGTGTTCTACATATGGTTTATGGCTTGATATGGTATGATTATATTGGAGCCAACCCAAGTATGAACGCCGTGCGGATGCAAGGGACGGATTGACGGAGAGAGACAGACAGCCAGAGACAGACTGACAGACAGAGAAAGACAGGAGACACAGAGAGACAGAGAAAGAGAGAGAGACAGAGACAGAGAGAGACAGAGACAGAGCGGAAGTCGACTATGGTGGCGGCGAAACGATGCATTAAAGGCTCATCCATATATCCGACATAACGCTTTATCGTTGTGATGGACCGTCAAACAACATTGGCGGACGCTGTGGCTGTCGTGTTCGACCACTGCAAGTGCGTCTGTTTTTAGTTTGTTTCACTAATGTTCATTGGGCTTAAGATACTGGCCAACGCTATTTCAATTATGGTCGGGAAATAATAACGTTGTGGAGTTTAACAGCGCACACCAGGTATTTTTTAGTGGATGCTACAAAAACTGACAAGTGTTTTCCTTGAGATGAATTTTACAACTGAATAGATTAATATTTCCGATGTAAATATCACATCTCTTATACAAGTGGTTCAAATAATTTTGTCAGCCTATGTTTGCTTTGGTGTTTATTTAAGCACTTAAGATGCGAACAAGCTTAATGAGACTGCTTGGAAGGGCTGTCATGCAGGGTGCGAAAGAGGTTTGTTGACATAGTATATTTGAGAG
The DNA here is from genome assembly GCA_959347315.1 of Bimastos eiseni. Lineage (NCBI taxonomy): Eukaryota > Metazoa > Annelida > Clitellata > Crassiclitellata > Lumbricidae > Bimastos > Bimastos eiseni. Next base: position 4,224,011 of record OY365808.1, read on the forward strand.
TTTGGGTTTGCTTGTGATAAAGTTAGTTGTTACTCTAATTGTCGAAGAACACAGCCGTGTCGTTTCCTTATGTGCTAGCTATATGGTCGATGTATATATGTTGTTAATATAAGAACAGTTAAAGGGGTAACTTGAAATCAATTTCAAGTGGAAAACTCCGGTAACTTGAAATCAATTTAAAGTTACCGGGGGTAGCCTGAAGCTGAGTTCATATTACCCCTAGGGGTAATCTGAAATCGTAGGGGGTAACTTGCAATCACCTTAAATTACCCCCGGGGATAACTTGAAGGCGATTTCAAGTTACCCTCCGGTAACCGGTAACTCAGACGATTAAACGTGGACCCAAATTGCGAAACTGACGTTGAGAAAAAACAGAAAACATTCGGAAACTCAGCTGAGCTTGGCATCGAAGGAAACCAGGAACGGACGAGGGACAGAATTGTCATCAACCGGACTAGGTAACGTCACCATTGCCTTTACCGTTACCATCTCTATTACATGCTGTTAACTTTTCATAGCACGAAATTCAATTTTGGCTTCAATCACACGCTTTCAACGTATTTGGCCAATAATCAGGAATCAAAAGTTCATTTTCTTCTCCTCGTTAGTTTTCTTCTCAATTTGATTCCTCCTCTTGTTCCTCTTCTCTTTACTCCTCCTCTGGATTTCTCCGTCTCGACCTTTTCTTTTTCCACCTCATTTCATCCGGCTTTATATGCTCCTCCCTAATATTGATAATCAATCCCTCAACTGCGTCTTTCTGTCGGATCTCGCGTCGATTATGTCTTTTAGTGTTTTAAGGCGAAGAATGAGACGGTGGAATTGGTGGTGCAAACGGAGAAAGATGATGGGATCTGAAAACATGGATACATAAATTTAAATACATGCAAACATACATGCGTACATGCATACGCATATACAATGTACATTAATATATTCTATTCTATTTACGGATTTATATAGCGCCTCTCACAGTACAACCTAATCAGAGGCGCTCTCAGTGCAAAAAACCTCTAGAGAAAAGAAAAATCTTAAGGTAACGAGCCGAAACAGTTGTGCTACTAGATAAGATTACAGCCCGAATCACAACAGGAAGACTGTTCCATAGCAAAGGGCCAACAGAGGCATAGGCACGATGCTGAGCTGTGGCAGTTCTAGACCGAGGTACTAGAAGGTCCTGACGGTCTAACGAGCGAAGAGCACGTCCAGAGGTAGCCTAGATAGGTTGCCTGATAAGATCATAGAGATAGCGTGGAGCTTGATCCAGAAAAGCGTTGTATGTAAGTTAGGAGTAACCAATGAAGATGTTGTGTCATGAAAGTAGAAACATGTGAGAAATAAGGAAGACGGGCAATCAAACGAGCAACTGCGTTGAATACAGACTGGAGCGGAATGAGGCGGAGTTTTGGTAGGCCGATGAGTAATAAGTTACAGTAGTCAATGCGGGTACAGATGAAAAAATTTTTGAGGACACGGATCGTCGAATGACGCGTATACGCCGCAAATGATAAAAGCTAGACCAAAAGAGATTCGAGATATGTGCAGAGAAAGATAGAGTAGGCTACAGTACCAGTTATTATCCAGATTAACACCTAAGTAGGTATAAAACGCGCTATCTGGAACAATTGACCATAACATAGGTCAAAATCACCCACCTAATAGGTTACAAAACGTATTTTTAACCTATAACCAGGTTAAAAATAACCAATTCCAACACAAACCAAAACCCCCAGGTCAAACATCAACCAACAGACTAAGAAAACACCAGGAAATTTCCAATAGTTTCGATGATGAGCCAGAATTCGTGCACAAAACAAAGCCCTCGGTCAAAACGTCCGCCAATAGGTCAATAGTCACGGGAATTTCCAATAGTTTCGATGATGAGTCAGCAGTTTTGAGGATGAGTCATTGTTCAACAAACAAAAATTCTCTCATATATAAAATAAAAGAAAATATTTTCTCACTTCGACTTAAAGGAATGCCGCTCCAGTATAAAATGGAATACTCGAAGCAGACTGTGATCGAACTAAGAAAAATTGCGAAACAGAAAGGTATGGTTGGTTATACAAGACTGCGTAAAGCGGATTTGATTGCTAAAATTGAATCCCATGTGTCTCAAACACTCATCCCCTCACAGTTTGCGCCAATCTCATCCAATGCTAGTTTGCTGGACGCACCCGTTCCCGAGATTGGAATCCCAACACTCGCTCCCGTACCGGTCTCAGCGATACGAAAAGTCCTTGCTAATACAAAGTCCGGGATTATTACGTTCGCAAAGTGGATTGAAGGGTACATACTTGAAGAACCAAAGAGAAAGGATTCAGTAAAATTCTTATGAAAACACGCGAAATAAAAGAGACGGCCTCAGCTATCAAGGGCTTCACGAAGCAACACACGGTCGAAGGTGCAAACGGAATTTACACCACATCTTTTCTCAAAGCAGATCAACCACAACTGGAAGACCTTTTGTCTAGAAGTCGACAGACTAAGCTCAACTTTGTCCTCACCTGCACAATGGAGCGTGTTGATATGAAATCCGGGAAAGCAGATACCGATGATTTTCCGTTCGTTTCAAAAACTGAGGTGATTTTAGACTCCACCGACACGAGCGAAATTTATAACAACGCGAAGGATAAAATGTTAGAATCAATGGCTGCCTTCCAGATGCGTGGTAGTAACTGGAGACTTAGAGCGGTTCAAAAATTAGAAATCAACACGGTCGGTTCAAGTGGTGTGTAACGAGAGCTTTAAACCTCGTTGAGGAACATCCGGAAAGATTTACGAAAGAATTAACCAAGCAGTAGCTGAGGAACTTGATTGGTCCAGCATTGAATTCCCGGTCGCAGCTGATGCTAATGTGATAAGTAAGTTTGAGAGAAATAATAATATTAGTATTAATGTTTTTGGTCATGAGAAAGTTGTTTACCTATTCCCACTATATTTATCGAAACACGAGTGCGATATCGGTGTAGACCTATTACTCATTTCTGACGAACATAAGAAGTATTATTGGTGGATAAAGAACTTCAACAGACTGATGGCGGTTCATAACGCAAACTCATATTGTCAGCGGTGTTTGATAGGATATAGAGAGCTAGAGTCATTAAAAAACACACCGAGTATTGTTCCAAACACACCGCTCAAAAGATAGAACTCGCAGAACCAAAAACTATGTTGAATTTCAAATATTATAATAGAAAGATGAGAGTTCCATTTGTCGTGTACGCCGATTTCGAATCTTTTATTAAACCTATAAACACTTGTCAACCAGATCCCAACATGTCTTACACCAACAGATATCGAAAACACGTTCCAAGTTCTTTCTGATATTATATAAAATGTTTTGACGATTATCTATATTCGCAAGCTCCTGTGACGTTCACAGCAAAGAGCGAAGACGATGATGTAGCTCAGATACTCGTGGACAGTCTTATAGAAAATATAAAAGATATCAATGATCGATTTTAATTTCCTAAGAAAATGATATTTGGAAAGAAAGAACAGGCGCTATTCGATTCCGCCATCGTTTGTCACTAATGCGAAGGCGAACTGGGTAAAGATCGAATTAGAGACCATTGCCATTTAACTGGAAAATATAGAGGCGCCGCTCATAAGAATTGTAATCTGAATTATATAGTTCCAAAGTTTTTCCCAGTATTGTTCCATAATCTATCCGGTTACGAAAGTCATCTATTCGTAAAGAAATTGCGAGGCGATGATAACGAAAAGATTAATTGCATTCCTAACAACGAAGAAAAGTATATCTCGTTTAGCAGAGAAGTCGTAGTCAATAAATTTACGAATGAAGAAAATAAGAAAATATTAGTTAAACGAGAATTACGTTTCATCGATAGTTTTAGATGCATGGCATCGAGTCTCAACGCTTTATCGAAGAACCTGAGTAAAGATCAGTGTAAGAATATAAGCAAACACTATTCTGGTAATCAGCTCGATCTCTTGCTTAGAAAAGGGTTATATCCTTACGATTATGTTGATTCCGTCGAGCGACTGAACGAAGCAGAACTATCACCAATGTCAGCATTCTACTCAATACTTAACGACGAAGACTACAACCATGCACAGATGGTATGGAAAGAATTCGGATTAACCATTCGGCGAATGCGAAAAGTTGTTGTTAGTCTCATCGATGTTTGGGAATGAAAAATATGTTTCCAGATTGACAAGAGCCATCTCGTACTTTTTATCTTTATCGAACTGAATTAACGGATTGAATCGGGTCCTTCTTCGCGACCTCTTATCACTCAATAATATGTAATATGATGACTTTGGCTCTGTTTAACGAGCGATCCTTTCGGTGTAGTCTGCAATCTTTTGTAGAAGCGATTCCATTTTTATTATACACTACTATTTTTTTAAATAAAAGAGATTTTTTATAATGGAATGTAGAATTCATCGAAACCGCATCTATACTTGCAGTTATTCTTATTACGAGTCTGATCTATCACTACAAATCCATGCCTCCAGGCCGTTTCACATAGTTTCTTAAACTCATCTTTAGACATGTCTGTACTTACGTGATCGTGGTATTTGTGATTAATATTTTTCTGGTCTTGAGGAAACAAGCAGATAAAGTTTGCATCATCTCTGATCGTCTGTCTAGGTAGTTTGATATAATTTTGTGCGAGTTAGAAGCAGTCAACGTTGCTATGCCTTCCCCGGATGAAGTAGGTCTCACATTTGTTTTGCTTTTCTAACTGTAAATCATCTAAAATCATCAGGTTCTTCTTTTCACGATTCAAATCTCTCGGATCTGGCACATCTTCCGATGATTCAAAGAACTTACAGCAGATATCAGATTTTTTATACAAGTGTTTAGCCATTGTCTCAACTACTAAGGCCGGCGGAACATTTAGTCTCATGGTCTCGTCTGGGCAATTGAATAGCCCGATGATGGATTCTTTCGGTATTTTTTCTTCAAATGCTTGCCTGAGTATTTTATACTTTGGTTGAAAGAGAGATCTTCCGAATACCTGCAGATTGTCGTAGTATAACCACCCAGGTCTTAGAAGTAGATTCAACAATAGAGTCGTCTTACAGCATATGGACTTTCCTACGATTACCCCTCTTATATTTCTAGGTAAAAGAGGATTATTGAATCTTTTAGATAATATGTCGCTCCACGATAAATCTTTGACTTCCATTTTAAATATATCTAATTGCATTTAAAAAGGATGTATTGCGTAAAGCGTAAAACTCGTACTGAAACTAAAAATGTCCAAAATGTTACAACGAAGAATGGAAGGTCAATGCTTAGAGGCACATGTGATATGTGTGAAAAGACAAAGACACAATTCGTGAAGTCTTCTGAAGGTGGTGATTTTGTGATTTAGTTTATATTCGGTTACCGGCGGTATTAAGCTGCCGTGGGCTAAATATCCAGGTGAGATGCACTTGCCGGGACATTAGTTTACTGGTCCCGGTACTAGACTTGATTTGAGGCTGAATTCCAATGGAACTCCTAAGGATTGATGGAAGCCCGTCAATAGAGTCGACAACGCTGCATATCATCACGATTTAGCTTACGATCAGCACTCCGATACAGCTTCTAGGAATGTCGCCGATAGAACGATGGTTTTTGAGTTGAATAATATTCCTAATCCTAGCTTACGAGAGCGAATAGAAAGAATTCTCGTCAAACCTATATTATCCACCAAAGCTAGTTTCGGGTTAGGTTTAAAAAAGCCTAAAATTACAATGGACTGATGAACTCGCGGATGAGTTACATAAGCCTGTAGTAAGACGTTTTAGGAAGAGGAAGGTGTATGTTGGTGGTATAGATGAAATATGGGCTGCTGATTTAGTCGATATGCAGACTTTTGCTAAAGATAACGATGGTGTGAAATACTTACAAACCGTAATAGATGAGTTTTCCAAGTGCAGTTGGATTTTACCATTAAATGATAAGAGTGGAAAATCTACGGCTAGTGGCCTCGTGAAAATATTCGAGAAGGGTAGAAGACCTGGCAAGGTTTGGGTGGATAAAGGTAAAGAATTTTATAATAAAGACGTTAAGAAATTAGTCGAGTTGTATTCTACGGAGAACAAAGAAAAGTGTGCGTTGTTGAGCGTTGGAATAGAACAATGCGTGAAAAAATGTTTAAGCATTTTACAGCTAATTCAACTAGACGATATATCGATGCGTTGGATGAAATGGTTAGTAATTATAATGAAACTAGGCATTCTTCCATTAAAATGACACCCTCTAAAGCTAGTTTGAAAATGAATGAAAAGGTAGTTTGGATGAACTTATACGGCGATGAGATCTCGGAACCTATTATACCCAGGTTTTCGATAGGTGATAAAGTTAGAATAACGAAGAAGAAGAACATCTTTGAAAAAAGGTTTTACACCGAGATGGACGGAAGAGATCTTCACAATTTCAAAGATTCAATACAAGGATCCACCAACTTATAAGATCACTGATTATAATGGTGATGAAATACAGGGCTCATTTTACGAACAGGAGCTACAGAAGACTACTCAAGAAATATTTAGAATAGAAAAAGTTATCAGGAAACGGGGAAACAAGTCGCTGGTGAAATGGTTGGATCATCCTGAGTCATTTAATTCCTGGGTTGATAATGAAGACTTGGTGGTCACGTGATGACTAATCATCGAAACTATTGGAAGTTTCCGTGACTTTTGACCTATTGGCGGACGTTTTGAGCAGGGGCTTTGTGCATGAATTGTGGCTGATCATCGAAACTATTGGAAATTTCCTGGCGTTTTTCTTAGTCTGTTGGTTGATGTTTGACCTGGGTGTTTTGGTTTGTGTAGGAATTGGTTATTTTTAACCTGGTTATAGGTTAAAAATACGTTTTGTAACCTATTAGGTGGGTGATTTTGACCTACGTTATGGTCAATTGTCCCAGATAGCGCGTTTTATACCTACTCACCTAGATTGCGAACAGAGGGAACTTCATATACATATATGCATGCATACATACATACATACACAAATACATACTTGCCTACATGTATGTGGGACTAAGATTCGGGTATTCATCAGACGTTTCAAGGCCCGTCATCAGACCACTCGACTGTCACTCCTCCTCCCACCTCGTCCCTTAAGGGCTACTTGGAAGCTCATCTCCCCTTTGCACAGTCTTCACCCTCAAGGGCTCAGACGTCTTCTCGTTTTCCCTCTGGGAGAATACGACCAATTGACTGTCCGTCTGACGTCACATCTGTCACGATTGCCATGGTAACTAGATTGATTACGTCGACGCCCTTTCTTCAACTGCTGCAAAAAGAACGGGAACAAATCTTATGTAAGTATGAAGGCGGTCTTTCATGTATTCTGCCAGTAGCAAGCAAACGACCATAACTAAGCAAGGGAAAAGCAGAATTCAAGTTAAAGGCCGTGAATGAATGCTGAGGAGTTCATGTGAGCCGAGGTTGAGAAAACGAAGTGGTTAGCATTTCATAGCCACGGAAATGGGAAAATACTTTGTTGCCGTTATCATGCAAAGAACCGTTAGGCCCTACATAGGATACTATATTTTTAATTGGCGATTCAAACTCATTCATTACAAGTTCGCAATGCCTACATGTGATAATGGCGATTTTACGCTAGTTGCATAAACGATGGTACATAACTATAATATATTATTAACAAAATTGGGAGACTCATATAAAGCGTCATCCAATTAAAAGGTGTGTAAGTACTAAGCGTTATTAGGCCCCTATTTATCTATTTTATTCAAAGACATAATTATTATCTCGGTATCAAAGACCGCAGAATTAGGTAGGAAAATTGTTGAAAAAAGTTCTCATCGTTTGTGTGGCCTAATGCAGCAGCAAGGACCAATACGAAACTGAACCATATGCACAGTACTGGAAAGTCCCTACGTAGGCCTAATGCCCCGTGACTAGTTTTTGACGATAATCTGGAAAAGACATTATCACGTCTTTTTGACATAACAAGCTGATTCATCAACTTTTGATTATGCAATACAATGCAACTGAAATTTGATAGGGCCCTTCTTCCAACAGTTTTTGCTCAGTGCACACACCTCGGCGACGCAACTGCAGTTTTAATGCAGAGCAAATATGTGCGAAGGACTTGCTCAAGTTCCCAACACAGTGACTGACGCCTCGGACGAGGGTCAAACCCGCTCACTCAGCGCACACTGAGCGTTACGGGTCGACCGTTGCAAACCAATCGGTCATGAAGAATATTGACGAATAACTATGTCAGCAAAGCAAATAAATACCTTTTGATGTTTTAGACATAATATTTTCAAAACAGTAGCAAAACTTAAATGTGGGCAACATCTGTTGTATCTTGTATTGTATTTAAGCATTTATAGAGCGCCTCTAACAGGATGAACCGTTCAGAAGTGCTGCCAGTGGGCAAGTCCACGAGAAAAGAAGTAGGTTTTGAGAAGAGAAAACGCGGATTAGAGACTGCCAGACAGAATTTTAGAGCGAAAAGATGGAGAAATCGCATTTCACGGAGAGGTACCAATTGAACCAAAGAATTGACACTGAGCCGTACTTGTTCTTTTTCAAGGAACGAAGAGATCAAATCTAATGAACGAGCGAAGTGGACGGAGGGAGGAAGCTGAATGAGGCCGAAGTATAGCGGATAGTCATCTGCATTTGAAAGTAAAACGTGTACACGGAAATTTGACAAGTATTATAGATTCTTTGATGCATCCGAAAGAATCGAAATTCTCAATCAGTAAACACACACATACACACACAAAAACACAAACACAGAGACACACACACACTCACCTACTTGCATACTCACGCTCCCGTATTCGCACACATACTTTCTCACGCCACACACATACACTCACCCGCACGGCACACGCGCCTTAGACCAATATACCTCCCATACAAACCTAGATATCTCCAAATCGATAGCTAGTTGTTATTGTTTACAAAGGAAGATGACGAACATAATTATGGTCACAGTTTCCATTTTCATCAGTTATTGCCGACGACGTTGAAACATTGATGGACCAAGACAGGTTTGGCGTCAAAGCCGGGATTATGAAGAAGAAGGATACGGTTGATTGGATTGATACTTCGGCTTAGCTTAGAATTAGGCAACCGTTCGCTTCGCTGACTTCTATAAATAATGGGTCTGAGGCTCAGCTTTCGGTCGTTGGTCCCAGGTTTAAGAAAAGAAACCACTCGTCAGACGTTTACCATCGAAAATAGTTGACTGTGCCGCGAATGAAGAAAACGTCTTCTCAGAAATAGCACTAATTCATTCGTTCATTAAAAAACTTGCGCAATGCCCCCCCCCCCCTTCAAGATTTCTACTCAGGCCGAGATAATAAATGAACTGAAGCTCTGTGTGTTAGGCCTAATTACGTGTTCAGGTGGATCATCGGCCTATAAACAATATTTGTCTATAAACACGTATTTGAGTGCAAAATTTATGAATAAAATGTAATATACGTGAATATATAAATAAATTAACCATAATAATACTGATACAAAAGGTTCATTGTGAACGGTTGGTCCGTTAAAATCGTGTTGTCAGATTGTCTGATACTATCGATGATTGATCGCAACGTATAACACTGTATTCGTCGCCTACAGGAAACTAAAGCATGCTCCTTGAAAGAATTCGCCTTAAATGCGATTTCTTCTTATCTAATCTGCCAGAACGATTGGTCAAAGTCCCGCCATGTGCTTCCATTCGGATGTGACTTCGAAAAGGAATTGGTGGATTATCACCGACTTCATCGATATGGAATAATTTGCTATTGCGTGAAATGAAAAAGAAATTGTTCGTACATATGGTCTATGGACTGCTCCGAGAAGACGCCTTATAATGTAAGTTGAAGAGCTTTCCCAGACGCAGCTATGGACTTAAGTGTTAATCATTCACTCTTTTAACCCCGTTCATTCCCTTTGCCGTACCATCCTCCCACCTATTAGGTATGGCAAGTGTACTCCTAATATGGTTAAATTGGCAAGGCGTGCATGCAGTTTAGGCAGAACTCTCGAACCAGATTTCTGCCCACAGATTTGAACCCCCGAAATTTCGCTTGACATTTCAATATCATTCGCTGACCACTGCATTACAGAGCAACCCGTAGGCCTACATGTATATGGGCATGTGGAAAACTCTGGGAAGGTTTCGGTGAGCGTATGAGAACACTGTCGTTGGTAGTTTCTGCTCAAAGACACTGCATTGCTATTATTAATGGACTCAGGATTTGCGACGCTCTCATCTAAATATACAGGCTTGAGAATGATACCACAGTGAAAGGCTTTATCATAAATAAGCGGGTTGATAGTAGTGGGAGAAGACGTGAATATTATTTTGGAAGCTCCTTTACCTCATCTGTCTCTCTGTCTCTGTCTCTGTTGATGAACGAGTGTTGAAGGTTTGCCTGGAAAATCCGACAGTTTATTCCATTCAAATGCGTGGTTAACATAATTATTTTCTAAATGATCCTGTTACGGCAAATGCAGCTAAAGAAGAAGGTCGTAGTTCGCATTTTGATCGAAGAGATGAGCAGGGTGTTAACTGCATGATACCCGTACGAAATACATGTAATATCTCTCGGCTAGAGCAGAGCGCTATCTGTCTCTGTCTCTGTCGCTCTGTCTGTCTGTCTGTCTCTCTCTCTCTCTGTCAATCTGGACGTTTTTTGGATCTTCGTTCACACTTTCCATCCACGTCGTTCAGTGTCTGACATTCCCTCTACGTGATTGGCAGACTACTCTTGTTCATCCTTGTTTCATTTCCAAACCAGATCGGTCTTCCTTCTCAAATCTTGTCTAGCAGCGTCCCATCATGACACAACTCCTTCCGCGTCACCTCATTACGAGTCCTGTCTCGTCTCGTTTTACCCAGTACTCAGTCCAACCAACTCATTTCCGCCACTAATAAGCTCATTCTGTCCTCCTTCCGTTCGCACCAACATTCGGACTCAAACAGATATCGATCCCCATCAGAATCTGAATCTATACGACGCAAATTGCTGACTTAAGTCACGCATTTCTACGACAACATACACTTTACAGAACGTCGATCTGTCTAATTTATTGCTTATGCTAATTAACCATCAGAGTAAGACAACCTGACTTGCACACACAACCTCCTTTCAGCAAACACTTAAAGACCATTTTTTTCGATAGTGGTTTCATCGTATCAGATCGTGAGACCCTCCGATGCATCTCGTTATCGTTATCGCAATCACCAAACTGAGGGCACAGGTTTATTGACAAGTGCTGCGTCATATCAAATGGGTTGTCAAAACTGGTAGTCCGAGCAAGGGCAGGGTTCGATTTCCAGAGGGTCAGGTAAAGCAGAGAGGCTGTTAAATTAAAGGGTGCCGCTTTGAAGTAGCGCAGACGTGGAAGTAGTGTCTCTTCAGGTATTTTTGCGTTTACAATTATAATCGTAAGTAGTGAATTCTGGATCGTGTCTAAACATTCTCCAGAACTGCATAGACCAGAGGAGAGAGTGACATCGCCTGGACGCGATCTGAACTCACGATTATTTCGGTGGTCCACTCGCTCCTAACGTGAATAATTATCGCGACAGTCGCCGACTGAATAGAAACTTTCGATGGTAGCCATCAATTTCCAGATCCTGTTAAACATCCCGGCATCCATCGGACACGCGCGTGATGCATTCGTCCTTTGGTCGGTCGGTCGGTCGGACGGATATGGGACCCAATCCTGGTCGAATAAGGAGCCGGGTCTGGGGTGATGGATGAATGGGCGGATGGAAATGCGGAAATCGGGTGAATGACGGGGATCGGGTGATGAAATGTGGCCATGTAGAGATGATGATGCCTGGCCACGTCCGGCGTGAGTTGAATAATGGCGAATTTCAAGGGTGAAACACTTGGCAGATAATTATGAGGAATGAGACCGGGGTGAATGATTTGCTCCCTGGTCATAGATCTCTGTCGTCTTGCGCTGCTTGTTTGGGTGCTGCTATGTATGCCTGCATCCGTTACTTTGTAGTTGTGTCTATGTGTGTGCATGTCTGTGTGTGTCCTGTGTCTATGTCTGTCCTGTGTTTGTCTCGATCTGTATCTTTGTTTGTGTCTCCGTCTGTCTCTGTCTCACTGCTCTGTCTGCGAATCGCCGGTTCTGTCTCCCTGTCATTGCCTGTGTTGTTTTTTCTATCGCCATAAAAATTAGGTGTTTGCCTATGTCCTTGTCCATGTCTGGCTACCTTTCTCTCTGTCTTTATCCTATCTAATTATCTGACCTGTCAGTGTGTCTTGTCTGTCTTTTTGTCTCTCCGTCTGTGTACCTGTCTGTCTCTGAAGTCTCCGCTAAGTTTCCGCTTAGACTGCAATGCTTTCAGATCTGACTGCAGCGCATACTATTAAAATGTTCAGAGTAATATTTTCGCTGCAATGACCTTCGGCGTCAGATTTTATTCTGGGTTGCTCTAGGTCATGTAAACCTCTGTGCATCGCTTCCCAAAATAAACTTTTGAGAGCAACTCAGCAGATACTTTAGAGTACGAGTACAGCGATATCTTTAACCATTCCGCTTCAACAATAAAGATGTGAGAGGTCTTTCGACAATAGAAAAAGGCCATCCTGGCCATCCAACCAGTCGAAGTTCTATCTATGCTGACATACGTATTTAAACCTCATTAGACTTCAAGTAAATGGTATCGAAGTGATCAGATATAAAGACATATTCGTAGCAGTGACTGCAGTAGTTTTTCCTATTTATAAGGCCACGAGTCTATCGTTAAATCTAGTCTCGTGTTCAATGGATAGATGCATTCGCAATAACACAGGTCTGCTATACGTAGGCCCACAGTGAGAAAGGGCATACGTGTATCGCACTCTTTGTAATTCATATACCATAAACAGTGCCGTTGTTTCGCCTGGTGGCAAAAATGCTTATCAGTTAAATGTTGTTTCAACTGTAACTGGTAGTTCTACTGTAATCGCAATTTTATCTTTATATAGCCCCATTAGAGAGAAAACATTCATCAACGACACTCCCTGTATTGTAATAAGGTGTATTATATTATAATCATCGTATTTTGTTTAAATTAAGTAAGTGTTGGAAAAGTTGCTTTTCACATATATACTTGTCCCACTAATAGCGTCTTCTGATAACCTGTTGTGAGGCGTTGCACAATTTAATATCCAACTACAATATTATTTCGTTAGTTTAGCTACTGTCAGCCCAACGCATAATTTATTAGGACTCTCTGGCGAATCAACCTGCAACACTGACCCAGTGACCCTGCTTGCAAGCAGTTAGAAACCCTTTTTCTAATCCTCAAGGCTCAACGGGATCTTGTCCCGAACTATCTGGTTGGCGTAATAGTTCGGCCTAATTCAGTTTTGTCCTAGCGTAAACTTCGCTCGTTAAAGAGACTTGACCTCTTGGTTCCTCATGCTAGACCAGCTGTGGCCCAGTCTCGATCCTTTGCTTCAGTTGGTCCCTCTCTCTGGAATACCCTTCCTCCTTCTGTTTGCTCAGAATTCTATCCGGCGGTCTCTCTCATTTCCTTTCGTTCTTCTCAAAGCCTGCGTCTCACGTACTGGCAGCGCATCTGAATGGTGTACTACACCCTGCCAGAGGCGCCTCATAAATGCTTAAATACAATATAATAGAATTGAGGAGAGCGCTTTATCCTTGACCAGACCACTAACATGAAAGGTTGTGGTATATGAATGTATCCGAATGTTACACGTAACAAGAGACAACTTATTTATCGGCAGCGTCTGGAATAGCAGACAGGAACTTCCTCCAAAGTTCATGAACTCAAAGGTCATGAAGCACAATCTTCCTTCGTTGCCTTACAAGAGGAAAAAACGCCTGCGTTCAACAGTTCAATGAAGGGTAAAGTTGCTGTTCTATGTTCCATCAACCTGCACGACGAGATTGGTGGCAACCATCCTGGGAAGAATTACTAATGATCCTGGACAGCAATGCATCTGAAGACGTTGTTGACACTGCAGATCAAATGCTCCTCATGTGAACTACAAAAAGAGTAACAAGACGTTGGCCTAAGGCAATTTTCCATGTAGCATGTTTGGCATCAGTAAACATACCGGATTTGTTATTCATGTCTTGCACTAAATAGACATTGGCAAGTCCAAGAAAAGCACAGAAGCCGGCTCTCTCTACTACAACTAGGCCTATAGGCAAAGGGCTAATTGGACAAAATTCGTTGTTGAACAAGCTATGCTTATGTCATTGGGAAAATAACGGGTTCGCTCTGACTACTGACAAAGGGAGAATATTAAACACCCGGACATTTCTTATGCTAAATGTGAGCAATGATCAGTTCAACAACATTTGCACCAGTTGTAAATAAACTGCGACAATACAAATACGCTATATGAAGTATGAACAATCTGACATTCGTATACTAATGATTTAATTAATAATTCTTGAAAAACTTAGTGGTTTCAAGAATAATATCCATGAATCAACGATACGTTTGAAATTTAAACTTAATTCTTATTTGTTCATCACCGAAGTGAATTTAAAACAGTCTTTATAATTGGGGTCATTTTGACTACAGTGATGTTCATTGAAGGCAAAACTGTATGGTTATTCGATGGTTTATTAGCAAACTCTGCTACATCAATTGGATAATCTGTTTTAAAAGTAGAGAACTCATAGCTGCTTATTCCAAGAGTAGGCGATTATTTTGCTAATTGTACGTTGCGTTTATTTCGCGGAGTAAATCTAAAGCAATTGTGAGTGAATGACCGATGTTGTTTGTTTTTTCACAGGCATCGTCCTAGTGAAGGCCGGAATCCATACTTCATGCAGCATAAGCCGATCACTGTAATCACTCGGCTACCGCGCACAACAAATAGGCAATTGTTAGACAAAAGTCCCAACTCCATTGTGTGGATTCTGGACGAAAATCTTCCAATTCCAATTCTACATTTTTTAAGAAAATCGTCGAACTCCATTCGGGATTGTTTCCTATGCGATAGCGCAAGGAGAAAACACTGGAGAAACGACGATTTGAAAAGAGACGAACAAGATTTTGTGAAAAGAGTTATGTGGCTAGTCGGAACGTCCGAATAGAACGAGGGAACCAATGATAAACTGCGTATTCGATACGTACACGATGGCGGATGCAGTCGTTTCGGAGAGAGATAAACTGCGAGCTTATTCAACACCAGTTTATACAGGACACAGTCGGAATACTGATAAGGCGCAATATGAATGGGTCTGGAGCACATATTAAAACCACGTAAATGCCTCAGCTAGCATGAGGTTAGTTGCATCGATTTGACGGTAACTCTTGTTGGGAGTGATGCTGGTGAAGATGATGATAATGATGATGATGATGGCGAAAATGATGGCAGCGACGATTGTGAAGATGATAGTAACCATGATGATGATGATGGTGAAGATGATGACAGTGTCGATCGTGAAGATGATGACAGCAATATTGATGACGGTGAAGATGATAGCAGTATCAAAATTGATGATGGTAAAAATGACGGCAGTGATGATGGCAATGACAAGGACGACGATGGTCATCATCGTGATCATCATCATCATCATCATCATCATCATCATCGTCATCGTCATCGTCGTAGTCGTCATCGTCGTCATCATCATCACCATCATCATCATCGTCGACGTCGTCAGCATGATCGTCATCATTATCATAATAATAATAACAATCATCATCATCATCATCATCATCATCATTGGCGCCACAGGGTAAACAAAGTGTCTCTGAAATAAGCAAGTAAATCAAAACCCGTGTCGTCCCCTAGCGACTAAATTGGAAATGAACTTCTCACTGAAATACTACGTCGAATATTGTTGACTCGTTCGGTATAAGCGAAAAAATTATATCTCCTAGTTACGAAGGTCCTAAAAGTGGACATCGGAATGTTCAATTATAATTATTATTAATTTTATTATCGTCAATGTAAAACTTTTATTTAAAACGCATCTGAACAAAATGTATCCTGCACAAAAGTGCCTAGCAGAAAGGTCTGATCATAATAAATCTCGAACTGAAGGTCAATTTTGATGAGCGAGTGTTGAAGGTTCGCCTGGAAATTCCGGCAGTTTATTTCCTTCAAACGCACTTTTGACATATTTTCAAAATGATTCTGTTACGACAAATTCAGCTAAATAAGAAGGTCGTAGTTAGCATTTTGATTGAGGAGATGAGCAATGTGTTAACTGATACCCGTGCGAAATACATGTTATCTCTTGGATAGAGCAGAGCGCTACTGAGTAGGTAGGCTTACCTTGAAGGGGCTCTGTACAAATATTCGATTACATATTCGAATTTCGCCTTACATTTCATTACAAGCGAGAGAAACATAATATGGGGAATTAGTGCGTACTCTGTATACAAGATTATAGATGTTTACCTTTATGTGGGCTTGGGAAGCCAGCGTAGTTCACAAAGTAAGGAGTGAAGTGATCACGAAGGGTGAAGTTATTGATAAGGTAAATACAGAAACATTCACATACACGAAGAGATACACGCCGACATCCATAAATACGTACACACATAGGATGATACATTAACGCCGTAAAATATGCCCACTTGTTCATTACTTCTAAGAATTCATAATTAGGACGCCTCTCGGGAGACTTAGTCGAGACGCTCCCAGACACAGCTAACAAGTGTGAATTGAGGTACTTATGAAAACAGGCGAGTGTAACCGAGGCAACACTCGCAAATCGAATGGGCCCACACTAATGAGTTTAAACGCTGTCTAGTATAAGCGGGACGTCATTGGCAAAAAGCCCCCCGCCCCTATGCCGATGAGCGAAGATCTCAATGAGCAGCGAATTATCATGGACACTTTATTATTAATGTAATAATAATAATAATAATTATTATTATTATCATTGTGATCATTATTATTATTACCATTATAATAATAATAATAATAATAATAATAATAATAAATATTATTATTATTATTATCATTATTACTAATATCATAATAATAATAAATATTATTATTATTATTATTATTATTATTATCATTATTATTACTATTAATATAATTGTTGTTGTTATTATTATTATCTTTAGTATTATTATTATTATTATTATTATTATTATTATTATTATTATTATTATTATTATTATTATTATTATTAATAAGCCTTTCTATTGCGCCAGTGTATAATGCCAAGTGCATCAATTGATGGTGAATCAAATCCACACAGCGATCAGGTCAATTCCAGGAAGTCAACCAGGCGTGACAAATCAGCAGATACCAGACAATTAGGTGTGGCAGAACAAAGCTGGCACTGGCTGACTAGTGCAGTCACCTAGTAGGAGATGCTTTGAGAAATAGGGAGCCAGTGAAGAGCATCATGCACGTAGGTAGAGACAGAAGTATATTTGGAAGGCGGACAATGTATGAGGTGAGTCGATGGAAGGAGAACCCGAATACGGCGTTCAACTGGACCAAGTGGCAGATCAAAAAGTATCGAACTGTAGTGATCAATTCTGATAATATTGACACAAGGGCCACAGTCACAACGTGAGAGACAAAGAGACAGCGAGATATGCACGGCGACACAAAGAGATAGAGAGATAGAAAGAAGGGGAGAGACAGATATATAGACAGAGTCAGAGCGAGAGAGAGCGTCTGCCACCCACTTGCCCTACTTCCAACTCCCTTGCTCTACCAAACCACAGCTTGAACCGTCAACTGCAATCTGAGTCACTTGTCCTAACGTGCCTCAGTACTTAACTTGCCACCAAAATGAAAACAGAGTCTCATCGCACAACACCTCAGCTGCCGACACCAACCTCTTTACTTTCAAAGGACGTAGGGCTTTGAACACGCCGCCACAATGAACCCAGTAATTATTTACGACCCTCGTCACTTAGGGGACCCCGCTCCCTATCAACGGCAAGTCTCGCAGTGGCAGCTTCACGCTGAGCTGCTCGCCAGAGGCCGCTATATATATTATTAAGGCCGAACCGTTTTCGTATTGGCTGCTGTAATATTAATGGCTTGGACGAGGTGTTACGCAAGACAATTTCAATGCGTCGATTGTTCCTAATGAGAGCTGCATTTAAAATCAGATGAACCAGATCGAGTCGCGTTCGTTTGGTCTGATATGATTGCCGTTTCATGCGACTGCCTCCCCAATTCGATGGGACGGTGTTAGAAGACAATAAATTACGAAATGAATATAGGACTATAAATAAATAAGTATCGAGCTAAATAACGTTTCGGATAACTGCCACTGATCTCATCTCTCTCTCTCTCTCTCTCTCTCTCTCTCTCTCTCTCTCTTGCGCTCTCTCTCTCTCCCTCTCTCTCTCACTCTCTCTCTCTGTGAAGAGTTGTCGATTGGTCCAATTTTCATGACCCGACCCGACCTATTAAAAATGGACCCGACTCGACCCGACCCGACTTCTAAGGCCAAATATCTGATCAGACCCGACCCATAAACGTACATGACCCGACCCCAATCCGACCCCACTCGTCTCGCTTTAGTGTTAATTTTATTTATATCATTTTCCGTAAAATTCTAATGTCGTATAAACGCGCATCATAGTCATACAAGATCATAATATTGATTTGTGAAGACGAATCAGGGAAGATACCCATCGTTTATTCCATTTATTTTGGCAAAAACCTATTTTTTTCATACATGCAATAGAATTCCGGATATTGTTGGGTATATAAGAGTCCAGTCCGTATGTCCCAGAGTTGCCTCCTCAGCTAACACATGCTTGTAATTTTATCATTTTTATTATATCAGTTTATTATTAATGCCCTGCCCTTTCGTTTTTTTCATAAAATCATGAGAAATTATTCCATACGACAGCTTGAGCCGAATTCGGTGCAAAAAGAGACCCTGTTTTTCGCGATATTAAATTCATTTGATTGTAACTGATTAACATTATGAATATCACCTAGTTGAAAATAAGGCACTCCAAAAATATGGGTGGGTCGAAATGGGTCCGGGTTTGGACCCGACCCAATTCGACCCGCCAGGATCTTGACTCGACCCGCCTAATTTACAGATATTCGCGATCCGATCCGACCCGACCTGACCCGACCCGAATCGCTGGTAGTTCCGATCCGGGGACAATTCGTGTGTTTGTGTGTTTAAATGTGCTTGTGTGCGTCTGCGCGAGTGTTCTTCTTTCTCTCAGAATATTTGTTGCGGTCTGTATGCCTCTGTACTTCTTTGTTCCCTCTTTTTTGTTTTGACTGTCACTGTTGCATTGCTTTGCATTGTATCTAACCGCTTCTAAAGCGCTTCTCTCAGCACGAGCTGTTCACAAGAGCTCCCAGTGCGATCGACCCCGAGAGAAAAGACAGGATTTGAAGGGAGGTTAAGATGAGGAAGGACTAGATGGGAGGATGGCAAGGTGTAGGAGAAATCTATTCCATTGACCGGAACCTGAATTCAGCCATGGGGGTCAATAACACAAGTTATCAGGGTTTGGGGGGGGCCGAGAGGGCGCGAAGGTTTCCCGCGTTCGTTTCAAACGTTTGATTATTTCAAGCATTAAATAACAATTGCATTTGGGAGGCGATGCTAATCAACCATTACACGAAAAACTAGCAACAGCAGCGTTAGAATTCTAGTTTTATCTAATTTTTCACATTTGCTTTGTTAATAATGGACATTCTAAGATACACCTTAAGTCCAGCAGGTGTCCATACTTTATATTTATGCGAGGGATACTGGGGTGTAAAAATGACCGAAGACACTTCAAATTTAAACGACTGTTTCCGAAATGTACCAGACATATATAAAGCTGAACCTGGAAAATTGGATGTATTAAACACTCAACACCATCAGTAATCAAGTTCGCTTTGAGTCAGATCTTGGTCTTTGTCTTAGAATACAGTGTATGTTGTTGGCTTTAGAAGTTTTGGCTTCAACCAAATCGGAATCGGGCGCAAGTCAAACCTGGATCCGCATGCACTACGCTGTCAGGCCGCGATAGCTTGTAAGGTAGACTGTATAATCGGCTGCTTGAAGGGTTCGCGTGAATAGGGGCAAAGGGAAATGCTTCGACCGTAAGTTAATTTGCTTTAGGATAATTATTTACTAGCATAATTACAGGTTGTAATTGCGTCGAGGATTAGAGCGTTGAACGTAAAAATTGCTCTTTTAATTAAAACCAATAGTAACTTTAGCTATTTTATTAACATACTTTTTCTCACCTTTACTTATACCTTAACTTATTTTCTTACCCTTGCTTACCTTAACTCACCTCGCCTCGCCTCACCTTGACTTATCTTAACTTACCTTTACTTGCATTACTTACCTTGCCTCAACTTGCTTCATCTTTACTTACCGTAACTTACCATGACTTACCTTAACTTAACTTAGCTTACTGTTTACTTACCTTAACTTACCGTTGTTTACTTGCCTTACCAGCCTTGCCTCACCTTGACTTGCCTTAACTTACTTATACGCACCCTAACTTATCTTGCTTTTCTCTCATTTATCTTAACACACCTCTCCTCACCAAACCTCACTTTACATTAAGTTGCTAACGTCACCTTACCATTCCTTATATACCTGAATTTACTTCCGCATCATGTCCGCTATCCACGCCTAACTGACTGATGTGCGATCGGAATAAAGACGGATCGGACCGTTCAATTACTTTTCTCTGACTCCAGGGCTACACGAAGTCGCCTCAGACGAACAGGTCTCAACGGAATGTCTCGTTAAGCTGAGAAGCTATTCGACCGTACGACCGCACTATGTCGAGCGTCCCTAAGAACTGTCAGCCAGATGGCTCGGCTGTTCCTCCATCTAAAATAGATGATTAACCTCGACGGACAGAAGATGTCTTAGCCCCGATGGTTGGACGTGTCCGTCGAGCATTGACAGGGTAATGGACCGTATGCCGTCCGAAACCTCTGTTTTCAAAATTAATAAACTCTGTCCGTGCGTAACGCTGTCAGTCTGCGATTCCTTCAAAGGCAGAAGACTGTGTACGTGTTGTATCAATAATTAGCCGCTATTTGAAAGGTTCACGTGAATAGGAGCAGAATGGAACTGCTGCGACCGTAATTTAATTTATAATAATGTGTTTGTACAATGACAGGTTGTAATTGCATCGGGGATTAGAATTCTGAACGTAGGCACATCTGTGTCTGACTTGAAGGATTTGTTTGTGATGGGTGGTAGTAAGGAAATCCGCGTAGGAAAATATATTACACGGGGATGCCGGCAGGTGTATTAAATGAAGGTGACTTGAGTCTTATTAAGGAAAAGTGGAAAACTGAATAGATTGACTATATTACAAGAATATAAATATTCAAAATATAGCTAATAATCAATGCCGAGTTATTCGGAATAACTTGTAAACTCCTTCGCGAAATTTTAGCTTTCACAGTGCCTCGTCATTGGCTATGGCCTGAGTTACTGATGGATTAAGCTACATAATGTACTTTTCAGTCCTTCAGAAAATTGCTGACATTTTAGAATATTTACGTACATTCAGCAGTGAAGTCCGTTGCAGTAGCTGAAAATTCTTATTAGAAGTTACACAGTATTGGGAAACTAAGAGAAGTAATTAAACGTTGTACCTGCAACTATACCTAGGCCATAATACACCGAGCACTTAATTTTGATTCCGAGCGTCACAATTGCATGACTCTTAAACATTGCAGTAAATTACGCTCGCACTACATAAGACTTACTTCGGTTGCACATAGAATCCGAAAGAAAAATCGAACCGACTTCTTTTCAGCTGCTAGCAGAGAGGTCAAAAGCATCCAAGGTCACCAAATTCATGTTACTAAGCAAACGACCGAACGTCCTGGACATTCTATAGTCCGTGCTGTGGAACTTCCAACAGAAATGCTTCTCTAAATGGCAGAGGGAAATGGAAATGCACCGGTATGAGACGTGCTAAAGATCTCTTGAAAAACCGTAACATCTCAACGACTGAGGTCAATGAGACGGGCAATTTTTCGATGTCTTCTGAGAGCGTTTCTCAGCAGTGACTGGAACATGATATATAATATTATGTAGGCCTATGTATGTAAATGACCATTTATATACCGCCTAATAAGAATCTCACGAATGGTAGCCGAGTGGTTAGAGCGCTCACCTTGTACAGCAGAAAACCTAGTTCTAGCCTATACTGTAAATATGAATGCGATTTCATATATAGCCTATTTAAAAAGCGTGACCAGTCACCTCTAGAGAAACCCGAAGGAGAAGGTCGATCTCAATATGCAAAGGATCGTGAAGAACATTCTAGCGGATCCTAGCCTATACCAGAAGGTATTCAACCTACATGTAAGTAGCTCGCTAGAATGAATGCACGACGCACTTATATTCTACAAACAAAATGCTAGTATACAATTGTAGCGCTCGGTAAATAAAAGCTGACGGTAATCAGTGGTGTCGTTTACAAATAGGCGCAATATAAGTATAATGTAATGTAAAGTTATTGAGCATTTACGTAGCGCTCCTTCAAGATTTCTACTCAGAGGCGATTAACTATCATGAGCGAATGAAACATGCATACAGATCAGTTACCATGCCCATTAAGCTGAAACGAATCCCCAGTGGTGGGCCCACGCACACGCGTAGAACCAATCAACGGATTCCCGTCGATAAATATTTTGTACTGTGATCCTGTATTTACACAAATCGTTTTACTCTACATAAATCAATCACCATTATTCATGAGTGTCTTTTACAACTAGCTCTTGTGAATGGGCGCTATATGAGTGTTTGATACCGTACCGTTTGCATTTAGCCTACATTTATTATTGGTATCAATGTGTGTGAACATCACGCGGCCGTATCGACTCTGACACGGTACCAGTGCCAGGCTGAAAGCGTTGCATCAACGCACACCTAGCGTTCGACGAGCATCCCTCTCCTCTGCCTCCTCATCCCGTCTACAGGTGGCGCCCTTGCTCAGTTGGTGTGTCGTCGACGTGTTAAGATAGCATTCTTAAAGAAGACGCCAAGTCTGCGAAGGGGATCGGTGAAAATCTGGTCGGTCTGACGTAAGACTGCATAACCAATGAGCTAGTGTTCATTGCTGAAGAACCGTTTACGGTATGTTCTTCAAGTCGTTCGTTCGCTCGTTCTTTCGTTCATCCATTCATTCGCTCGTTCTTTCGTTCATTCATTCGCTCGTTCTTTCGTTCGTTCATTCGCTCGTTTATTCTCACGTTCGTTCATTCGTTCACTAATTTAATCCCTCCGTCCTAACTTGGGTCTCCTGTGAAATTGACAAGTATTTTGGTATTTTATAGTCATGTAGATCTTTATTTGCATTCCCAAATAAAGTTAAATAAAATAGGAGAAATGAAATAAAATCTCTTATTCGAACCTTTGTCCATTTTTGCTTATTATGTTCGTACAAATAAAGGTAGACAAGTTGACAAAATTATTGCTCAATTTGCGATCAAATTTCGCCTTTTTTCACAAAGTCCGCAGTAGGTTATTAGCCATTTAAAATGAAATAGAGATTAATTCCAATTTTTAAGTTTTAAATAACGGCTTTAAAAAGAGCATTTAACACCCAAGATTTATTCCTACGGTTTCAGATGGTTATTATTTATGCTCCTTTATTTTGATATAATGCAAGAATTGGCTTATTTGCAAAATTGAAGCTTTCGTCAGTGTTAGGCCTATTAATGCGAAACTTGTATGTAGCTCAGTAACTTATTTATCTTCGAAAGAAGACGGTTTCTTTTTCCCGTTCCAGTTTTAATGCACTACCACGCATCACAAAAATTATAATGTTTATTTTAATGTGGCAACGACCCACTGGTGTAAGCACTTGAATTACCTATATTCACTGCATCTATTTCGTGAGGTGTAGTGTGTGATTCCAACGTATTTGACAAGGAACGTCATTTAGGGGACAGACGGGTAACTGCCTCGTGAATATGATGAAAAATTAAACTATTTATACGCAGGCCTTTGTCAATGCATTTGCAAACTGTCTCATAGACAATTGTCATGCATGGACTCTGAGTTTTCCTTCTAGACATTTTAGTAAATCGTTTAATTCAAATTATTATAACCGTTGAAAAACTTGAGTTTCCAAAAGTAACAAGAAAACTATCAGAACCTAATCTATATTAAATACATTTTAGTGACAAGCAGAGTGTTATGGTCTCGAGACAGTGTCTCGGTCTCGAGACATCCCGAGACAGTTTTTAATGTCTCGGTCTCGGTCTCGGAAGCCTGATGTCTCGGTCTCGGTCTCGATCTCGAGGTAGTGTTTCGAATTTTTAGAAACTGTCTTGAAGTGAATGTCTTGTTCTGTCTCGAACAAGCGATCTCGATAAGTTTCGCGTGAACTGTCTTAAAATCTTACGCGGTAATATAAAAACTGTTCTCAGGAATTTGTACGATATATATTATAAGTTCCAAATTGAAATAACAAATAAACATTATTCCCGAAAACTGATACATTAGCATTTTACAGCATTTTATATAGGATCACTTGTCTTTTACCGTCTCGTACTGTCTTGAACCTAGTGTCTCAGTCTAGGTCTCGGTCTTGGTACCTCACTGTCTCGGTCTCGGTCTCGGCACCTCACTGTCTCGGTCTCGTCTTGGTCTTGAAGTTTCAAGTCTTGCATACAACACCGGTGACAAGATACATCTTGGATTGTCTTTTTGCATATGTAGACTAGACGCATAATTAACTCGTTTAACTCGTTTATTGATATCCAACAATACAATTGAACAAGCTGACCAGGTTTTGCTCTCCTTGTGCAAAATCGGAACAGCTGAAATATCGTTCCAGTATTTGTCTACCTTCAGAATTATTTCGTAATAAGGTCTATTTATCAATTTGTCCAGTCTCTTACAGATACACTATATGACCCACTGGTTGCAGGCAAACAGTAACACATTAATAGCTAAGAGAAGAAAATAATCATAACTTTTGAAGCAGATATCGTTGTGTCATTAGAGATGCATAGAAATAATACGTTTAGTTCAATACAGCATTCATTCATAAAATACTTTTGTATAATTGTTGTGATTCTAATCATTTTAAAAGTTTTGATTTAGCAATTGATGGCACAGTGTGGCATTCTGTCTTATTCGTTTTATCTAAAAATGCAACAGAGTACCGTAAATGTACTATTAGTTGAACCGGATCGGACGGCCATGTCTGTTTTTCGGCTGTGCCTACTGTGGCCATTCTCTCAAGACATCTGCGCCAGGGCAAAACGAGGATCTTTGAGTACCATGGATATAGCTAGAGCGTGACTGCGGTCTAATTATTCATGAGTTCGTTTCTTCTTTGAACGTAAAAATGTCTTTAAAGGTAGAACCATTGGACATCAATATATAGAAGCGTACACAAAACATTAAGAGAAGTCTTTCCAACGTCTGGTAGGCCCATACAGTCCCCGAAAAGATCGAGAGGAGGTATTTACAATTTCATGAATGTTGCGCGAGAACATGACGGTTCCATCTGATTGACGTCCTTCTATAAAGATTCTGTTGTTAGGAATGAACCGATTTATATTATATATTTAGTATCTTACTTACTTAGACTTAGTTCCTCCCGCTCCTCTAGGAATATTGGTCAGTTATTTAGTATCAATATATATATATATATATATATATATACATGTGTATATATAATATTTAGTTGGATTTATATTCCGAATTGAGGAAACCGTATTGATCACCAACAGTTTAGTTATAATAAAACCTCGTAAATGGTAAGAGGATGACAGGACAATAACCCCCCGTACAAATAACCCTCCGTACAAATAACCCCCCGTCCAAATAACCCCCCGTACAAATAACCCTCCGTACAAATAACCCCCGTACAAATAAGCTCCCCGTACAAATAACCCCCCCGTACAAATAACCCCCCGTACAAATACCCCCCGTACAAATAACCCCCCGTACAAATAACCCCCCCGTACAAATAACCCCCCGTACAAATACCCCCCGTACAAATAACCCCCGTACAAATAACCCCCCGTAAAAATAACCCCTCGTACAAATAACCCCCCGTACAAATACCCCCCGTACAAATAACCCCCCGTACAAATAACCCCCCGTACAAATAACCCCCCGTACAAATAACCCCTCGTACAAATAACCCTCCGTACAAATAACCTCCCGTACAAATAACCCCACGTAAAATAACCCCTCGGACAACAACAACCCGAACAATTACCCCAATGCAAATACTCCCTCCGGACAATAACATCGGGCATAAAAAGGAATCTATGAAAGTGGACAAACATCTGTACGCAGATGACACACAACTCGTCTAATTCTCCTTCCAATATCTATATAAAAAAAAATCGCACGGCTATATAATGTGGCTAGCGTAATCTCTCAATGGATGTCGCCCAACCATCTCTACCTCAACCGTTTCAAAACAAATTCACCATAGGCCTTACTGACGAAATAAGAAACCTCAGACCTTTAAATACACCTATCCACAAACTCTTCATCCCTTCCCTTCCCTTCTGATACCCTGTCCGCAATTTTGACGTTACCTTCAAACCTCATCTTTTTTCTCTACCCATATCTACAACCTCTTGAGCTCCTGTTACATACACATTGGTGACTTTTACCGCATTCGGAACATGCTCGACCTCAAAAGTACCTCCAACACTGCTACTTATCTTGTCCACACGAAGCTCGATTACTGCAGTAACCTTTTCCTCAACCTTGAATCAACACAAATCGTCTGCAACTTATCCAAAGCTCGCTAGCCAAAGCCATCATCAGAATGTCCAAGAATCCTCAATTCACTGCATTGGCTAAAAAGTCACAGAGCTCATCCACTTCTGAGTCCTGTCTCTGACCTACGACTGCCAACAATACTCAAGCCCAACTATCTTCTCGAACTCTTCGCCATCCAGCAAACTCGCTCTATCCGCTCATATTCCTATCTTTTTACTTGCTCCATAGGTTTTCCTTTGCCAAGAGCAACACTGATTCCGATGTGACACCATAGTACCATGTGGTGCGAAGGAAATGATATCTGCAAATAACTCTTCGCTAATCAGGTTTTTACAAATTGCAATAAGAAAGGAAAGGCTACAGCTTGTAATTCGCTAGGTCGGGAGAGACTGTTCCATGTGAAGTTCAAGCTCTCCTTGCTACTGTGACATATAGAAAGACGGTGTTATTCATCTGAGCTCACCAAGAGTTTCAGCTCAGAGCATGACGTATTTCCGAAATCATTTTCTAATTTCGGCATAACACGGCATAATACAGTAACCTCGGCCTAATACGGTATGCAGAGAGCCAATGCTGTCTCTGGCTGCTTCCTTTTCACTGGTATCATACGACCGATGAACTAAATATCTGAAAGTGACTTAGAGTTGAACCCTTTTGTATGGCTCATTAGTTCAGCACACAAGCTGGACTCCTCCCTGGTTGCACTCTGCCAGTGCCAGTCCCAAGCCTGGATAAAGAAGGAGGGCGACGCTAAGGGTCTCTGTTACCACACATTGTCGTTAAACTGCAACTACTACTAGAACGCTTGATTATTGACCATCAGTAGCCTGGCTTATTCAGGCGAGTTCAATTGAAACGAAAGAGATGAAACCGCCTTCAGATGAGGCTCGCAATGAGAGTATTGAAGCTGAACATAGGAGAATAATGCCGTGATCCGCTTAAAGTAACGTGCATTTAAAAGAGAAAGATGCACAGTTTCTATGAATCAGTTCATATCCATTTATCAGCAGCGATGCAAGTTAAGCTGCGACCGCGGAAGTGAATCCGATTTGGTGAAACACGATCATGGAAAGAAAGGTGGATAAAGCCTTCAATCATATGTTCTCAATATCCAGCTCGTAGCACGAAAGCCCGTGCTTTAGTCGTTGTCATTGTGTGAGCGGATATATTCGGCAACCCCATTATGCGGCTATAGATTCTACTTATTGACTTCGGCCCAATGGTCGACCGACTTTCGTTCTTACATGCTGAATTGCATTTTTATCCATCATATTCGCACTTTCCTGATTTCACATTCATAGCAGAATTGTATCATTCTAGAGCAGCCATAGATGACGTGGGCGTCAGTTTCTTTGTCTGTCTGTGTATCGCCGGAAGCTAATGACCTTTTTATCTGATTGGGGTATTGTGGCAGTTGCTCGGATGAGCTTCTGTAGAAAGGTGCTATATAAATGCACATTTACGCTAACGAGAGCCATCGGAACTTGAGTTGTGTTGAAGCGTCCAAATGTGATGCCAGCGTCAAAGGATACCCTCTGATCGGTCATCGTTAGCCCATTAAAACGCTCAAGGATAAAGGTTGACAACAGTGACAGGCAGCAGGACTGACTAACAGACAGCAAGACAGAAGCACAAATAGACGGAGGGATGGACGGACCGACAGACGAACAGACAGATAGACGGATGGAGAGACAGACAGATTGACGGAAAGACAGATAGATAGATGGAATGAACGGACAGGCAGAACGGAACAGGCAAGCAGACGGATGTACAGACAAACAGCAACGTACAATATTGACAATTTTTCACTAACAATATAATCGTCAAAGCGATACACTATGCGCTTAGGTTGTAACGACAAACAGGAGCATTAGGTCGAAATAGCATCATGTCATAAAACTACTTTGCAACGGTCGGTTCATAATGGGAGTACGACCCGTATACCCATGGGTGAATTGACATCTATCTAATTGTTTGCATCGTCACCCCATAGTCCATTAATACTTAGCCCCAACATATAAATCTTCATTACGTGATCAGGTCCAACGTAAGGTGGTGGAGGGGCATTGCGTGACAGTGGATGACAGCATGCTATGGAAAGTCACTCTGTAGTGTGTAGCAGATTCAGAATAAGCAGATTTAGATTTGATAAGATTTAGACATTGACTCTTTAACGACCAGCACGTGGTAAATCGTAAGGCATGATCAATAACGCTGGTCGTTAAATGGTTAACCGATTCAACAGTATAGAACGAGCACGGACGATTTCTGGTTGACTAAGTATTTGGGTAAGTTAATAAGTAAGTGATTGATCAAATTGATAAATAAGTTAGTAACTTAGTAGCCTTTTATTTACATCTGACGAATACTTACCTATTGAAATTGACCATTACAGCTAATGGTCTCTTTCAATAAATACTTTAGGTATTCGACGGAAAACCATTTCAGCACTTATATAATATTCAGGTACCTTGTGTAGGCCTATCTTAGGCTAAGTTACTAGGTTAGAGACTAAGAGGTCGTGGCTTAAAGCAAGAATTTATATCAAGACACTGGCCTCTGCGAACCTTAGCTAACTCATTTATGACGAGTGCACTGACCGTACGATATCGGTGGAAAGAGAAAAAGCGAGGGGGACTTGGGCAAAAGACATATAAGGCTTTGTGTTTTTTCCTGTAAAGTAGGCTTGACATGACATCGTAGCAGACGTTGCGGGATTATTCAGTTTCTAGTGAGTTGCTTATAGATGTCTCTTGCGGTAAGAACTGCATACAATTTCACCATGTTCAAAAAATGAAATATCGGGCAAATATTAAAAATTGGCAATACTCTCTACCAGTTAGATAAAGACTGGGCATGCAACTGTAAGAGTTGCATAAACTGAAGCTAAATGTTTGCTTAATAAAAGAGTACATTAATTCTCTGATGCACCAATTTCTTTAGCGTACACGCCTAATTTCCTAACGCCTATGGCATCGCTTTTATTGATCGGAAGTAGCCAATTTCAATTAGGTTCAATCAGGTATTAGAGCATGCCCTATTGAAGGAAGTCAATATCGAAATGCAGCTGTACCGTATTGTGTTTTACTGATTATGATTGATTTATAAGCCCAATTTTGTAAAAGCCACGACATCGAGTTTTCCATATTAGGCTAATATTTCGAAAGGATATTCTGGCCCCATTCGACTGGAGCCATGCGTTGAATTGGCCGGTGGGTTTAGCCAATTTTGTTCAATTGAGAAAATTCACCATATCGCCGACTCCAACGGTGCAACCCAGTGCATGCAGTCACTGCATTGTACTTTACTTAGCTTTAGCTCAGACGACTTTATCTGCAGCAATTCGTGGAGGACTTTCTATTCAAAGAAGCGTTCATAAACAGACACACAGAAAGATATATAAACACACAGAAAGACTAAAATTGAGTCATACAGGGATTGGAAGGTAGAGATATAGGGACAGGGTCACACTTAAATACGACATGAGAAGTATTTTTGGCATTTACATGAGTTTTAATTTGGCAGAAAATTGGGTTGTATATCTGGTTGCATATGCCTATAGCACGCAGACAGACTTAGAGATACACCGAGAGACAGAAACATTTGAACATGTATGTGTGACGTTTACTGACCGTCGTTTCATATAAGTTTATATGGCTAAATTACACACACACACACACAAATGCCCACAGAGAGAGAGAGAGAGAGAGAGAGAGAGAGAGAGAGAGAGAGAGAGAGAGAGAGAGAGAGAGAGAGAGAGAGAGAGAGAGATAGCGAGAAGAGATATATGGAATGTGGGAGTCAAAGAGAGACAGACAGACAGAGACAGAGGGAGATGGAGAAAGATGGATCGACCCTTACCAAGAGCAACACTGATTCCGAGCATGCTCATGAAATCTACTGTCCATTATTCCATTAAACGTACACGCATTACCCTATCCGCCTATTCCCTATATTTATCCATATGCAAGCATAGGGCGACGCTACCATAGAAATTGTTTTTTATTAGACCCCAAACGCTTAATAAAAACGGAAATGGCTCCAAGATAAAGGTGATAGTTTTGTTTTGCTGTTGAAAAACTACGCGTGAAGTAACTCTTCGATGGAGTACACCAGACCATTTTTAAAACGAGTGCTGATAAGACATGGTTTCTGATAGTAACAACGGCGGTGCATGGACTCCAAATTTAGCTGCCTTGTAGAATGTGATCTCATTGTAACAGAACCTCGTTATAATTGCATAAGATGGACCTTAGTGACATTGTTAGATTAAGCTCTCGGTGTTGCCTTGTGTAGAGTAAAGTAATGTAAGACGAAGTTCAATGCTTGTTTCGAAACGTAATACTATGTGATTTGTGTGATTTTTTAATCAAGCACAACCTTCTGTAGCTCCTATAAAATGAGCATAGTATTCAGCATGCACATTGCAATCGTGAACTCCAAGCTCCGAGGGCGACACTCGAAAGCTAAGCGCTGGGCACCAGCTTGTTCATCGGCTTCAGTAGTCTGTTATCAAATCTGTGAGTTTACATGAGGATTCTCTTTCGGCTGAATGTGTGTGACGTATCGAATCCGCACGGCCCCAAGTCATTCGCTGATGGTCGATATGCAAATTCTCCTTTTGAAGATCAAAACATGGCATGAGATGCATGCGTGCACATATCATATAAATTGGGTAATGTCCATAATTGCGTTTCGCCATTTGTGATTCAGATGTTCTACACGTTATCAACGTCTCGCTATACCGGAAGTCTGCTTCTGTTCCTACTCGGCTGTCTACAAATGGCAATCGCTGACGTCAGTTCCGCCTTTCCCGTCACGCACATTCTGTCATCGATAGACGACCAGGGTTCCACAGGCGGGGCTGGTCCTTCCGCGAAGGACTCGAATCCATGTGGCAAGCTGGAGAGTGGTTGCAACGAAGACCAGACGTCAGAATATCAATTTCCACGACGACTTCCTTTTGCAGACAATCTCCTGGAGAAGAGTTCCAACTACGAGCTGCACAGTCCACCAGGCACGGATCTTGCTGAAGAGGTAAACGCCGGATTGACGCCGCTGGAAAGGGGGCCTGAATATCGCGGAGGTACCACCAGTAACCAGAACAACCCTCCGGCGATGGATCGACCTATCTGGAATGTTCCGTTTCGAGTTATCCATGGAACTCGGAGGAACCTCTTAAAATTTGGAAAGCGCTCGTCTGTTGGGGGGTCTGATGGATATCGGTTCAAGTTTGGAAAGCGACCTAGAGACGTCGAGAAGCGGATGTTCAAGTTCGGGAAACGGTTCGATGGGTTTTCGGATGATCAGCGTCTTGTGGCTGCAGAAGAAAAACGAATGTTTAAATTTGGAAAAAGGTCAGACGACTTGCGTTATGATCCAAATTTAGAAACTGGAGAAGAAAAACGAATGTTTAAATTTGGAAAACGGAGAGACGATTTGCAAGATGATTCAAATTTGGAAACTGGAGAAGAAAAGCGAAGGTTTAAATTTGGAAAGCGAGCAGACGATTTATCCGATGAATCGAGGCTTACAGCGAGAGAGGAGAAGAGAATGTTCAAATTTGGGAAACGTTTCGACCGTTTTTCGGACGACCTGAACAATTCTGCGGACGACGAAAAAAGAATGTTTAAATTCGGAAAACGATTAGACGATTCACAGAATGATCTGAACATGGAGAATGAAGAAGAAAAACGAAAGTTTTCATTTGGAAAAAGGACAGACGATGATATCCAGGTTGCTCCAAGCAAATCTGGCGTGGATGAAGCACGAATGTCGAAATTTGGAGAATGGTCCAAGTCTTTGCCGGAAGAGCAGAACCTCGAGGAGTCTATGGATGAAAAGCGGATGATCAAGTTTGGGAAGAAGGCGGACGGATACAACGATGATGAACTGTCAAAGTCGGAAACTCAGACGAAGGGACTCGTTCAATCTCGGGAAGAGGGAAAACGTATGTTCAAATTAGGGAAGAAGTCTGACTCGCTCGATGAAGAAATCGCACATTCGGAGGATAAGCGCAAGATCATGTTTGGCAAGAGGGAAGCAACAATGTGGGATAAAGAACATCCGGTCTTCGACGAAAGTCTGAACTCGATAGAAGCGGATGCGGAAGAGGAAGCGCCGCAGGAAAAACGGAGACCGAAATTCCAGTTCGGAAGACGACTTTCACCCCGTCCGGAAGACCTTTCGGCGAAAGTGCGCAGCAAATTCAAACTCGGGAAAAGATCTGAGTGACCGAACCGTGGTCCAGTTGAAACCCTCTCCATTGCACGTTGATTGGCTGCAGTAACGCCGCCTTTGTCGGACCCAATATGAGCACTAGTTACTGTGAAGGTCTGTCAAATATTGGCACAATATACTGTGTAGGTCAATGACT
Organism: Bimastos eiseni; assembly: GCA_959347315.1. Taxonomy (NCBI): domain Eukaryota; kingdom Metazoa; phylum Annelida; class Clitellata; order Crassiclitellata; family Lumbricidae; genus Bimastos; species Bimastos eiseni. Next base: position 4,257,024 of record OY365808.1, read on the forward strand.
CCATAAACTGGCGTGTCTAACGTAAACACTTAATCGGGCAACTTGGTCAATAACTGAATTTCGAGAAGGCAATTATTAACCAGATTATTTATTGGTCTGTCAGTTACGATGCTTGTGTGATTGATAAAGACAAGAGTAAGGAGATTTCGGCTTTCTCTTAAAGTCATTCAGCAAGGTTAGAAGCCTGCAAGTCTGTACAGCGCACACATTTCTGAAGAAACTAAACGTTTCAGAGATATGTTAGAGAATAATCTGTAAATATATAGACCAATTCGAAACTAATAATATCTTAAAGGACCTACTGAGTCTGGTATTATTATATTTGAATTAATTTTGGTCGCGTTATCCAGGTTAAGCATTAGTGTATTTAATATGAAAAGGGATGTAACATATGATTTATAATTCATATGACACCTGTCAGAATCTCTGATCGAGGACAATAGATTGAAGTAATTGACAATAATCGTCAATGGTATATTCACGTTTAGCGTTGGAGATAAAAACGAAGCAAGCACAGCTCACACAGAGAAGTTGGTGTTAACGGTGTGGGATCAAGATCAGCAGTACATCAATACTTTCTTTTCCCACGCACAAACGCCCGTTGAGAGCGATGCTGATTTGAGCGGCGCTATATAAATGCTTGATTACATTACATTACATTGCATTACAATACGCGTATTACAAGCCCGCAATGCATGTCCAAACGCTGTTCAATAAGAACGCAAATATTTAATTCTACTGGCTTCTATAGAGCCGTTTTCACAATGCCCAAACCGCCAGTCGTTAATGGCTTCAATTGGTACTAGGTTATATACATGTAAAAGTCTTTCCAATCATTCAGTCCAAGAACAGATTTCGCAACAACTACTTAGTAAATATAGGCTATATATACTAGCTGTTAACCCGTGAAGAATCACGAGTCGATAAATATAATAGCTCTCGATTCATCCCGTTTCCTCCCATTGCAAAGCAAGGCTACAACTTGCACCTCGAAGGCAACGAAATTGAGAGGCCATCGCAATGTTTACCCGTGAAACGCCTTCTGAACAACGTTGTAGACTAGGCTATTACTAACGGCGATTCAACCGATTCAAAATAGAGTTTCATCCTATAAGTGTGCATTTTACGTTAATAACTGCAAATAGACTTCCATTACACGATTTCCTTAATTTTAATAACTGTAGACATAGTTACACAGGCGTGAATAAAACGTTTTTTAAAATACTCAGACAGGGTTTGTGCGCTCTCCAATCACGCGCCTTGCCCTTGAATCAGACAGACGATCAGACATTCAGACAGATGGACACGTGATTTGGGTAATTATATAGACATATATTACAGCTCGTTCTTTATTAGTGGTGCTTTAGATGTGGGGCGATTACAATTTCGATGCACTGAATAATGCAAAACATTAGAGCAGACTAAAGAAACGACAAAAGAATATAAATTTTATTATATTGGATATATGAAAGATAAGATTTCACCTGAATACTATGTCTCAGATATGTACAACAAACGTTTGTTTCGTTCTTTTTAAATCTCGTTTTTATCGATTTTTATTTTTCGGTCCGTTTTTCCTCGTTTTTTAAATTGTTATTATTTAGGTCCATTCATTTAATTGTTTGCTTTCTTTTGTTATTTTGTTCAGTTTAATTTGTCTTAATAGCCTTTATGCGAATCCACAGATACAAGTATGAAACGTCAACCGGATATGGTCTATGGATGTCAACACGTCAATCTTGTAAGCGTACACGCCGTCTGATGCTTGGCGGGCTGGGAGGGGTGCGAAATGGAATTATAATCCTGCTTTGATGGACGAGAAGAAAAAAATTATCAGTGGCTAATATGAAATACCTTTACTATGACCGCGAGAAAGTTATTTATTCGGGTGACATGATCCGTATTAGAGGTTATCTTGAGGGTGACAATAGCTATATAAATCTTGTGAAAATTGCCAAAGCACATCAAGAGTTGATTAGAGAAGTGAACAGCGAGAGGATGAAACAAAACACGATGAAAAGAAAGTCAGATTGTAGAGGCGATTCATGTTGCACTCACTTAGTGCTTGATAGGAAAGCTGTTATTTGAGGATTAAATTTGAACTGTGTAATCAGAATTTTCAACATTAAAGTGCAATAAAAAAAATGCGAAAAGCACATTTATTGTTTCTCGTTTTTTCACCGTTTATGCGTTTTATATTACATGAAAAACGCCATTTTTTTTACCGTTTTTTATTTAGTTTTCTCCGTTTTTTAAATTTATTCTATGTTTAATCCTTAATAGATACATAGTGGACAGAAAAATTATAAGAGTGATGTATGGTCTAACTGTACGCTATATTAACTGCGCTTAGGTAGGCAGGTTGTTGCAGTTTAACGACACTGTGTGGTAACAAAGACCATTAGCGTCGCCCTCCTCCTTTATCCAGACTTGGGACTGGCACTGGCCGAGTACTACCAGTGGCGGAGTTAGCTATGCATTTTATGCACCATAAGTTATCTGTTAATCTAGCCTGGCTGTGCATCGAGATTATATACAGAGTTGAAAACCGTCAGTAAGGAATGTCCTACATGCACATGCACATGTAAGCCTACATGTATGGACTCGAGATTTCAACTCAGCAGAAACTCTGAATTTAATAATTAATGCTGACAGTCAAACCATGAGCTTAATCACCTATGAAGCACTGAACATTCTATGTCAGACAACATCGAAGTCTTCTGCATTCGGACAGCGGACGACCGGAATAGATGTAGGCTACGATCCTCATCTAAAAATCTACTACAAGTTCCACGGTCTTTTACGATGTTTGGCTTACCGTTCCCCTCTCTGTCGCTCGACCCACTGCGTGGAACAGTCTCTCCCAACAAAGTGAAAAATGTGTCAACTCTTGAAACATTTTAAATCACAGCCAATTAGGGACTCAACTATTTGAAGTAGACTATCATATGACAGTCTATGAAACGTCGACCGGATATGGTCTAACTGTAGACCATACAGTTATGGTATATAATTATAACCTATTACTTGTTCACAACCGGTTCACATAATTTGTGACGTATGATTATGTTCGCATAGTTTTTGATCCTTTCTACGTCTGGCGAACATATGATAACAATTTTATGATATTATAACAATAGACCTACTGATAATATAATAATGTATAAACATGTAACATATGTTGCATAACAGATGTCAAAGGAAAGGGCGTGACTGTCCATGCGTTCAATAACAATCAATAAGTCATACTGAAACTTTGAGAAGAGAAAATAGGCCTATCAAGCAGTGATTAGACTGTCCCCATAGATGGTGCATTCTTTGTGTAGTCAGGAGAGACTGTTATACGCAGTGAGTCTATCTACAGAGAAGGAGCAGCTGTTTATTTGTAAGGGGTCTGAAGAGACTTTACTACCCTTACAATATCATCAAGCTGCATTGCGTCACATTATTTCAGGGTGAGTACAATGTGCATAGAGTATGCCAATATTTACATAGAGCATGCCAATATTTACATAAAGTATGCCAATATTTACACAGAGTATGCCAATATTTACATAGAGTTTGCCAATATTTACATACAGTATGCCAATATTTACATACAGTATGCCAATATTTAAATACAGTATGCCAATATTTACATACAGTATGCCAATATTTACATACAGTATGCCAATATTTACATACAGTATGCCAATATTTACATACAGTATGCCAATATTTCGTATCAAGCTATAGATATTTCCAATATTAAATCACGTTGAAGGATGATGAAAAGGTCTGACTTGCAATCTGTCTGCTAGGAATTTAATAACCAAGAGAGGAAATTCCATTCTTATCCGTTCCACTTCCTCTCTTACCTCCTCTTTTGCCTTCGACCTCTGCCTATCTGATTTTTCAGCTCTGTTTGGCTTTCTGCGTTTCTGTGTGTGTGCCTGTGTATGCATGCTGTTTGTGTCCATATGCCTTTGTGCCTTCCTGTGTCTTGTATCTGTATCTCTCAGAATGTACTTATGTGCCTGTAACTGCGTGCCGTTCAGTAGTATACCCATATTCGTGTTGGCCTTCCTGCATATATTCACATTTCTGTTGGAATCTATCAACCCATCAGAACCCATATAGGCCTATCTGTCTGCATGTTTCCTACCTTACCCAACGTTGTGTCTGTCTATATCTTTCTGTCGTCCTTCCTCCTATATTTCTATGCATATCTGTACATGTATCTGTCTCCAACACGAATTGCGTCTATAATTATTGACTTTCTTTCGTTTCCATACCAAAAGACTGCAGTTTTTCATTCTCCTGCTTTTCGCTTTCATCATTGACGCTTTGTCGCCGATATGCTCGCAGTCGATGGCGGCCATTAGAACCTTTTGTGGCGCCGTCACTTCTCATCAGACGATTTCCGGTCTGCCATGTTGAGAAAGGCACTTGACAACCGAATTCAACGATGTCAGTCAAAACGATTTGTAAGGCAGTGGCAATGAGATCCTTGACCTGAACACTTGTACTCGCACAACGTTCCATCACAATAAAACTGCGACAATAGTGGAGGGATGATGCGTTTGAACAGCTGTAGGGCCTTCAATAAATGACGTAATGTACCTATGGGTGGGAGTCACACATCTTTTGATAATTTGTGATGTAGGTGAGGGAGATTAAAAAACATCAATATGAGTCACTTGATTTTAAAATTTCACTCAATTAAACAAGTTCCACGTAATTGCCATTTGGCAGTGATCGCTACTTCAATAATTATTTAGCAACACTAATGATGATTAGTGCATTCTTTATTTTTGGATTGTGTAATTTTACGCTCGGTGTCAATTTTGGGTGTTGGAAGTGAGGCAGCCATTTTGTAAGTTTCAATATTAACGATAGCAGCAGTAGCAACAATGATAATAAAATAAGTATCTTTGAGTTCAATACCTACATTTAAGCCATTAAATTTTGTTCTACTGGCGTCGATAAGCGCATTAAATTATGTCACGTGATAATTATGTCGCGATGGCAACCAAATTTCTATGAGATTTTGGAACAGGAAACTTTGTTTGCATGTATTTTGTAAATATTTCTTATACTACTGCACGAATGAAATGTTGCTACCAGACTGCGCTTTGCTTACCATTGCTACTGTCGATACAGACAATGCATTTAAGACCAATTAGCTAATAAACAAGCAAAGGTTTTTAAAATTTTCGCATTAAAACCAGTATACTACGTAGGCCTATAGGCCCTGTTGCTTAACTAAAGAGGCGCAGTTTAATGCGAATTTTTATTCTATTTTTAGATCTTTTTATTTCGGTTGGGTACACCTTTGACTTCTACTTTACTACGAGCCATTTAGACTGACTACTTTGTCCTTTTTATGCATTTAATCCTCTTTTTACATATCAATGCCTATTCGCTACCGTAGAACTAATTGCAATTATTATTTTTACAGCCTTCTTATTTGTCTATTGTCAATTTTGCCATTGCACATATTCGATCGTTTCTTCACAGAACTAACAAACAAAATAATTGCAATTATTTTGTCATATTTTAAAACTGATTTTAATTCGCTCTTACCAATGAGTAATTAACCTACCATGCCTGACAAGATGTTGGACTGTGATGCCAAATTACAGAATTAAGATGTAGGGATGATAATGTTGGCAAGAACCAGAGAATGGTAATGGCACGTCATCATCTTCACGTGATTTAGGCTGCTCAATGGTTTTAGTATTTGCAATCTGTTCAAAAAGGCTAAAAATAAAATGATTTTAATGTCGTAATCTCCCCAAACCAGGAAAGAGAGAACTGGATTGTAATGTCGTAGACATTTTCCGTTTTTAGATTTACAAGAAATAAACGGTAACAAAATAGGAACGAAGGTGGTAGACCCTTATAGATCTTGATTCTGATTAAGTGCCCAGCTGCAACCAAAAGACAACACCCTGAGCTCTAGGAACTAGTGAGTATGCCTAGGCCTACTCGCAGACCTGATAGAATGCAGCTGCCAGAGGCCTATACAGATAAACGGAGTTTCAACGCTGGATCAGATTATCTGGAGTTTCGCCCGACAGTCTCCACTTCACTTGTGAGAGAGGAGTTGAAGTGAAAGGCGAGCTCCTTGCAGGTTGTTTCCAGTTCGCGGGATTTCCTTACAAATGTGGAAACACGGTGACTGATTTTCTGGCACTAGAGTGCGGGCTAGACGTCGTTCAATGTGCAGAGAGGAACCTTGAGCCATCCACGTTCTGGCGTTTGCGCAATTCTGGACTATGGAAGGAGGCCAATGTGTCCTATTTTTTTTGTAAAAGTTCAAGCCGCAGGGACGACAAGTAATTTGTCTTCGTGATCATATTTTTATGGCGCTATATAAATAATCATGTAAATATATGCGTGCAATGCATACATGCGTGCATACATTTCTCGTCCACAGTGTTTCAATATTCAATTGATCCTACGGCCATATCGTGCTAAGTAGATAACATTTATTACCATTCTGAAGAAGTTATTTACTTAAGGGCTTATTAGTTATTTACTTAGGGCTTATTAGTTATTTACTAATGGGCTATCTCCGGCTTCAGGTAAATGAATAAATAAATGTAGAAAACGTAGACACATGTAGTCTATCTATCCTGCAGTTGCTTTGCGATTCTTAGGAAGACCGATTGGAAAAATATGCAGATCTGAATTGTCTTACGTGCCATCGCACTGTCTTTACTTTTGCAAATGGATTTACCAACTGGAGATACGTTACAATGTCTTCGTCGCTCGATTGTGGACAGATACTCAATCACGCTCTGGAAAATAGCATCCGAACTGCCACGTTGAAACCCAAAGGAAATCACCTAATGAGAGATAACAAGTTAATGATCGCGCATTGAATCTATGATTTGGGGAAATTAGACGAGGCGAACGGAAGAAAGATTTACGCAACTTATGCAAATACGCGCAAATGCAGCATAAGTATTGGAGCGAAATGCCAGCGATTGACGCCTAGTCAGGCGATTTGGGTGACAGCCAGGCAGCTTCATGTTGCCCCTAGGTACACCATAAATATTATGATGTGAAATCAACGACAGGTGCACTCTGAAGACGAATGTGCCGTGAACGTTCTGGGAAATACTAACTTTCGAGCAAAGTGTGGAGTCAGTTATTCTTAAACGTGATTTGTCTCAAAATGTCGCACCAACAGTTTCAAAATTGACAGCGTTAACGACCAGTAAATTTTCTGGCCGTTTTCATTATATAGACCCTACAGTAGGCCTAAGTTGGACTGGACCACTTTAGAATCGTCTGTTGGCAGAAATTATGATGTTTTGGTTAATAAAGTTATCCTTGACCCTTGATGGAAAATCTGCTGAATTCAAAGAGCTCTGCTGCTAATTTGTTTTTGAAGAAATGGCTAACCTTCAAAAAGCTTCTACCCCAAACGTCTTTGAGGAACGGTTGGAAAGTGTTTAGAATAAGAATGTGAAGCATAGGCCAAAAATTGCTCCAACGTGTCATCAATTTGCCTATATTGCAAAAATACCTACGTATTTCAAGCATGATTCTATATAGGGCATTGACAGAATTTAATTTTTAAAATCGCAGAAAATAATGAAAAATATTGGAAAATAGTAGAACATTGAAAATCGTTGAAAAATAGTAGAAATTAGTAGAAACAGTGGAAAATAACAGAAAATAGTATTTAATTTAAAATAGTACGAAATAGTTGAAAATAGTTCTGTGTGCCTGTAGGCCTATTCATTAAATCGGATGATCGGACACAATCATTGACTCTTGCAAGTCTTGAGAATCGGTCCACGGCTCAATAGACACGATGTCTCTTTCAACCGTTGAAGGGATATCCGTTGGTTGGGCGATAATTAGTGATAGTAATAGTACTGAGAACGCACGAGGCTGGCAGGTTGAGGTTCTATCACGAAGGATCAAAAGCTCCTCGCTAGAGACCGCGGAAAGGATCGGCGGCCAATTACAGCAGCTACACGACAAAGGAAATAATACCTCTAACTGTACCTCTATCTCTGCATCTGTCTCAATCTATTTCTCTATCGATCTCTGCTTCTATCTATATCTGTCCCATCTCTCTCTATCTTTGCCTCTATCCATCTCTGCCTTTATCTTTGCCGCTATCTCTGCCTCTAGCTCTGCTCCATACTCTGCCATTATCTGTGCCTCTATATATCTTCTTTCTATAGCTGCCTCTATATATGCCTCTATGTCTGCCTCTATCACTGTCTCTATCTCTGCCTCTAACTCTGCATTAGTTTCTATAACTCTATATCTGCCTCTATATCTGCCTCTAGCAATTAGAATCTTTCTCTGCCTCCATATATCTATCTCAAGCTCTGCATCCATCTCTACCTCCAGCTCTGCCTCTATCTCTTCCCCTATCTCTACCTCGTTCTACCTCTGTCTTCACCTCCATCTCTGTATGTATGTTTATCTCTATCTCTGCCTCTGCCCCTACAAGTATAACTGCCCCTATCTCTGCCTCTATATCTGTCATTATATCGTCCAGGATATCTGCCTCTAACTCTGCCTCTATCTCTGCCTTTATCTGTGTCTCTCTTCCTATCTTTATCTCTGTTTCCATCCCTGTCTCTAACTCCGTCTCCATTGTTCTCAAGTGCAATTATCCTTCAAAACCATTCGGTGGTTTATGTTGCAAAGTCAGATGAGTTTCCCTGAAGTGAAGTATAGAAACGCAATACCTTAAAATAGTTTGATGAGTTTCAGAGGACGTTTAATCTGTGTTAGAACTTGAGATACAATTAAGATAATACAATCAGATGTATAACTTGACCGACGAAAACCTCTCCAGATCGATTTCTGCTGAACTTTGCCCCTGCTAATCAATACGATAGTTAAATAAAAACAATCTTTATTTTAGAACTAGCATATGCCCTATATCTAATGGTGGTGGTAGTAGCAGTAGCTGCAATGTAAGCAACAATTATACTAATTATAATAATAATAACACGACTGGTGGTAGTAATAGTAGTAGTAGTGGTAGGTGTGTGAGTGGCGGTGGTGGTAGGGGAAGTTGTTGTTTTAGTAGCAAGAGTAGTAGTAATAAAAAAATACCGGACACTATAAATAATAATATGATAGCAGAGAAATGTAGGTTCGTGGATCTGTAACGTGCGAAAGGAGGTGGAGAAGGAAATGGAGGTGGAGAAAGAGAAGGATTTGTAGTAATAGAAAGAGATAGAAGTTAAGAAACAGATGAAAGACAAGACGAAAGTGGTGAGAAAGTTGGAGGGCAGATGGCATACATATATAAGAGAATGGGGAGGGTTTGAGGAGCAGAAGATGGGAGGAAAATGGGAGGAAGATGGAATGGGGATGTAGGTCAAGTTGGGAGAGAATGAACCTAAATTTCACCATCTTACGACTTGCAAACATCTAATTGTTAATAATAATAATGCACACTTAAATTCTGATACGCACTTTTATGATTTAAGAAATCGACAGTTGTCACTAAATAAAAGGTGCATTGTGCCTAGAAGTTAACATCTGTATTTTTTCACTGAGGCAAGTTAGAATAAAAACATATAAGTCGCATCTGACTAAATTCGACCAACTTTGAACTGATAACTCAATTGTGAAATACATCAGACGACGCGTATTTAGGTTTTGAACCGTGTCCTATATAAATCGACCTTAACCTGTGCACGCTTACTATCAATACACCGTTGCTCTGTGGGCGCCACGCACCAATCGTCATCCAACCCCTAGAAGACGAAGCTCATTGTACTATCTTCGAGTTCAAGAGGTCTCAAAGCGTTGGCAAGTCCATGGTCTAAGAGATAAATCTCGATCAAAACAACCCAACCTACCGCAGCCAAAGGACGACCTCATTGGTCATGTCTTATTTAGTGACCCTGTTACCCCAAATCTCATCGATTGACAGACCAGCCTCGAAGCATTTGTAACGCAGTTAACTAACCCCGATGCAGTGGACGAAATCGATCCATTGCGTATAAAACGATCAAGGATTTCAATCGGTTTTAAAACTTCGCAGTAAACTATGGATTGATTTGGAATAAAATCGTGATAATCGGTCACAACACTCCTTTAGGAAACGACTGTTAAACCAACGTTTGGCAAATTACAAAACGTTGCAGAGCATTGAAGATGTCTTTGCCAACAATCGCTGTCGCGGGAAACGAGAGTCTGGCTGGTCAGATGGTTGACTTGGCTGATCTGACGTTTGTCTTCAGATCTATGTTCTATCTCGTCAGTCCCAATGAGACGACGTACAAATGCATAGAAGAGGTGCCCAACTACTTTCTAAAGGTAGGTCCAGTCATCGATGTCTTAAATAACTGTCTGTCTTAATTACAGTAGGCCTATAATCTTTCTTTCTGCTATTGCTCATGCCTCTAAAAAATGTGTAGAAACGGCAAATAGCATGAGAAAGACTGAGCTCATCCTCCAATTTCATACCATAATTTATAACAGATATAATTATCATGTGTGAGCGTACTAACCATCTGCGTATTCACCTAATGACGAACTAGCTTTATTCAGTCATCGGTTAATGGACACCGGCGCGGTGGACATGCCTATTACCACAACCAACTCATAACACCTTCAGCTAATCGGACTTAATCTTGCTGTTATTGCACAGTAATGCACTCAAGCATTTATAGAGCGCCTCTTGTAGGGTGAACCGTTCAGCGCTGATAGTGCGCAAGTCCCCGCAAGAAGAAGTAGGTTTCAGAAAGCGCATAGAGAGGGAGGGACCAATTGAAACGAAGGGCGGAGACTGAGCTAAGGCCATTCTACTACATTGAATACCATTTCTGCTGCTGCTACTCTATTATTACTCCACTACCTCCACTACTCCACCTACTTCCCTTACTACAGCTTCCTACTGCTTCCCTTACCACTAGTATCACGACACTCAATAGCCTACTACAGCAGCAACAATAATAATAATAACAGCTTTTAATAAGGATGATAATGACGATGATGATAATAATAATAATAATAATAATAATAATAATAATAATAATAATAATAATAATAATAATAATAATAATAATAATAATAATATAATAATAATAATAATAATAATAATTATAATAATAATAATGATAATAATAATAATGGTAATATTAGTGGTGATTGCAATTATTGTAGTAGTAGTAGTAGTAGGAGTAGCAGGTGGAGTAGTAGTAGTACTTCCACTTCCATATTCTAGCCCTCCATCCCTCGTTGCCCTTACCTTCCTCATTCCGCTCACACCTTATTCCCTGCCTGGATAATGCATAAAACATTGGGGCGCATAGTTGAGGAACCGAGTTTGAAACCCGTATCCCCATAATTTCTTTTGCTAGGCGGCGAAGTTGATTAAATTAGATATAGGCCTGTAATATTATTATAGCGTCGTGGTCGCCCTGCATTGTGACAGTTAACAACGGCGTCGTTCGATGGCGGCACATGGTAACAATTGATTGCATGGGCTCAGATGGGAAACACAGTTATATTATATTCTATTGTGCCATAATGACATGTGACTTACTTATAAATTTCATTATATTATGTACTTTCATATTTCGAAGTAACTTTTCTGTGAATGACCGAATTAAATAGTTATTACCGTTGGCAAGATTTGTCATTGAAAACTTTTTTTAGATGCCCAGACACGTTATAAAAGACCTCTGGATAATACGTCGTTATCGCTTCTCGGCCATTTGGCTAAGATCAAAGCGTTTACTTGTCAGCTTAATACCTGATACGTACATTAACCACGGTTGTGTGATGCCGATATTACTGGCTCTCGGCCTAGGCTGGTGATCAGATTAATCCCTGATCCGCTATCCCTGGTTAAATACGTTGTTGGCGTTGAGATGATGGGGAGAAGCTACGGTTTCCTCCGGCTTCTCATTCTCCCAAGTGGTTCCCACTGAGGGAGAAATTCAAAACAAAAATAAAACAGCCTAGGCTATACTACGTTCTGGGCATCTCTGCGGAGTGGGTCTTCAGCTGTTTACTAGGGTGCTCAAATGGAGAAAGGCTGGAAGTTGAATGAAAACATCCGATCAGCCAAAAAACACATGTTATTACAAAGCAGAAGCTTGACAGGTAGTGTTAGACCTTAAGGCGATGCTGTCCAACACGCGGATCGCATGCGGCCCGTGGGTGGATTTGCAGAATTGGCAATTTAAGAAAAATGAAGTAAAGACAAGTCACTTGCCTATTTTCATACTTGACTCATCAACATGATGATAATCATCATTGTCATCATGCATTATCATCGCTATCCTCAAAAATAATCACCATGAACATCGTCGTCGTACCTAGTTTATTTTGTTACGGGCGGAATGTCACCAGTTTGCATTGCTACATTCACATGGTATACGCCTAGAGCTGATCCGATTTCAGACCAAATGTCAGGTTCCCCATAAAATTTTAACCGCGCTTCGTAGGTTATTGTAGTGCGATGGTACAGCAAGCCCCCGATTTACGCCCTAGAAACACATTCCTTAGTACTCATAAATTTGCAAAACAAAATAGGTCATGGTGATGCCTATGACATCAGGATGCGAAATCTGTAAAAATATTGACTTTATCTCCAGAAATAAAAAAAGTTTCTCAGTTCCCGATTTCGGGGTTTTCGGGTTCCTCGATTCCCATTTCCCCGATTAACCAATTAACAGCGGGGAAGCTGTTATTGCTGTAATTGGGGAAGAAGCAGTGTAGTAGTTGATAGTAGTAGTAAATATTTAGATGGAACATCTGAGCAATCCGTCGTAGTGAGACAAGTACTTCGAAGACCCAGTAATTGCACAGAATGATTTGCTTCTAAATCTACGTCGCTTGCAGGTCACACAGTTAAACAGCAATGTGCCACAATAAATCCAAAACTCTTCCGCCACAGCTAAAACAAAAACACATCCAGCTAATGCGAACGGACACTAACAGCTGCCAAACAACTACACGAAAGCATTCGGTACACGGGAAAATTATTTATTTGTTTAATCGACCATTAAGCGCCGTAGTCAGTTACTCTGATTCTGTGGCGCCATACATTTAGAAGTGTATTCAACAAAACTGTTCTGTATCCAAACACGGAGTCATTACTGAAAGCAAATCGGCATTTGTCAGTTAAATCAAAGTAATTGAGTACCAACTACGATTAGTTACATTACTTATGACAAAATATATGACTCCTGATTCACCATACATATGTTGTTGTTTTGTCTTCGCAGGCCCTGTCATACCTGCCAATCATCCTTCTCCCAGAATTCATCATGTTGCTCATACAGGGAAAGAAGTTGCCTCGCTTCCAGGATTCTCTTTGCTCGCTCTGTTGCGCTATTCTCATCTTCCTACCAGTGTAAGAGTCGAATACACCAACCTCATATTCGTACATTCTGATCACTTATATAGCGTCTCTAGAAATCCCTACCAAGAGTCGCACTCATTACGATCGGGTGAGAGAGCATACAGTTTCCAAGGACCCTGATTAGGTGTATACGATCTATTGTTAGAAGCGCGCGCATAATAGGCCGTCAAATTAAAACTTATTTCGCCCTGAAACGATGTTGTAATGTTTCCCTAAGACTCAGAAATATAATTAGAACACTTCTGTCTTTCCCTTTCTGTTACACGGCCAACGTCCTGCCTAAGACGTCTCTGGCGTGCGTTAATTCCAGTTGCTTTTCCTACCGTGTGGAACTCTCTGAGACACCTGATGTCCACAACTACTCTCCCATTGAGACCATTGTTCGCTCTTAAATGAAAATCATTGTCCCTTAGATGATTCTAGTCATATCTAATTCATCGACTTCTGTAGCGCCGCAATCATTATGCCCACATAATAAGAATTAAGGTAATGAGACTGCTAATATCGATTTGAATTAGAATTATCTGCTTGCCCAATCGATTAAAAAAATGTATTCGAAACTAAGCGATTAGTAATCAATCTCTGGTATCATGCCTGTTTATTATTCGGTTTCTCATGGAGTATAATCTGTCCTGGCGGAGCCTTGAACTCATGAGCAAAAATGTCCTAGCAACATCCTGGACTACCGACGTTCATACCCTTTTCTTTTCAATGTCAAAACTTCATTTACCTGATCCTGTATTACTTTATTTTACTTTGCCCTACTATGTTGTGCCTTAACTCACCATACCCCTACTTGCATTACCTACTTGCGAATAATATTATTATGTAGAGTAAATCGTCGTGCATATGCGTCACATTAAGTAAGTAAGTAAGTAGTCTTTTCGCACGTGTCAAGATCACGCGCATGCAGGCCAAAACATCGATTACTGGCATTTAAAACTCTGAGCTACAACACGTGCAGTTCATAAAGTCACGCATGCACAATTAAATATAACTGAAGATACCCAAATTAACGAAACTATTTCTGGACAGTCTAGACTCAACAACCGGCAGTATGATCTTTACTTGCCATACCTTACCCTATCATACGTTACCGTAAACCACTGTGTGCAGCCTTACATTGACTTACCGTAGTTTACATGTACATTTTGTGTCTATCTGCAGAGCGTTGGTTGGTCAGGCGGAGATCAGTCTGTACTCTTGGTGTTACGACAAGTTCCACATTGTCAATCTCGAGTGGAACTCCCTTACCACTTGGATCCTGTGCTTACTTGGAACAGACCTTGGACTCTACGCCTGGCATCGTGCAGCTCATGGTAAGGCACAAAATGGCAAAAGAAAGCATCCAAAACCTACGTTTTACCTCTATTATGTGTAAACTTTAGGAATTATACCACCGCGCGTAACATGAGACCATATCGTTCTGTGTCAAGTTAAAATGTCTTATGTTCTGATACGAACAAACGTTGAGTGATTGACCATAGGGATTCAACGTATTATGCCAGTACCACTTTGCGATGTTTATAGAGAATATGAAATAAACTATGTTACTAATGTTATTATAGTACATGGCAAACTTTGTTGCTAATAATACTACAGTAACAGACAATGATATATTCTTCAAATAATATTAACAGAAGTAGTGCAGTATGTTACTGGAGCTATTAGAAAGCGGTTAATACGAAATTTTAATTGTAACTATGATAGTTTCTATAGCATCGTCAGAAGCAAGCTACTGCTAGGATTCTTTATACTGTCAGCTGCTAAGAGTCAAATAGTAAGCACATTTTAACCAGTAACTGTTATTAAACACATAGAGGCCCTTGGCTTATTGAACAGGTGCAGGAAGATTGTCCCAGGTACCTAAGCCGGCGACCTAAAAGACTCGATCGCTCGTTAGGACTATAGCGTAACATTGGCGAACGCCTCTACGATCTACCATGAATTATAGGGACGTGAAATAAGTATAGCGTTAGCTGCTGTTCAAGGCACTGTTTCAAGACATAGATGGTTTGAGTCGCCTCCTCCTTTCTCCAGGCTCGAGAAGAGCACTGCCAGGGCACTAGTAGAGAGGTGTCTAGTCGCCTGTTGCTGTCTGAGAGGAAACGTGTGTCGCAGAGATAATAAGAGATAATGTTTTCGCGGCCTAATCATCTTTGTAGAGATTAACTTCATCTGGGCTTTTCATCAAGTCCATCACACTTCGCAGGACTACAACCTAACGATTGGAATTCGTCTGCCAGCTTTCAACAGATACGTCGCTATAGTAAGACATCAACGTACTATGGCAAATGGATTCCATAAATTGATTACTGGCTGGCTGGATTTAGATAGATTTAACGAACAGATGAATGGATGGATATGTGGATGGATGGATGGATGGGCAAATGAGTGGGTGGACAAGTTAAACTTTGGATGGGTGGTTGAAAAGGTGGGTCGATATATAGATGACTAGGCAGTCAGACGTCATAACATACGGCTGGTTGTATGCTTGACTGGCAGACTGACAGATTGACTTGACTGACTGGCATAATTGATTCACTGATTAATTGATTGATTGATTGAGACTGAGTGATTGATTAATTCCTGGCTGACTGACTGACTGACTGACTGACCTACTGACTGACTGACTATCTTGCTGACTGAATGGATGTTAGACCAAAGATCATTGGCTATTATACATATAGTTAATTACAGCAAAATGCAGGAGAGTTTTCTTGTACTGTTATCAATTTCTGTTAAACACGATCAGTAATTTTTGACCTGCTCGAAATTTATTTAAATCGTCTGTATTTGCTTTTATAGCTGTTTTACTTGCCGTGCGCCTTCTTTTTCCCGCCCTCGGTCTTCTACGTCCACTACCAACTCAACTACATCTTTCAGCTGTGGATTCACTCAGACGTAAGGAAATCAAATCCAATAAGCTATATCGTTATCATAATTAACGAGACACAAAGAAAGGATTATGAAGTGAGACCGAGGTAATGGTAACTGCAAATATATATTGCGCCACTTTATGAGAGCCTCCTCAGAGGAGTTCCCCGCCTAGCAGAAAGAACTTACGAAAATAACAAGTCGGCGTTGATGACTCCGTTAACAATGAGAATAATGAATAAGGCCTAATGAATGAGTAATCAGAATAATATCATTAAGCACTAGTACCTGCTACTACTATTGAATTCGTCGGTTGAGCTGTCATTTCTGCTCATTTTTTGGACACTTTTCAATGAGGTCTCATCTAAACTGAACCGATATAGATCTGAATGTTTGTCTGGAAGCTCTGAATTAATTTTAGAAGGTGTGATGGTTTCTATCTAATTAAACAATGGATAACGTGCCAGGAAATACTTTACAGGTCTTTCCAAAATTGGGATGGATTGATTATCTGATAAATAACCCCAGTCTACACCGAGTTCATCATGGCAGAAACCGTTACTGCATCGACAAGAACTATGGAGCCGTTTTCAGTTTCTGGGATATCATTTTTGGTATGTATTTGTCCAAAGGTGAATAATAAAGGTCTTATCTGTTTTAAGCATATTGACTTACGCATGATGAACATATGTATGTATCACATGTATGCATTATATGTTCATATGAATAATGTTGGCCAATGTATCTGCATGAATGTATGTATTTTATGGGGTATGTATGACATTGTATGCGTGTGTGTGCTTTCGTGCACTCTTTGTGCATGTTCAATTTGCGAACTCCTTACCAACCGTACTTTTTTAAACCCTAAGTCATTAACAGCGATCCAACAGCACCATTCTTCTGATCTCCTTGTTATTTTCGTAAGTTCCTTGGCAGCCCGTCTGTTTTCTGTATACATGATCCAACAGAAGAGGTTTTGTCTACCCCGAGACTTTCTTGTTTTCAATGTCTTTTTGCGCACCGTCACCGGAGGATTCCTACAACGTATGTCACCGATCGAGTTAATTTATCTCTTATCGGCTGTATTCACCTGGCTTTCCTTCTGCTGTGTCAAACAATAACCTTCTGGTTTGTTTCATGATCCTCACAGGTTAATCTGGCTTCACATAATTAAGGCGCCTCCGGGCTTCGTTCGCTCTTTCCGATAGTTTATATCTCAGATACACACAGTGTTGCATTTTTACATGAAACCTCACATCCCTTTTTCTCTAAGTTCATTTTCAGCTGTGCCTCAGGGGGTCTCCTCTCTTGGGTCTCTCATCCACTATGTAGATTATCGAAAAACATTTGCTTGGTTAAGTTGTTTTAAGGTTATCAAAATGAAAAGCATCAATTGCGTCTGAGAGGAACATAATATAATGAAAGAGGTACTATGAAGATATGAGCAGATATAAAGAAAGAAGAATGCCTATTCTCATCAGTTGTGCTAAATATATGTTCTAATAAACATGATAATAGACAGAAATATCCTGTTGGAATAAAATGAAGAGTTAGCAGCGGACAAAGAAGTATTGTATGGCTGTTTAATAATAGTCATACTGATCCCGTATAGTGTGGCTCCGACTAAATTTTTAGGGACATTTGAACGAGAAAAAGAAGGCGAAGAGATCTACTATGGCCTCGTTCACAGCATCAATTCGTTCGATCCATTGTACATCCAGGTAATTGCGAATTAGACATTAATGTTTCAGTGTAAAATGGCAGCAAGGTAGTTGGAAATGGTCCCGTTCACTCGATATCGACTTGATCTTGATGGCAGAGTATCGTCACGATATAAAATTCATGTTATCGTTTTAAGTCAGTAAATCAGTTTAAATCAATCAATTTACGTTTTATCATTGCATTTGGCTGAAATAGCTGAAATAGACGCAACTTGCTACATTGGAAGGATATTGGATTAAGCGCTGACTTTGAGTATAGCCAAAAATTCGACTGGAAGGAAGAGAGATAGACAGAGAAAGAGACACAGAGAGAGACAGAGACAGAGAGAGTGACAGAGACCGAGTTAGCTAAATATATGTGTTGTACAAGACTCCAGATATAAGGCCTCGGTCATCTTCAACCGAGAGTTTGTCTCATAAATTAAAAAATTTAAAATTTAAAAATAATGATACACGTATATATTCTTATAAGTTACAATGCACGAGGATTGTTTTGACCTACTTTGTAAAGCATTATCACGATACAATTTCCTGAAGCCTTCATCACTTACCTAGGAGTTATCCATTCCTGTACAGGTTCACCATCTGAAGCACATCTTCAAAAAGGCCAGAGAGTACACGCGCATCGGTGACAAGTTATCCATGTTTCTCAAAGGTCCCGGATGGGAGCCTGGCACACACAGACTGGGCAACTACGACGATATCCCGGAGGTAGTTTGTAAATTGGTAAAAACATTTCACGGAATTGAAATGGTGCAAGAAAATATTTGCAACTGTCTTTTGATCGGCTTACCAACGTTAAGCAGCTTTCTAGTGTCTATATTGCCTCAATTCGTTCAGCGTGTACTCGTGTTTGCTGACTGAGACTTTTTTTTATTTCAACATTATTTTGTACCCCAATGGCCCTCAAACAAATAAATGCGCATCGAATGCAACAAACACAGCTGAAGCAAAGAGAGTCGTCACAAAAATTTGCTGGATGGGACAGTGCACGAAATGGGACACAGAAGTTCCTAGGAATCGATTGAGAGCCAATGGTGTGTGTGTGTGTGGTGGTATGGAACTCGATGGATGACCCTGTGGCTGGGATGCACCAAGAACCTACTATAATCCACGGCGCCAGAATGTGAAAGTTGCTTTGAAGTCATTGTCTGAAGTTATTTCTATTGTCTTGAAGGCATTGACGAAGTAAGCTCTATTGTCTTGAAAATATTTACTGAAGTCAGCTGTATCACACTGTTTTGTCTCAGATACCAGATGATAAGGCGCTGTACAATACGAAGATGCCAACCTGGTTAAAACTATACGTCATTCTTCATTTCTTCATCACAATGGCCCTTTTCAACCG
Source organism: Bimastos eiseni (assembly GCA_959347315.1). NCBI lineage: Eukaryota > Metazoa > Annelida > Clitellata > Crassiclitellata > Lumbricidae > Bimastos > Bimastos eiseni. The sequence continues at coordinate 4,276,321 of OY365808.1, forward strand.
AATCAAAGTTACTAAGGCGGTGAGTAACTGAAATCGTCTCAAACCAATCAAACCACTTCCATGGATTCTTCTGACCCGAAATTTTGTAGAGCCATAACGGTATCGAAATCTCTGAGCATTGTAAGATGAGCGTGCTATTAGCTCAAAGGAGCCCACTTAGTTTTGAATAAAATACCTTCATATATATGGTGAGCTGCAAAAATTTTATTCTTCAGACGATAACATAAAATTGTCCATTTCAATAATCCAATGGTCACTTCGCTCTTACCTTCGACTGCCCATCTCCCCTCCTCTTGGCTCTTACCTTTGGCGGTCCATCTCTTTTCCTCTTAGCTCGTACCTTTGGCTGTCCATCTCCCCATCTCTTGGCTCTTACCCTCGGCTGCTGACCTCCCTCCTCTTAACGACTGACAGTGTCTCTAATTTGAGTATTGACGTATGACAAGTTAATTCGTTACATTCAACCAATCGAGTGTCTCTTAGGAAACTTGGAGATCGCATTAGCGATTGTACGCATCATAGCGACTGTCGTTTGTGATGATCTTCTTATTGCGTTTTATATATAATAATTTTATTTAGATGGTGTCATTATCGTGCGCGTATTTTCACGCGGCCTTTGTGACGTGGTCTGTGGCGTGCATTGGCTACTTCCTTGAAGTGAAGTAAGTGACAAAGTAGGGGAATGAACGGATTCAATTAGTAGCAAATAATTAAAATATGGCAGCAGTATTTGAATGCTTCTGTGTATCCTTGCATGATATTATGTCATTCTTCAGGCAGCTGACCATTTTTTAATACAAATAATAATAAAAATATAATAGTAGTAATAATACTAATGATAATAATGGTAATAGTAGTAATAATAATAGTAATAATGTCTATATGAATATAGTAATAATACTACTACTAATGATATTACGAAAATAATAATGATGTTTGTGATGATCACAATAATAATAATGATAATAATAATAATAGCAATATTAATAATAATGATAGTAGGTCTAATAATATTATTAATATTTTTTAATTATTATTTTTTTAATTATTTTTATCATTTTAGCAGCTCATACCTAGAACTTGTCTCACCTGACTTTTCTAGACTTGTTCCTTAATCCTTAATTATGTTATGTAATATAAAGTGATGTAATTAAATGTAAACTAATGATTCATCGAGCGCTTTTTTGTGACTATTCCGTTTGCTTAAAGATGAACTTCCTGATAAAGTCTGACATCATTCTTATACAGTCTGGTATTATTTAGGGGTTTCTCTGAATAGGCAACTGACGGTATATGCATGAATATAGTTAACATTGCAATTAGAAAAGATAAATGCCAGTGGTGACATTTCTCATCAAGAGGCGCCGGATTTCTACATTTAAAAATTAAAAACTTAAGCCTAAAATTCAAGTTAGGCTTAATGGCGAAGCTGTGACAGATATAATCGGTTTTTGCTATTTGGATGTTCGTAAAATGTGACAGGGTGAGTTTTGAAAGAAAGCATGTATTTAGGAATTTTATATGGTGGATGTCATCCATTGGGTGACTGATCCAATGGTTGAGGGGGTGGACCTCAAATCCGAGGTGTCGGATCTAAGATCCGACGAGATTCGGTTGAATTTAACCACTGTTGCAAGCGCCTTTTTATATTTGTGAGGAAGAAATGCAATAGCTGTGGGTGTTTAAAAGATTTTAAGAGCCTGCTGAATAGACGAATTGGGAGTTTTTCCTGGCACGTGATACAAGTGTCCTTCTAAGGTGGGTGACAATAATTGCAACAGAAACCAAAGAATTTTAAAATGTCTTAAGGATTCGTTTACGATCAAATTACCACTCGGTTCTGGTAATCCCGATCTGCTCTTTGCACAGGTCCTATGCTCCGATTGTCGAGGGAACTCGATGCGCCTTCTACTTCATCCTGGAAATCTTCATTCAAGAAGTCTTCTCTCAGAATGTCTATCTCCTGTACGGTCTACGGTCCGTCTTCCTACTGTCTGCTCTCTTTTGGATGTTCAACCTGAGAAGATTCAGTCAAGAGAAAGGCAAGCAGAAGCCAGAATAAGAACATTCACCATCCACACTCAAAGCCCTCATCATCTTTAAACCTGTACGCTTCTCGTCTACAACTTGGAGATTGGCCACTGGAAAACGTTTATAATTATTATTAAGTTTTCGACGACGCTGACTTTAAGCATTCTGTAACTAATTTAGATGTTGATAGTGACAGTATGGTATGCAATGCATGCATTGAATGCAGGTTGTCTTAAACACGCGATTTCGATACCGTTTTTGGTAGTTCTTCTACAGCGACCGTTCATCAGTTGTTATTATGTAAATTCTGATTTAAATCAGCGTAATTATATTTCGTTCACTTTGTTCACCCACCGTTTTGCTCCGATAGCGAGTTCTTTGAAAATTATTTTCTTCATTTTTTTATAATTTCTGGAATAAACTCTGTTTGGTGCATTGGTTGAAATTCATTCGGAGTTACGATTGTAATTATGTGAGACAAATATGCTTCCGCGCCCTCCAATTCTCGACCTAAACGACCTCCACCTCAACAGTCACTCTGACCCCTTTGACCCTCTGGCAACCGGGCTTCACATGTACCATTGTTTACTGGCTAGGGCAGAGAGAGTCTCTGACGAACCAGCCCTCTGTGTGGCGCTGTATAAGTGTTCAATTACAATTACAAAATCACAAGCTCCGTGAACTATGTAAGGTTAAACCAAGCTATGGACCGACAAGAGCATTGCATACACTGGCAGGGCCTATGTTATGTCAGTTCTGACACTTCAGTGATGTTCATAACAGCGCTAAATAACTAGAGATAATGGCATAAACTGACTTTCAATGAGCTTGGAGTACAGTCTTTACCACAGAGAGAAAAGTCTTCTGAACCGATTTTAAATAAACCACCTGATTATGACTATTAGCTTCCTCATCTCGCATATTATAGTGAACTCGTTGGAATTTATGAAGCGCTCTATAGGCCTACAAATATATATGTTATATTATATATTTATCCATGTAGGTCTATGCGTGTGCAGTGCTTTGGTGAATTTACGATCATGATTAACAGAACCGAGTGGTAATATGCTATAAACACTGGTTGTGCCAGCGCTTAAAGAAGTAAAGTAAGTAAGCAAGTATATTCTTTAATCAGATGTCAGCAAGCGCACGACAAATACAGAGAAAATTTACATAGTACAAACAAAAGCATATGCGCCTTTATATAATTAAACATAATTCATTCGAAAGCATAGTAAACTTTATGAAATGCCGGGCAACAACTGAAGGCAGGGCAGGACGCATACTTCGGGTTCGATCAGTCCCATGCCAGAATGCCCTACTAGCGTTTCAAAGTCCAATCACAGGACCCAGCCGAAGACCTGCGTGGACTCGAATATCAAAGTCAGACCGGTTGCCATGACAGTGCGCACTTTAAATGCACGCCTTATCAAGTCCGTATCTCGCTGAGCATAGCCAGAACTGCTTGACTAAATAATACCCTGCTTTTCATTAACTCTGGTCTATACCTGCATCTAATTCAAGTCACAGAAGACACATACATAGTAGTACGCAGAGGCACATTCATTGATACAGGACAACATACACGTTTCGAGCATAGTAATTACACATAAACATATCTATAGTTATGCATTCCGATATATATATATATATATTTATATATATATTTATATATATAGGCCTATATATTATATACATCTATATACATGCATATATCCATTTATTATGCACTTCTAACCGCGCCGTATTTAGTAGTTAGGCGGCTATGAACTTGACAAGTGACCAAGGACAGTGGAGGTAATTTCTTCGTACCCATCGACACAAAATGGCTGGCGTCAGGAACTAATGATAATGAATAATATATACACATACTCAAAGTAACACATACACATTGTTATGCAAACGCATACGTTTGTGTTTATATATTCGTTTAGGTCATCAGTTCAACCAATCAGTTTGACCTATATATAGGAATCAACACATGACCTAAAAAAAAGTTTAAAAAAAATTAGAAAACTGAACAACTGCGTAGCGAGATATAGCCTGACTTCTAAAGAACTGCACAGCGTATTTCGTGCACTTAATGATACTCATGTGCATTGTACAATTTGCACAGGTTCAATATTATGGCCTACAGAAACGTGATATACGTACGGTCTCAATTGTTAGCTAACTAGCACGGTGGGTTTTGTCGGAATCCAGTATAGGTCTGAGCATGTCCACACATACCAGAATACAAACACAAACCCATCTGATTGCCTCGACCGTATAATTATTATTATTATTATCGCGTGCACTGCGCTGGCTTTCGCTGAGGCATACACCGCTAGATGGCCGCCATTGAACACATTACAGGCCGTGGAAAACATGTTCGTGCACGTTCTGAATGTTGGAGCCAACTGCGTCAAACACGAGCTGAAGATTGATGTCGAATGAATTCATTGCACACTGATAGCGAATGAAATGTATCTGGAAATCTAACAACTGTATGAAGGAACGGATTTGAAATCGTTGACGGAAGATTTTCACTCAGGTGGGCAAGCATCAAAGTGTGATTGTTGAGATCAACTGTAACTTACCATACATCGCCTTATCTTACGTTGCTTTACCTTGGTAATTATCGTCATTGCCATCTACTCTTTAAGCCACTGTCGTTCTGCAAGCGAGTTCTTTCTTTTATCGGTGCACGTCTTTTATTGGCTGCGGTGGTCATTTACCATTTTCCTACACGATTTGTGATTTATGTCGACGCATGGAATGGATCGGTGGAATTGACGAAGTGACTCATTGACTGCAATTTATGACCTAGTTATGTCAACAGCAATGATCCGAATGCAAACTGGTTTGAAAGCATTTATATGACGCCACACCTAAAAAATAACATAATGTAGAGTGACTGTTGGTGTTGGTTTAAGCGTGTCGTTATGAATGTGGAAACTAACATAGTGTCTAGTTATAATAGTAATTATTATTATTATTTTCGTTTACTTTCACACTGACAGACCGCAGTAGGATTACAAGCATTGTATAAACGAAAGATATCAAATTATTTCAGGAATTAAATTTAACTGTTGGCAAGCATGCAAGGCGCCATCTAATTTAACTGCTGCCGCCACAAAGCCAAGGAAGGACTAATCAACCTTACAGGGAATATGGGAATCGAACTAGGTTCCTCATCTCTACGCCCCAGTGTGTTATCCGTTACTCCACGGTCCTCTCAATTTCGATCATCTCGAGTTTTCTCGAGTAATGGCTGTCATAATTATTGTTAGCAGATTGCTAGAGCAGTCGCACGCCACCGAAGTAATACCAAATAATAAGCGCCTATTGAGCAATGGCTCAGCAAATGATTCCCACGACGACTTACACAGCGCTAGAAAGACTATTGATGTGTGTTGAATTGCTCATCAAATTATGATTGATGAGTAATAACGTACCGTTTAACAGAGACGAGAATACCTAGCAGCGCCCTGTGTACCATTATGTGCAGTGTACAAAGAGAGTTCACACAGAGCATCAATATTATTGTGAACGAAGTAATTTGTATAGCCCAAGCACATGACGGCGTTGTTTGATCTTCCATCTTTGATGTACCGCTAACTATATTTTTTAATCTGATATTGGGCCTATAATCCGATGCTTATTTAGAGACGAGGTTGGTCGTGATGGTTAGAATCGACTCTCTCGCATTGCATATACCCGTTGACAGTAATTTTGTACAGTTATCACAAGACCAAATTGATCGTGATCCCTCTCCGGGTAGTAGGGATAGGTCAAGCACAAGCACGAGCGACTTATAGTTGTATAATGGGACATATTATACGACGGAGTGATTAATACGGCAGAAATGAGATATCTGTCCATAAAACTGTATGAATGAAGTAATACGAAACATGAAGTGATTGGAAACAGTTTTCTATACTGGTATGCACTAAATACTCAGCATGAGATATTCAGAAATATTGTTCTGGTTACACTGTCGTAAGCGAGCATATAAAATAGCATTTGCCAGTCACTTGAAGGTACGAAGTCCTTCTTAACTGAGAGTCTTGAGACAGCAGAGGAAATTTTCACATTGAAAACTCAGGTCAACTACGCTGCGTCTCAAGACTCATAAATCTAATGAATAAAAACCTGGTATTTTACGTCTGTGGACATTCGTGTTCGATGTGGAATTTATTAGACAAGGTAGGATTTTTTACAACATTAGACATGTAAGGAACTAGCATGAAATTTTACCTAATATATGGCGGATCACAATTTTATTGCCTATAAACTGAAATATTGACTGCGCTGCAAATCAAACAGAATTTGAAAGATGATAATTAAATGATTTATTAAAGGTGAAACCATCAACTATGGAGCCTATCATACAAATGAGCGGCGTTTTAGCAGAGGTGCAGAAACTCAGTCAAAACTAAGAAGATTTAGGGACAGTAAATACGGAAGTTGTGACCAGAGAGTTTAGACGAAGTTCCCCCACTAGAGTGGAGAAACGGAAGCCGGAAGCCATTGCATTTATTTGCAATGAATTGAATACATTTGAGCCACATTTACTACCGGTACTCGTTATTTCATGATAGTCGAGTGATTATAATTTACTGGTATCTGCATATATCAATATGCATATTATGTATACACATATGTAGGCCTCTATATATATATAATATATATATATATAGCATAATATATGTATGGCGCATTTCAGTAATCTCGCAAAGGCGCTGTAACCTTGCATGGTGGGATATATTCTGTAGGACCACGAGGCCTCTCTCAAACTGTCTATTATCAACTTCGGTCTGGTATTTTGGTCCCGTTGCGGTGCTTAGCTCCTTTAAACTGCAAAATGATATCTGATTGAAGAGGTAAATATCAATGGGATCGTAATCGTAATCTCCAAACCTGTGAAGTGCCATTCGAAAGCCAAGTGCAGAGCACCCGCTTATTCACGACCGCTGAATATTATTCTGTGCTTCTGATATAGCCTGAATCAGTCGGACACTGTACCGTCCAATTTTAAAAATAAGCTCCTAAACTGTTAAGACTTAGGCCTACTTATCACTTAAGTGCTTGACGAAACATGTGTAGCCTAAATACCTCAATGATTAATTGGCCACGTTCGTGTGATATACAGCTGTAGCATGTATTCGTGAATTTCTTAGGCTCTTCTTGGTTTTCAAAGAATGATATCTACTGACAAGTACAAACACGAATGCTTAGTTCATGCGACCGCGTAGTGCAATAACTAAACGCTAGAGCGAATCGTGGCTTAAATTCTCACCAGAAGATTTATAATCTGCGAATAGTCACAAGATCAGAGCTCTCGATATGTTTGAAGTGTGTTGGAACATGATGACGAGTAAACAGGTTTAGTTCAAAGGTGTGCTATTGCCTAGTACTGCAATTGAAGTGTCTCGAGCTGTCATAGTTAAACTACATGTAGTTAAAACAGATTTTCACATTGTAGCTTGTAGGCCTTCGCTAGTGTCTCAAACGATTATCATACTAAACTATACATGTAGGATAAGGTTACTAGGCCCATACGTGTAGTTATTTCACCGCAGTTAATTCAGCTAATAAAGACAGTATCTTCACGCGCTTGTTTAATGACCCTAGCTATTTACAATAATTGTAACAAAGTATTTTTGAACCGTATATTTACCTTGCCTGCATACAAGTTCAGACTTTTACCAGAACATTGCTACACAATTAGACTTAGGTAGATTATTGTGTCAGTAAGCTTACACGAATTCAAATGTTGGAATATAGTCTAATATTCTTGTTTTTCTGGCATTGATCGCGTTTGCAACAGCTCTCTTGTCGAAATGTTTAAACCGCAATGTTCGATAGAAACACGTTCACCAATAGAACCTGATTTCACTTCATTTCTACTCAAACCTCACGTCGTCTCTTCTATTTTCCCAAAACTGTACGGTGCTTTGAAAACTATGAACACCACTTCTGACGAGCAGCTTATAGGCAAAAGAAAATGAAACGCAACTGTTCATTAACATCTTTAATAAGTATCCTTTGATTATAATCACGCTATCAATACTATCCCATTTGCCCGTACAACTACCAAACAGAATCGTGCCTTCTCAGTGGTTGGCCCCTCGCTCTAAAACATGCTCCAGTTGGTGTTGCGGTTGTCGCCAAGGGTCCACTCAGACTCATTTTATATTTGCCTTAAAACTATTCTTTTTAAACGTGCTGGAGTCGGGAGCGCTCCTGAGTAGTATCCATGAAAGGGGCGCTATAAAAATCTCTGTAATGAATGAATGAATGAATGAATGAATGAATGAATGGAAGAGTTTTAAAAGACATAATTTGTAGGCCAATTGCACGAACTGGCTAAGTGATCTACTTATAAAGAAAATAAATGTTTCAAGAGATGAAGCTTAGAGGAATAGACCTGTATTTTCTTTTACTACTTATTGTCAGAATGATTTTAAATAGTTTGCCTGATATTGGCTGCATCTTTGAAAATAAATAGCGTCTATGTGGGTGGAGAAGTTATATGTGAAGAGCATCTAGGATTCTAGGCAGTTAACCAAATGCTTGTTCATGCCATTTAAACAACATAAAGCCTTCCTGTGGAAAATGGTTTCCTCATTTGGTCGTCGGGGTAATTCGGTCGCGTAGTCTCGGCATCATGGAGTGGGGCATTCGTAAAGGCAATATTATGCCTAACTCAAGTAGTTTCGTCTTTTCTTCAAATCTCAAGAAGTATAACAAATCATGTCATTTTTTCGTGTTTAGGTCTTGCCAACATCTTCAGCGAACAGTCTTGTTTACACTCAGAACGATGAATATCTGAACTTACCTGAAAGTTGCTAGGTCTCCTCTTTGGCTAAACATGTCATCTCGCTTTGAAATGAGCGATGAACCTGCTTACAGCAATAATTACAACTGGCGGACGTCAGCCAAACTAAACTTGGACGAAGCTGATGAAGAGAGCCGTGCAGCGAAGAAGTCTGTCGCCAAACAGGAAATGTACGATAACAGCCATGGGAAATCTACAGGAGCCCCTCGCATATCTTCTCCCTTGTCGAGATCTGTCGACATGTTCCTATCATCCATCGGATATGATATTGATTCCAACGGAATTGAAGGACAGACTGGAAGACCAAAGTCTTCAGGCTTAACTTCCACAGGAAATAGAGCATACGTTCCAGCGCGAAGTGTGAGTAGGGCAGAAACTCCATCTGGTGTCAGAAGGTCAAATAACGAACTCACCCGATCCATCGATCTAGGAATTTACGCCTCGTTACCTTCATCGCCATATGATTATCAAAACAGTGGATCAAAAACCGCAGTGGCAAGAAAGGGCGATGACAGGATTAAGAGCCGGCCGCCAATGGCTCCAGGCAGGCCAAGGCCTCTCCCTAGCGACACATTACCAAGGTCTGGCACTCCCGCAACATACAGCACTCATCAAGACAGAACAGCATCCAATGAACGTAGTGTCACTTCTATGTCTAATAATAAACGAGCCCTGCATAGTTCCATTAATTCGTTGGATAATCTGAGACATTCCGATCACCAGCAGTTGCTGTTTGATAAGCAAAGCACAGTTCGAACTACTTCCAGTACCAACTTCCCTTCAGAGAGACCCGGGTCTCGCAGCTCCGACGTAGGTCACTTCAGTCAAATCCAACCTGCAACGAGTCTCAAAATCCCGGCGGAAAGAAATTCATCTGCACACGTTCATAGAAGTCTTTTGTCGGAATCGAGACCAAGATCTGCCCTCGCTGGTAGTCTGGCTTTACGAAGCGGAACACCGGTCAACGTGAGAAACTCTGCAGGCACTCCTGATTTCGAAATTCGCGGCAAAGGTGATTCACTCAGACACTCAACGGATTTGAACTTAGGAACCTCTTATGACGAAATTATTAAAAGACTTCGAAAGCTGGAAACTCAGAACAATTCTGAAAATCTCAGAATGAAACTGGGAATGGACAATGAAACGCTAGAGTCAGAGAACCCGTTACGTGGCGCCAGTGCGAACAATGTCTTCACGAAGACACCAACTGATTTCTACCCTAATAAGAAAACATCCGATGAGTTTTCTGACGCAGACGACTTGATCGATTCCTCGATGTATTATAGGAACTTGGTAGGTAGCAAAGACAAGTTTCAATACAAGAGCGGAAGGAAACCAGGCCTCAGTGCAAAGACTGCAGAAGTTTCTGATAAATCCCAGACTTACATTGATTTGAGCAGCAGAACAGGAGAGAGAATGTCCGCATATTCGAAGAACGGCGCTATAGAAAGTTGGCTACGGAGTGTTACAAATGAATCAAAGGATTTATTCAGTGAACAATTGCAAGGTGACAAAAGCACAAATATAAGCTACGGGGACCACGTGGAATACAAGGAGTCTCCTAAGCAAAGAACGTCCATAAAAACATATGATCAATTGAATGGATACGACCAAAAATCCAGAACTGAAAAAAGCAGAAAGCTCTCAAGCGATTCGAATCAAAAAACGACTTCAGCAATAAAGCTGTCAGTGGCAAAGAAAGGTACCATGTACGATGTTGACACGCCAGCTGACACCACTCGAAGTGACTTTGAACCTGACCTACATTTGGCAAAGCAGGGACGAGGCAGGACCGATTTGAGTTCCTACGATCCAAATAAGAGATCAGACAGCAGACTCTCTTTGCTGAGAAAGTATCTCGACCAAGCGGATTGCGTCGGAGCACAGAAGGTTTCTTCTGCGGTCGACACTAGCTATCATAAACTTCCAGATCAACTGGGAATGGATGATTTACGTCGAAGCAGCTCTGCGATGGATCACAGAAATCCCACGCGCAATACAAACCACGTTAATGGCCCATCGAGTCGCAAGATGTCGTCAGAACTGTCCTATATCGAAAAATCCTCAAACCCTGTTCAAAAGACAACAACTCTGATCAGGACTCTAAGTACAGAAGCATTCAACGATAGGGATCTCTACGACGGGATATCATCATCACGGGACAAACTAGATAGCTATCAAAAGACGAGTAGTAGCCACAGATACGAAAACCCGACTTTGCGTAGCGACAGAACTTTTCAAACCTCAGATGGATACGACTTCAAAGCATTGACTTCATCACTGGAAAGACCAAGATCTCCAACAAGAACCTTTGCTGAAACATTCACTAATAAAGGACATGCAACAGTTATTAACCACAGCGATCTAACAGGATTTGAATCAGAAACAGAAACAGAAACAGAACAGAAGGACAACAAGTACACAACTTCCACCAACTACGACAAGACGCCTTCATATTCGTCGACTGGACAAGATTGGATGTCAAGGTCATACGGGAAATCTGCTCTGGACAACGCTGGAAAGGTGGAAGAGAAGAAGAACGACGCAAGTGGTCCACAACTTACAGGAGGATATGCAGATTCTAGAACTCTTCTGAGCATATTAGAGTATAATAGAAAATACAAAACGGCCTCTACATCCGACTTGAATCAAAAACCCGACGTTAAGCATTCTGTCGGGACAACCAGGGAGCTGGCCAAACTCACCGAAAAGAACGCTAATTTAGGAGTAGATACGGCTACAGATTATTTCAGTAAGTTTACCAAAGACAAAACGAGATTTAAAAATGAACCGGGCCAAGTTCGGTCCACAAGTGATTTCAGCAGCCTGAGACCACCGAAGCGTGTCTGGTACTCCGAGGAACATCTTGCTTCTTCGCCTGGTGATTCTGACAATGATATCTCCGTCCGGTTTGACTATAAACCTGACACCTATCGCTATGTCTTACGAAAGGATGATGCAGGTTCAGCAGTGGATAGGATGCCCGTGTCAAATGGGGTTCAAGAGAGGTCAGCTGCGGCTACTGGAGTTCGAAAATGGCGCTCGGATTTGGCTCTTTTTGAAGACAACCTTGAAAGCAAAGAACCAGAAGCAACTACGTTTGACAGTCGAAATATCGGATTGAAGTTTCTTAGGAGTAATAGCTTCCGAGAAGAAAAAGAACCGAAGACTCCAGAACGACGTCAAGTGACGTGGCGAGATGAAGTCCTGCTTGACAAGGCAAGCGGTGACTCCTCGATTGCCAGGAACGGCAATTCCACGCTGCTGGGCAATGTTCTTGATAGAAAAGAAAAGGCTGTCGCTCCTATTGTCATGCCCTTCACGACCTCGTTGGAAAGACTTCAGCCAACTGAGCGTACTGGGATCACCGAAGATTCTATAAGTCATATAGAATCGCGGTCTCAGAGCCTGAGGTTCAAGTCACCATCGTCTAAGAACTTCCTCGCGTCAACGTGGTCTGCCTCTGAGAGAGATGAAGATAGAGAAACCACACTGAAACATGTCTTAAATGGTGACCCAAACCCAACTTTCCTCCATGAAAGTCCCTCCAACTATCGACCATCCGGTTCTCTGTATGAGAGCACAAGGTCACAGTCACCATTCTCTAAGACCTTCCTCGCATCAACGTGGTCTGCCTCTGGTAGAGATGAGGACATAGAAACCAAATTGAAACAGGCCGCAAATGGTAATCTAAACCCTACCTCCCTGCATGAAAGTCCCTCCAACTATCGACCATCAGGTTCTCTATATGAGAGCACAAGGTCAGAGCCACCATCCGGTAAGACCTTCCTTGCATCAACATGGTCTGCCTCCGGTAGAGACGAGGATCGAGATACGAAACCAACATTGAATGGTGATCCAAACCCTACATCTCTCAATGAAAGTCCCTCCAACTATCGACCCTCAGGTTCCATATATGAGAGCTTCAGATCACAGTCACCATCCTCAAAGAGCTTCCTCACTTCAAAGTGGTCTCCTTCCGGATTAGATGAGAATCAAGATATTAAACTGAAACAAACCATTAATAGCAGTGAATCAAACCGAACTTCCATCCACGAAACTTCTTCCAACTATCGACCAACGTACCGACCCATAAGTCGTCTTTCATCAACTTCGTACACTTACAGCAACCACGAGCCATCGACCACAAAGGCGTCCACAATATCTCCGTATGATGATGACTACAGTTTGACATCGACGACAAATCGGTTCAATCTGACACAAAACCATAACTCCTCGGCCAATCGTCACACACCAACTGACGATAAGACTTCGTCCAAAACTTCAGCGTACCATTCAACCGACTATGTATATAAATCCTCATATTCACCGACACGCTACACATCTTCAGCTCCTTCTGATCCTCCAGACACTCACATTGAAAATCTCACTGGCAACTATGAGACACCAACATCGGTCCTGAAAACGGAGAGAGGGTTGACCTCTACCTCTTCTCCTTACAGCAGTCTCGATATAAAAGAATTTTTAGACAGGAGCTCCTCCAGCAAATTAACCAGCGACTTAAACCAACCAGATGTCGTTCTGGCTGGAAAATGGTATCCTCATACAGCGAATGGAGCGTCCACTTCAGGCAAGTCAGACAGTTATGATCATTTACTGTCCAATTGCATATACGAATGTTCAACGCATAAGGAATCGAGCCACCCCACGAGCCACCCCACGAGCCACCCCACGAGCCACGCCACGAGCCACCCCACGAGCCACCCCACGAGCCACCCCACGAGCCACCTCACGCCCTCCTCCTTACTGGATTCGTCAGCGAGAGAAGCGAGTTCCACCCTGGGTTTCTTATCGTCATCCAAACCTTATCGAAACGATGATGTGTCTCTACCACTGAACCTAACCTCCAATTTTCCACGCCAGACCGGCCACCTAGCGTCAAGTCTCCTGTCTTCAACGGAAACCTCGACCAAAGATCATTCGACTTCAGGTCTTCCTTATAAAAACCTCGGCTACACTAATTGCACTGCCCCCTCATCGAATTGCTCAAATGACATCACGTATAGACAGTCGTCCACAACCATTTCCGATCCCTACTCAGGAATCGGACATGGCCTGGGGTTGGTGTCTTCCGGCAGGACGTCACGTGATGACCTTCGCCATCTTCGTTCCGATTCGATGACGAATGGTATTTCCAGTAGGGTGGACTTCCTGTCAGGGGTGACAGACAAACACGATGATGGATTGTCTCTTGTTTCGGAGACAGAGTTTGTGGTGATGAGATCGGGAGACATTGTCAAGAGACCGTTCAAGAAGTCAGACAGAAGTGACTCGCACAGCCAAAGTCGCCACAACAAGCCCCACAGTCTCCGCACGCAATCTTTTAAGATGAACTAATTTGAACACTGCCAAACCAGAATTTCTCAAAGAGAAATAAATATGCAGCCTTCCAGACAGTGCTAGCATCTGCCAAATAACTGAGACGTCTGTTGGTGGTAGTGGAAAGAGATTTAATTCACTTTCGATGAACCTTTAACTATGGCCATCGTCTGTCGACGGTTCCATCAATCCCTGAACTTTGGTGGCGCTAAACGACTTCGTGTCGCTACTCACAATTGTAATTGTAATATAGAAATTTTATATAGCGCCACTCCAAGAGAAATGGGTTAAAGGCGCTCCGGTCCTCACGCGGTAAATTGGTGAAACCACGATCGAACAAAATTGACTTCGAGCGCTGGCGGAAACGAGGCAGAGGAATTCATGTGGTGGGTAGTTAGACAAAATTTAATCTTATTTAAAATACTGATCAGAATAATTACGAAGTGTGTTGCATGCCATGGCAGGTTGAAAATAGATTTTTATTTAGGCAAGACTGGCCACTTATTAATTGTGAAGTACATACAAGTTTCATGTAAGCATGCAATCCGCTACAAAATCCATGCTGTGCAGCATAATGTATATATCAAGATACTTACTAATATAGTGCCTTTTAATTGCCTCACAAAGCGCTGCACGAACAAGTAGCTAGTACATTTTAACAAGTACATTTTAGGACGATATGAAAAATGTTTGCTGCACAGATACACAGTTCGTTCATGCAATGAGAGATTGCCACAGGAGGGTGGTCAAATGCATGAAATACCAAAACTAGGCCTACCTGGTTTGAAGTGCATACCCGAGTCATCTGCATATCTCCACCTATGGCTAAAGTGGAGGCCAACGATGTATCTTTGGCACAAAGATCTATGTTTCGTTTTAAAGTTTTAAAGGGATTGAATGTACACAATCGAAAAATTATCTGAAACTCGTCATGTGCTTCCATGGACTTGCAGTGTTTCTATGATAACTTAAACGGAATTGTAGCCTAGTTTTAAATCTTTATCGATCGATCTTTCATCATTTATTGTTCATCAGTTTGTCTGCCTTTATGCTCTAACAAGAAACAAACTAATTTATTAGATATTCACCCATGTCTGAAGTTATTGCGATTGTGCGTTGTTTTAATCACAGCTTAAATCAAATATACGACCAGTGAACTAAATCGGAAGCAAGTTACATGATGCCCAATTAGGAAAATGTTTTGTCATGAAAGAAGAAAACAACTCTATCGATCTTAACAATTGACTGGATACATAATCGTGTAATTTCAATAAGGACTGTGTAGTTACAAAAAACGACGGTGTATGGCTAACGAATTGGCTGCACGATGTATACCTCTGAACTGAAGAGTGCAAATAAGATCATCCTCTAAGATGATCACTATATGGAGAGATTGAGCAAGACATTAACTCTCCATAGATAGCTAGATAGTTAGATGATGATGATAACTATATTCGCTTATTTAAAAGGACCATCCGTTGCTTAGCTGGCGTTCCATACGGTTCCCATACTAGTCAATTATAATTATGTATAACTTGAATACTTAAATTATCAAAAAACAAATAAATTCGGAGGGCATAGTGAGGTGACTTTGTGCATGTTCATGAAAATAACTCACAACCAGTAAACTATAGATAACTCTTCTTCGGTGTCTCTTATATTTTAATCTTACTGTACCAGAGGGACAACCTTTTGCTCATACATACACTAGACTATTTGTTCTCTCCGATAGGCAGGGACTTACGCTTGGAACCGTGGGCATATACTGTAATCGTATCAGTCAATTATATGTTCATGTACCTGGGTTGCGTTTCTCTAAAGACCACGTCATTATCTGTCTAAATAAATAACATAACGTACTAGCAACTCTTCTTTTATTTGATTGTTCGATAACTTGGAAAGTTATGTCAATATCTGTTCCATTAACTATGAAAATTATGAAGTGAGTCCCTCACAAAGCCTGAATATTGGAAAACTTTGGAATGCCACTTATTAGCAGCAGCATCAAGAATAGACTGAGAGAAATATAGAAAGAAAGACCGGAGTATTCAGCATTTCCAAAGTACAGATCATGGCTTGGACTATAGCAATGATAACATGAAGTGAGAGACAACTGGGAGAGGAAAAAAGTTGTCGCAGATGATAAAAGTTAAATGCCATAATCTTAAGCAGGGATTTGAATATTCCATAAACCATGCTTAACAGAGATTAGAATATTCCACCGGCCATTTTGAGCAGATTCCATGGGCCATGTTTAGCAAAGATTTGAAGATCCCAGTGTGCCACTTTTACAGCCAAAAGATTGAAAACAGTTATTGCTCACATCATTTTTATGTGACAAAATGTTCACACGAAGTAGGTATTGATGGCTCTACGGGTTTGCGGGATCCTAATAGGGATAGCCACAATTAAAATGCATGTAGTGATTATTTCAATAAGTAAATAAGTAGTCCTACCTGCCAAATGCACAACGAAGGGTTTGCTGTGCACTCGAAAATAGGTCGCACAGCATTCCTTAAAATAATAGGCCAAAGCATTTTAATTGTTGGCATAGGCCACATCGAAGTAATAATTTATTCTTTTATATACACAGTGTCCGGAAATAAAGGGACCCCTATTGATAATATGAAAATTATTAGTAAATATTCGTCGAATTTTAATATTCCAAAACCGTTTTAATCCTAACACATTTATCTAGTAGGCCCATGCTGAGTAAAATAGGATAGCTCAGGTCATCCATTAAATGGACGTCAATTGCAATACGAGTTTTGAGGACGGCAGAAAATTCATCTACAGTATTTCCAACTGTTTTTAAATGTTTTCAATAAATTGCCATAAATTTAGTTTAAAAATTGTATTCTTGCATTTGAATAATATTAGACTACAAGGTATGTTCAAAGTGTCCGTCTTCAGCCTCAACGCTAGCTTCAAAACAGCAACATCAATGATCACCTGATCAAATTCCTCCCAGGCATTTACTTTGTTATTTAAATACGTCACTATGACGTACATGTACATTTCTAACCAAGACATTCTTGAATTATAAGTTTGCGGATAAGGATGTGAGGAATCAAATGGTTTTGGAATTTAAAAATCGACGAATATTTAGGCCTACTATTTATTTTCAAGCTATCATTAGGGGCTCTTTATTTTCGGACACATTGTAGATATGGTCAATGGTCATTTCTTGGAGTAAACCCAGGCAATGAGATCTCAGATGCCATCTTACTTAGGAATTACATATCTCTATCTGTTAGTGTTTCTTCAGTTTACCTTTACTCAACTTAGGCATTTGCTGCTTTCACTCTTTCTGTGATCTGGATCTGTCTCGCCAAGAAAGGGGACTCTCTCGACCGCCTCTAGATGTAGACCGTCGAGAATTGGTACGGTCTGCCGATGCACGCCAATTTTCTTGGTGCTTTTCGTCACTTGAAAAGCTACAGGATGTTCGCGATCTGGAGTGTCGGACATTCGCAACTGAAGCACCATCTCGCATATGTGACGATAGGCTAAACGTCGTCGCAATAGCTTTGCCAGATGGGTCGCCTCCTTTAGTCCTCCAACTATCGCAGCTTGCCCTATCACCATGCCAAGGGCCCTTGTCCTTAAATACCTGCCTTGTGCTTTCTACTGATTGCTTGGCAGTGTTGTATGAGCGAGAATTACCAGGAATCTGCGATTCTCGCGTTGCATAGTCCGGTTGTTCTGGTTGTCTATCTGAGGAATCCTGTAGATTCGGTCGGACTTGCATCCACGGCGTATCACCACCTCGACCTCTTCTAGTAGTGTGTCGACCTCGAAAGAATGTCTCGCCTGCGACCTTCACTTCCCTTGTTCCAATTCCACTGGGCACTTCTCTTGCTTTTAGATTGGAATGAGTCACATGAGGGATATCATGCTCAGCAGTAATTTCGTTGCCCTTGTAGTATGTCTCAGTGTAGATATGTGTTTTGAACGCTGTTTCGTCGAATTCAGGTTTCAGGAAGTAAAGAAGAACATTGTGCAGCGGATGACATTGTGGACACGACACATCAATTTGATCCTTATCAAGAATTTCTTCAGTCGAGTAGACGTGTCCTATTAAGAAAATTTAAAGCAGCAAGGTCTAACTATTTATTTTCCACAAATGTTTGAAAGCAAAAGAAAACACGTAAAGTCGACTATCATCGACATAATATTGTGTTAGAGACGTATGAGAATGCATGGCTGCTGGTTTACTTTTAGTTTGCTTTGGCTTAACACTTTAAAGATTAGTCTACATGTACCAGTCGTTGTTAGCACTGTGTCGCCGTTAAAGCACCAGTGATGCAGTATTAAATCTGAATTATTGGCATTCTCAAACTGAACGTTTGTAGGTTCACAGAGAATACTAATTAAATGTGAGTTGCTTTTGGAAGTTTATAATTATGCATTTACCAAACATCCACTAATAAAGACATATGAAGATGAGCTAAAATAGGAAATAAAATAATCCTATAAAATCAGCCATTCCTCATTGTCCAGATTTATAATAGGCACCCTAACTGGACTCTTATTAATGCATTCGTTGCATAAATGATCAATAAAACAATTAAAGTTTTTACCAAATCTGCAACACGCCCAGTGTGTCAGAAAGGTTGCACCCAGCTGAAGATCATAAAAATCATTCAAGTGATCAACATAGTCTGTAATACCGTCTTTTCTGTCTTCAGGCGAAAGTTTCGTAGATAACTTTTTGTTAATCTTTTCGATTTTAGTCCAGATGTTCATAAAATTGTCTTCACTGATTTCTAAGCATTCTAACTCTTCGAGAAGCTTTCTGCATTTGTCTAGTACTCTCAGATTAGGACCTCGAACAAAAGTCATCAGACGACGCACTTGAGCGTCTATGTATAGTTTGTACATCGTTAGAACATCGGCGGCTAATCTAGGTTTATCTTCATAGTAGAGATCTTCTTCTTCTTTGTCTGAAATACGTTGCCTGATCTTCGACACACTGGACATAGATTTCTGCATAGTGTTTGAGTTTGAATTTCTTCGTTGCAACTCCAAGACATCAATCTCATGCAAGATGCACAGTGTTCCAAGTCTGATTCTCTCAACGACCCCTAACTGGTCAAGCTTCTGCTTCATCTCAATTTTACACTGTTTGGTCCGCACCCACAACTGAACGTTCTCCTCCATGGCTATCTTCAAATTACCACTGGCTTTAATCAATTTCTTAGCTGCAGTCAAGCACAGTTCGTGTCTTCGAATGTACTGATTATACCTCGGGCAGAAGTTAACTTTCTCAGAGCATTGAGGGCATCGCAAGAAACAAGAACTGTCAAGAAATCCAGGCAGATGGTGAACACTTTCTTGAACCCAGATGTCCATGGCAGCAACTTCAGCAAAATGATGACATGGTTGCAATTCAAGAAATCTTGACTGGTCGGATAAACTTGAAATATCTGGCCATGTCCTTTCTGAAAATGATCTCTTGTTGCATTTGCGACATGCTGAAAGACAGAGTTCGCCACATAACCCACTGCAGACATGGCCACATTCTAGTGGTTTCCGACAAGGCTGATTGCATGAAGGACGATTGCACGGCTGACTGCAGACTGCAGTACAAGCATAGTGGGGACAATTCCAATCGCAGGACCGAAGGCAGACATTATACGACTCTTTACATGTGTAACTGGTGTCATTACGATGGTAACATCTATGTGATGAGAAGTTGTCGCAGGGTCTCATTGGAGCAACACAAAGACTTTTATGAGGACACAGTGGAAACGACTTACTAAAGATTTTATTACATTGTCCATGGCGTTTAGTCGCAACGCAGTTCCTGCAAGTACGAGTACATCCGTGCCCGCAATCTAAAAGGAAATCGCAAGTATTCAGACAACCGGTGCTACGCGTTGCAATTGACGTCTGACTCTGAACGTTAATCTCCCTGAACTTCATTTCGCAGCATTTTATTTCGTTAGTGTGCCCATATTCGCAGACTTTAACTTTGATCTTGTAAAGACATAGATATGTAATAGGATCCATAGAGCAGGACATTTGAGCTATGTGCTCGCATGGTAGTTTCTTTTCCACTTGTTCATGGCACACAAAGGTTTCTGGATCTTGATGGCACTCCACTAGTGCAACATGGCCACATGGTAGTGTCTTTTTAATTTCTTGGTGACACTCAACTAAGGCCAAATCCAGATGGCAGTAAATCATAGCAATGTGCATGCATGGTAGCTCTTTCTCTACTTTGACCTTACACATGTTTGTACATTTAGCAGCTCCGCAGATTTCTTGACATTTGTGACCACAAAGTAAGAGCTTTTCACACGTTAGTTTGCAAACCACGTGGTTCGAAGATTGGAAACACTCAATGACGTTGACATGATTGCATTGAGGAAATATCTTTTCCGTTTTCTGAATACATATTCCGCAGTACGCGCCGCATATTCTTGGGCATAAGTGACCTTCAGGACATTTCCTCTCACAGCGCAACTGACATCGATGCTTATTTGGCTCTCTATAGCAAGGCATGGTTGCCTTGTGACCGCAACTAGGCAGAACCATCTCCACAGGCACTTGGCAGTCATTACATTTTTCATGGCATAGATCAGCACATGAATGTCCAGATGGGCAAGCTCGATTACACTGGATTTGGCAAATATAGGAATCCACACTTTGGTAGCAAGGCATCATTGCTCTGTGTTCACAACGGGGTAATACTTTCTCAACAGTTACAACACAATCTCCACAAGTTTCGTGACATTTCTTGACACAGGGATGACCGTACGAGCAAGACCTTTTACAAGACTCAAAGCATTTATAAGGTTGGCCTAAGAGGTGGCATGGAAGTCTAACAACATGACCACAAAGAGGTGACTTTATCGCAACTTCAACTGTGCATTTGATTTCTGTCAGGAATAACTGTTCGTCCATGAAACAGGGCATTATTACCATGTGCTTACAAGTGGACAACAGCTTCGTAACAGGGACCATGCAGTTGCCACACTTCTCATAACACAGCTTCTGACAGGAATGATCGTTAGAGCACGATTTAGTACAGCTTTCTTTGCATTCAAATGTTTTCTCTGAAACATGACAAGGCATTTCGGCCTCGTGCTTGCAAACAGGCAGCGTCTTAGTAACTAAGACTTCGCATGGTCTACACGTTTGGGAGCAAAATCCACTGCACAGATGGTTGAGTGCACAGACTTTGTTGCATGGTTTTTTACACTTATACCTAAGCTCGCTAAAATAACAAGGCATGGTTGCTTCGTGCTGGCAGGCAGGCAAAATCTTAGCAACTGAGACGCCACATTTAAATGTCTCTTCTTTCAAGTAGCAACTCATAGTCGCCACGTGTCCACAACGGGTCAGTGTTCTCTCCACTAATTCCTCGCAGTTGCCACAACTTTCAAAGCATAAATTTCTACAAAGATGAGTGTTATTGGTACACAATTTCTGACAAGGTTTTTTGCACTTATAAAGCCGATGGTCTGCATCAAGTTCGTGACAATGTTTGGCACACGCGTGTCCACAAGGCAATCGATAATCACAACGATACTCGCAACCTCTCCGTGGTACTTTGTTAAAATCTGCTGCACTTTTCACATAAACTACATTATCAGGATGATTACGACATCCGAGAGGCAAACTATCAACCAGCTTCTTCTGCTTCTTCAGAGTGTCCAGGATGTCTCTCCACAGACGACTTTCGTCACGAAGAAGGTCTCCGTTTCCGAAAATGTAAAGACCTTTTCTGGCTCGAGATAGAGCCACACAAATACGATTCGAAATTTTAAGGAATCCGATATTACTGTCCTCATTACTTCGGACCAATGATAATAAGATTATATCGTTTTCTTCACCTTGGAAGTTGTCGACTGGAGTTATGCGAACACCTTCAAATTCTGACTTTGGCATTAATTTTCGTAACAGAAAAAACTGACCAGTGTATGTCGTCAGAACGGTTATCTGTATCGGCTCATATCCAATGTTCAGAAGATATCTGCACAACTCTAACACAAATGTAGCTTCGTGATCGTTGGAATGGCTTCTGTTGTCGTCAGTGCTATTCTCAGCCTCCGAATGGTTTACAAAGAACAGATTTCCAAAGATATTTGCAACATTTTCGTATCTTAACACTGACTCGTGGTTTTCTAGGGATTTATAGATGTGCGGAACAAGAAGTTCAACGATCTCTGGTCGCATTCTGTGTTGAATTGTCAGACGATCACAGTGTAGCTTATTCAAAACCACTTTCTCAAACAACGAAATATCCAATCTGTACCTTTTGGCGAGACTGTAGTCGGCTGGTTTTGGTTTGAGTTGCTGATGATCACCAATTAATATCAGATGTTCACATTTCTCCGATAGACTGGCAACAACGTGTGCCTCTAACACCTCGGCTGCTTCTTCAACGATGACAATCTTAGGAGATAAACGTTTGAGCAGATCACTTCTACTGGCTGCACCAGTTGTTGTCATGGCTACTATTTTAGCATCCCATAAAATTCTGTAATCAGTTTCATTTTGCACTTCTTCAAGCTTTCTCTTTTCTGTTGCATGATCCCTCAGAAGTCCTCGCATTTCATCTCTCTTTGCAGCTATGAGACGCTTTGTCCAATAGTTGTAAAGACGCCACCTGTCGGCTAAAGCTAATTGCCTTTGGTCCTTTACCGAAATGATGTCATCTAACTCTTGGAAAGCGTCATGAAAACGATGATGGATACTTCGGGCAGTTTGATGCAATTCCTTGAAGTGTTTGTCTTCTTGACCATATACCTTAAAAAATATATCTCCTTTTAGGACTGACTTTTCAACAACCTGAAATTTCTCTTCCGCTGTCTTCCAATCATGTTCGTTCTTTTCTAGCTCCTCGGTTTCTAACAACTCCAGGTTTTCGTATTCATCTTCCAGATAATTTTGGTTCCCAAGGTCATCGTGGTTTTGGCTGCGGTCCTCATTTGTATCAACGGCCAAGAGATCTGGTGTCCCTGGCTTAGCATTCCTATCACATAGCCATTTCAAAAAGTGTCCCGTATTATTAAAGTTAACGTGTCCCATATGTTGTCTAAGAGCTTCTGGATGAATTATCTCCTTTCTCGCTATTTCGGCGAAGGCTGATAATCTCATGATTTCCTGTTCCAACTCCGCCATATTTGCTCTGGGTTCGAAAGTTGCACCACGATAATCACGTGTTCTGTTTTGTTTGATGTGTTTGAGAAAACATTTCTTCAATTCTTCGTTCTCCGATTTGCTTGATCCGCCAATTCGAATAAACGACCCTTTTTCTACACCATCAGGATAGATGTTTATGATTTCTTCTAAAAACTGATCGAGTGCGTGGTTTGTGTAACACACTAGCATAATCGGACCATTCCAAAGGGGCCGTACACTTGTGCTATTTTCAAGCATGAGCTGCACTAATTTTACTCCAATGAAAGTCTTTCCGGTTCCAGGAGGTCCTTGGACTACAGCAAACTCTTTGGTCAAAGCCGTTTGCAGAGCATTGTATTGAGATGAGTCAAGACCAAGTTCATCAGCAGTTGGCCACGTATTCAAATCAAGCACATTTACAATTCCTTCTGAACGCCCACGCATATTAAATCCTTCTAAATTTCTCAAGGAAACAAGCTTAGGCTGATTGCCTTTATGCATCAGTGAGGAAAAGTCATACCGCACGCCTTCTGTTAAATATTTTGGTGGCGGGACAATTTCTCCTTCGGTCTTGTTGAGTAGATATCTTTCGAATGGTAACTTCTCATCGTCAGTAAATTTCTGCAGAGCTTGGAGTACACATTTGTACGGTTCATAGTATGCCGGACTCTCAATCATCTCGTAAATCTGGTCCAACTTTATATTTGTATTTTCATTGCTATCACAATCGAAATAAAGATGAGTAATTCCACGTCTAAGATCCAGGACGTCTCGCTCTGCCACAGTTGCAAGAAGCATATTCTTAAACTCGTCAGCAGATAGACAAACCAGAGATCCAAATATAAGTCTCTTAGCAGCTTCCCATCGTATGTGTCTCAATCGACTAACGTCAAATTGTATCTTGTAAATCAGACCATGTTGAGAACAACGTACGGATCTTATCTGCACTTGGTTGTACACTTTCATACTAGTCTTTTTTTTCCTGTTGTTTCCTTCAGCACGATTGTGCAGAATTTCTGCCAATCCTTCTCTAAGTGGACGCACCAGGTCCTCCTTCATCAAACGAAACTGGACGTCTAAGTAATCGTGTGCGTCTTTGTACGGTTGATAGATCTTATTTTCGCGAAGGTACTTATCTCCCTGTCCTCTGATGTCCTCAGAAGTCGGAATCACACTCATTCTTTTGTAGTCTTCGCTTTCTTCCACAGTCCACTCTACCTGTCTTTCTTGATCACGTTGTACGATTCCAGATTGTAGCTGTTTTCGAATGTCTGTTGTCTCTTCCTGTAGTTTCTTATAGTTTTTATTAGCCTCACCATAGTCAGGAGTGTCGATTGTGAGAATTCGGTGAATAGGTGCGCACAGCAAAGTCATGACAGCTAGGGATTTGCTCGGAAATAACCTAGCCAATTTTCTCAGGATGGTGATTATGGAATTGCAAATATCTGGCTCGACCATTTTGTCGTCCGCAATGAATTTGTTTAAATACGGTAACAGGTCTCCTTTTAGGAAATTGCTGTCATGAACTTTACTTAGTAGATCAAGAAGTAGGGTCTGGTGTACAGAAGAGCATGCTGTTGCAATTACCCTGACGAGAAGTTGTATCATTATTTGACTATTGGAACCCTGTTGTAGGCGTTGTACAAAGCCAAAGCTGGGTGTTTGCAGTTTAAAAAGAACTTCGTTCTCATCTTTATTGAGAAGTTTACTCAGTTTAATTGTTGAGCATGCCTCAATATTTACTGTACTATCTTTGTGACCTTGACCTTCGGTCGTATTACGATGGATTCCGGACTCCATCACTGATTTCACAGAGTAGCTATTTGCACGCCCTCTCTGATATCTGTGAGGGTTTCCCTGATGGACATCTCCAGATATATTCGCACTAGCGTATCCCCGATGGTAGTAAGGCATTCCATCACCCAGAAAATGATCATGAGCGGCACGTGGGTGATTATTTTGGTGGTTGAACTGCATGGTAGTCTACTTGGTGTCAGTTCATTTGTTTCATCTGCTGGTTCAATTCCATCTTCGTACTCAATATAATTATTTGTCTGTTGAAGCTACAAAATACAGTAGGTTTGGTAAAACTAGTATTCTAAGATAATAAGTAATGCATTTCTTCTACAAATTGTTTTAATTTGTTAACTATCTACATATTACTTTTGCTCATTTAATGTTCTATATCGTAAAAAGCATCTGTTGTTTACATAATCACGAAAGGAAATAAATTCACAATATCAGACAACCGAGTACGACATGCCAACAAGACCAAGCGACGACCCGCTGGTATCATTGTTTACATTAGACAAAGTTCAAAACTGAACTAAGAGCAATCATTGCATGCGGTCGCGTCAATTTCTTGACACGGACAAGATCGATGTAGTCTGTGTAATGTATTATTACAAACAATTATAGGCCTAGTCATTTAAAATATTCAAGACATGTGAAAATTAGCTGAAGATTAACATTTAAATTCGAATTAATTTTAGGCTATCGAATTACGGCGTACGATTATAAGGCACACACGCATACGCGATCCTATGTACGGGTGTACTCACATGCATGCATATTATGCGCACTCTACTAGGTTCGGTAGCACGATTTAGTTTTACCTGAGTCTTACCTGAGTCTTGTTATGACACGCGAATACAGTCTGTCTGTATGCATTTGTGGGTGTATCTGCAGGAGTCGCTGAGGTCTGAATATCCTAACGCAATCTGCTGTAATAGAGTGCTGCTATAGCCTCACAGTTCAGGTTCGCTTGTTATTGAATGTTTAGCTCGGCGTTTCGGCCCTGAAATTCGGTCAGATAGCGAGTGTTGATTCATTGTCAAAATGTCCTTGTACAAAACATGGCGAGACAAAAATAATGTCCCGGACATAATGTCACTCACTCTATGCAGTCATACAAAACAGTCATGTTAGACGATGGATATGTAAATATCAAGCAGCGATTGTAGCAATAGGACAATAATATATTATTTTTGTGCACGGAGAGATATTTAGTGACTTTGCGCTTTTAACTGCCAGAACTGATCTGTTCTCTTACATCTGTATTTCGTTCAGTCAAAGAAAAAGCAACAAGTTCCAGAATGGAGACTTATACAAGAACGTGGTATCATGGTGTCAGTTGGTGTGTCTCGAATGGAGAAAACTAGTGGTGTGTTCGTTGAACCACGTGCCAATGTAAACAGTGTATACCATTGTGAACATGTTCTCAAACGAAGTTTTCTGTCAGAGATTTCAACGACATTACATAACTGGACATTACAGCACGACGGAGCTCCATATCACACAGCCAGAAACACGATAAAGTTTTTTCAGCAGGAGAATGTTACCAAAGATGTGACAACCGCACAGTCCTGATTTAAACCCAGTCGATTATTCCATATGGAGTGCAGAGGCGTCGATCTGTGTTTAATATTGGGGATCCCAACATCTAAAAGTAACTTCATTGTTTAATGTAAAATGGTGTGGCGAATAAAGACAATTAAGATGAATCTGTATTAAGGTGACCACATGTCCCGAGTTGGCCGGGACAGTCCCGGAATTGATTAAAATGTCCCGCGTCCCGGGCAGGTCCATTCCGGGACAATTTAGCGTCCCGGAATGGTGTTTCTATGTTCAAACATGTAGAAGATGCCATTTAATGTTCCAATTATTTTTCGACAGTAGAAGTAATATTCAGTGCTAAAGTTAGTCTCCTTGTCGCCCTCGGGCTTAGTTTTTCAGGGCACGCCTTTCAAAATGAGACAATGAGTAAAATATATTGATTCTATGTGATCAACTAATTCGGTGTTATCTATAGCGATAACTATTGGCCATTTGACCTGCATTCTCTATTAGGTGCCAACAAGTTTATGTCTAATCGTAATCATAATCGTGAACTCCAAACTTTTTAACTGCCACTCGAAGCCAAGTGCAGGGCTTTGTTTATTATCGGGTACCGCGTCAAGTCAGAGAGGTTGTCCAAAAGGGTTGTCCGAATGAGGTCCGAGTCCGGCTGCCAGAGTGTGAGAGGAGGCATATAGTAGCTGATAAGGTGGATATCGTTTAGAATTAAACCGTGGAGGGTTGAATGAGGTAGGGTAGGAATTCTTGCAGAGGTCAGACTTCAGTTCCCGAGTGGAAAGTTCGAAAGATGATAGGAGAGTCTTTGACAGATAGCCTAATGGTCACTGATTAGCAATGACGCAGAGGAATCGAAAAGATGCGTCGTGCGTTTCAAAGACGTAGGCCTAGTGCACTGTGGGATATACCTCGGCTGGTGAACGTGAGATGGGAAGTGACCGGGGATCGAGAGTGACTGAGACAGGAGGATGATCGGGTAGAACTGGTTGGCCGGATGGTAAAGAGGTCACGAGCACATTTGGACTTGCAGTAAGGAGTTGTAGGTTGGTGATAGAAGTTGGTTGTGGAATCACTAATTTTACGCCAACCCACTGATTTTAATATAGGAGTGACATGATGCTAGGCCGAAAACAATTATCAGAGGTTGCTAATCATTGGGAAGAATAACAGTCTGGTAGTAGCTTGGACTAGTAAGCTTTGTATAAGGCCTAAGTTGTTGTCGTTTGAGGTGTGTGGATTCAAGATCCACTCTGACATTATAGGCTCTAAGTTTAAGAAAGATTTATTTACGTGATCGTATAGCATTTGCCTACTTGAAATTAGAGTCTATAATTTAATCTGTATTCAATCATTAATAATGGTCCGTCCACATGGGCATCGGCAGAAATTTGTCTGGGGGCGCGCAAACTAGTAATAAAAAATAATTGTCACAGGTATCTTATAGGGTGTCGAAAGCAACCGATCACTCAACCTTCGACGCTCGTTACCTCGGCGCTATTCTCCTTCTCTATCCTATGGAGCGGATCCGAACATACATGTACTAAAGAATTGACACCGGCATTCCATAGTCTCTGTAGCTAGCCTCTTGCGTACACACAAAACTAAGGTCGAAAGATTAAACGCTGCGGGATTAGGCCCACTGTTTCATCCCTATTTCCAGATAGACATTGTCACCATAATAATTATTAGCAACATGTAGTGAAGTCAATGCTTTTTTAGTTTCTGTATGGAGGTTATACGCTGCATGAATCACGATTATTATTAAATATGTAAGACTATAGTGAGCCTATTACCAAGAAACTGAATGCGAAAGTTAAACACAAGCACATTATTAATTTTATTTTGTTGCTCATTAATAATTGAGCCTACGAGCGTATTGCGAATATATGACAGTAGCTAGGCCTGTAGGTTTCATATTATAATGGCCTACTACAACCAATTTTCTACTTGGAGTAAAGAGTTTTGGCAGACATTTCCTGAGACCTATGGTTTATTTCCTTGCCTCAAATTAGGCCCATTATGAGCAAACCCACCTTCCCAGTCGAAGGTAGAATCTGTTTCGTTAAAGGGACAGCAGGACAAGACATGTGAAACGATTCTTATACAGTGGACAGACTTTAATTTTATTTTATTTTATTTATTTATTATTGAAATTTGATACCGACCTTCTTCTAACATCTGTTGCTCAGAAGTGCAAATTGTTTAGTGCTGACTTTCAAAAGAACGTAATTGTGAAACAGTTACAACGAAATAAACCTAAACTTATTGTACCTCGTTTCCGGACTGCAATCAAGCAGTGCCGCGCCTTCTCAGTGACTGGTCCTGCGACATGGATGGGCTCCGTATACCCGTATAATGGGTATATTGGGTATACTTCGTATACCCATATAAGCGTATACTCCGTATACGCTTTAACAAAATTAATAGGCCTACCTATTGATCAGCCTGCCTCGTTTTTCCTTACTCTTAAGACTGATCTGCTTGTAGAGGTTGAGCTTGGTGCGCTCCTGAGTAAAAACTTGAAGAGGTACACTATACACTTTTACACTATTACAACTAAAATAGTTGTAATAATAATAATAATAATAATAATAAACCACAATGAACTTAGCGGTTTGAATAAAACAAGGACATTCGTACCTCTCGTTCGGTAAAGGCTTTCCAACTACAGAAGATCTGTTACATCAGTTTAGTTCTCATCACGTTTAAACGACCTTCCACTCAGTCGACTTTAGGGGGTGGGGTGAATATATTAAATTGGGTTGCCTTACATTCATTGGTGTCTCTATAAACGTTTTTCCTTCGATGGACTGTCGTTGGGTCAAGAACAATAGGAGCCGGCACAGGAGAGAGGCAGAGGTGATGGTTCTCAGCTAATAGATAACGTGGAGGGCGCTGTCCTGTTGCCCTCCATTTGAATAGGAATATATAATAAGTCTACGACTGCCTACATTTAAACGCACAAGTATTACAGCCTAATGCTGGAACCTAATGCTGGAACCTAATGATTTCACATCTAGATGTCGCCTCTATATAGGCCTACTATAGCGTGTTACGAAAAACGACTGTACATACATTTACAAGGGATTGGATGAGTCAAGGCTCACGATAATAATATCATAATTATCATAGCTCTAGAAAGGATATGCCAACCTTCACGTGGCAGGAAAGCCATAGGCTATAGGCCTACTGTGTATTCGCTTGCAACGTATGGACGGATGAGGTCATTAAAATTATTAATCGAAGCCAGATGTGTCGCAAAGATAGCAATGTAATAGAAGAAAATAATGATAAAGCTGTGAATATGGGCCGCTAGTGTATTCACGGCTAATAATTTTTTATTATTAATAATTATGCTTCTAATGTCATTAGGTGCACGTTTATAATTACCTTTCTTAATTGAAGCTGTTTTTCGTGTGAATTTAAAAAAAACAAGCAATTCAACGACAAAGAAAGCGTAACAGCAGTTTACGATGTAAAAAGTAGATTTTCTTCTCCGAAATCTTTGGAGCTAAACGTAAGGTTTGGCTGTCGCCTCCATATTAGTGTATAAGCCAAATAAACAGTGGGTTATAATAGGTCTCCAAGACCAGACGTGAAGTCCCATCGGAGGGACAAGTCCATGCGTAGCAGTAGCGATCGCGTCATAGATTAGGAATAATCTCTGTCATGACAATGTAACTATAATATGTATGAATAAGAGCCCTTATAGGGCGTCTTACAATAACCGCACGAAGGGCCTATTCAGTGTTACTAAAGAACTAATGCAGCCTTGTCTGACCCACATATAAATCAAACACAATAAGCTTCTACAAAAAATAGAATCATATTCAGTTGAAATGCAGTCACGCTTCAGTTCACCTTCTGTACGTTTACATAATTATTATAGGCCTAGATAGTCATAAAGGCAGACAACTCGCGGGTGCAACCATTTTTACAATACTATATTTGAATAAGATGGCTATATGCGGAATGAAGTCAATTATATAATTATTGGAAGTTGGGAAGCAGTAGTGATTGCAATTCAATCAATCGATCAATTAATATCGTTTTTATTGACTCCAAACGCTGTAAATATTAACAGTTCATACATACAACCATTGTCAGTAAAAATAAAATAACACGATGGAAAAGAAAAAAATGCCAACTGAACAATAAGTTGCTGATTAGTTTGGTATTGAAGTGGGAGGCAACTGGGAAAGAAAAATCCCCATAGGAACCGTATGGTTCCGCTAGTAGGGGACACTCTTTCATGCTAGTATTTAGGCAGCACATTGAAGAAATGAAGCAGACAAATGCGAGTAATTTTAACTTAACTTGTTAACTAAGCCAAGGAAGTGTGACCAGTACACGCACTCATTATGAATCGTTTAACAGGTACATTTTAAGTCTAGCCTTAAACAGACGGAAACTACAAATTTTTCGTATAATGACCGGTATAGCATTCCAAGTCGATGGACCAGTATATTTAAGGGAGAATTTACGCGTATTTGTTAGACAGAAGATGGGTCTGTAATTGGAAGAGGATCGTATATTGTAAGGGTTTACAGCAGAGATGGGAATAAAATGATAGTCAAAGATTGATGGTAGTTGTTTGTGGACAAATTTATACATAAACTCATTCGTTTGGAGCAATGTAATCTGATGCAAATTCAGAATATTTAAGCTCTTAAACAGGTAATCGGACGAGCAGCAGTAGGCCAAAGGGACACCAGCAATAAATCGAACAGCTCTTTTTTGCAGCAAACTTAGTGACCGTAATCTAGTGGGATAGTTGGAGGTTCATATAATATTGCAATAAGTAAGGTAGGGATATATCATAGTGTAATAGAGGTTGGCACGAATGCTGGTAGGTAATAAATAAGCTATTCTCGATAGCACTCCTATGTTTCTGGCAAGTTTTGACGATAAGCTAGCAATATGATCTTTCCATGAAAGAAATTGATCTATCTGGACTCCAAGAAACTTAGCCAAGGAAACACAAGGTATAGCAACAGTATTGATTCGGAGCTCACTAACATTGGCAAGGAGCCTTCGTCCGATGCGATCTAAACAAGATGTAACTAGTTTTTTATCAATTCAAAGATAACTTATTTGCGGCGAACCAGAGTTCATTGTTAATCAGAGAAATTAGGGCTTGATAAGAGCAGTGCGAGGCGAATAGACTCGTGTCATCAGCAAAGAGAAGAAAGTGCAGAAGGCGGGAAGCATGGGGAAGGTCATTGATAAATGACATGAATAAGAGTGGTCCTAATATTAAGCCTTGAGGTACTTCAAATTTGATCAAGTTTGGAGCGGACAATGAGTCATTGCAATATACTAGCTGATACCGGTTGTTGAGGTAGCTCTTAAACCATTCTAACGCAATACCGCGAATACCTATATTTTGTAGTTTAAGAAGTAGGCTGTGTTCGACCGTATCAAAGGCTTTGGCAATATCGATGAACACACCTATTGAGTATTCTTTGCGATCGCTTACCTCCGCTATTCTATCCTGAAGATTAATAAGGGCCATCACTGTGGAGTGCCCCGGTTGGAAGCTATGTTGGGTTGGACATAATATATTTTGTTTCACGACAAAGTCGTAAAGTCTTTCAAGCAATTTAGAAAAGTAGGATAAAATAGAGATCGGTCTGTAATTTGTTATGTCGCCTCTTATTCCCTGCTTATGATTGGAGTAATTTTAGCAATTTTAAGGGCAGCAGGAATTACCCCCGTAGCAAGAGTACAGTTAATGATCTCAGTTAATGGATTTACAATGGATGAAAGTACAGGACTAATTATACAAGGATCAAAGTCATCAGGACCTGCACTATGAGTTGATTTGAGGGAGTTATTTAACACAAGCACTTCCTCAGGTGAAGTAGGATAAATCGCGAAAGAGTTTAGACTAGGAGGATCAAGAAAACTAATTGGGTCCCTATTGTTTGCAGGAATTTTTGCAATCAGATCCTGTGCGATCGTGGAAAATATTTGTCAAACTTCTCGGCAATGGAGTTGCTATCAATAAATACAACATTGCTTAGGGTTATACGTTGGACAAAGAATCTGGCGTTTTTGATTTCAGGATTGATTTAATGGTCTGCCAAGTTTGCCATAAGTCATATTTATACCTATTGAATTCAAGTTGATAATAATCTCTTTCAATTTTGTTTCGCAAGGACTTAAATTTATTTCTATAAATTTTATATTTGCTATTAGTTACCGTGGAGGGGTTCCTAATAAAAGCAGCATGCAGTTTAGTTTTTGTTTTGCAGGACTTTAGGAGCCCTGCAGTCATCCATGACTGTTTATAAGCATTAGCTTTTTGGTTTTAGGGGTGGTCTGTTTTGGAAAAGCATAATCGTAGGCCGTTTTAACCTTGGAGTTGAAATGGTCATAGGTAGCAACAGGGTCGTTATTTTTGCATGCATTTAGCGTAGTAGACCAGTCATTCTGATCTAATTGAGTTTCAGTATTGGAGAATTACTGCGATCTTGCATACCCAATAAAAACAAGTTATAGGTCAATGCAGCGTGCTTCCAAATTATTTTGGCAAGTGAGTTTTATTAATTTTATAATTTATCAGTAAAATGTATTTAAAAGTGCTGAAATAAAATTTATATCAAATTGCTCGATTTTTCAAGTAGTGAAATACAACATTGACCAGTCCAAGTCTCATAGGAAACAACTAACTTTGAATGACAAAACTGCATAATTTGTTTGCAATTATATCTTGAAGACTATAATTTCTGTCTCATTCACTTCAATATCAGACCAATCGTTTCGGAACTTGTATTTAAGCTTACCGAAAACATAGCAGTTATTACGACTGCATACAGACGACACTCGTCTATTGCTTGAACTTCCTTGTACCGACGTATTCGTCTCGACATACATGGAACTTAATAATCGTATTAGAAATTCTGTTTCCATAAGACAATAATTTATGATGACGCTCTTTTGCTTTGAACAGGCATTCTCAGAGTTTGAGCAACTACCTTCTCATTTACGAGATGGTCGCCTTCCTCTCGATCCTCTCTTGTAGTTAGCTCTCGGGTTTTGCCCAGATCCGTATCCAACGTGTCCATATGACTTTCGGTTGGTATTATCATCTTGACCGGTGACGACGTTCTCCAAGTCGTTCTTTGGATCTTCCTGGGATGTTGTGGGATTGCTAGCTGCCTGCATACTTTCCAACTGTGTTCTAATTGTATCGCACCAAGCACTCGGACTGTCACGTGATTTATTTAATGTAGGTGTGAGAGTATTATTACGTTCTGCTGGCATATCCATATATCTTGAATACTTTTCGTCATTAACAAATCGCATGCCTCCTCTAAAGTAGCCTCTGTGAACAGTTGGGATAGATGCGGCGCCACCTCTGGCAGTCGGGACTTCACCAGACGTCGATGTTTGAATTTTTTGTTCCGTTCTCAATCTGTGTTTCATCCATCCACCACCGCGCCCACGGCCTCTGCCTCTTGGACTCTCTGATGATGGCCTGTGGGTGTCCGGTGATAAGTGAACAGAAGCCTGTGGCCCTCGCTCTGTTTGGACCCACTGTTGGTTTCTACCCTCCAAATATTCTGAATTGCGATCAACCTGCGACCCGCCGCCATTTCTACCACGTCCTCTTCTGCCACGTGACCCACCTCTTCCGCGCACAATGTCACCCTTTGACCTTTCTCCGAGGTCAGAATCAAGCATCTCAGACTTAACCACCTTCCCAAGTGCACTGGCTCTACTCCCCTCCAGCGTTGTTTCTGATTCAGGATCAGTTTTTGGATTTCCTTTTCGTGTGCGATTTTCCGGTCCAGTGGCATTTTCGGTCAAATCAGACGGTTGATAATATCCCGTTGTATCAAGTTTTGAAATAGCCCGGCTTTCGGGGTGATCAGGTCCCAAGAAGTAAAGCAGGAACTTGTGCCAAGGATGACAATATGGACAAAATTCGTCGATTTCACTCACAACAAGCAGTTCGTGGTTCGCGAAGACGTGTCCTGTTTATAAAGTCAGACAAAAAATAGACGTATTTTGTTATTTTATAACGTAGTGCGCGTTTTTTGAGAAATATTTGGCCACGATGATGCCATTGCCAAGGAAGTAGCCTAATAAGTAGCGCATTGTCTAATAGGCCTATGTATGACCCAAGAAAGTCACATACGGTAGACGTAATAATAATAATGAAAGTAATAATTATTACTATTATTATTAAATATTAATAATAATATTATTATTGATGATGATGACGATGACGTTGTTGTTGTTATTGAGGATGATGATGATGATGATGCTAAAAGATATTATAACAATAATAATAATAATAATAATAATAATAATAATAATAATAATTAAAATAGTTATAGTAGAGTAATAAAAAAGTATTAGTAATAATAATATGATGATGATGACGACGGAATGAAGTACCTCTGGAAAAAAAGAAAAAAATAATATTAATATCTTCGTTAATTTAAAACTGACGAACTGCAGTATGCTTTCAAGTAAGCCTACAATATGAACGAATAATGACTAGTAATTGCGCGATTTGAATTTAACTGTAGGTACCCATGCAAGGCGTCAGATAAATATGTACCACACTATACAGTGCTCGTGACTAAGCTCCTATTCTACAATGTCACATAAAGTGGCCACTGAACGATGCTTTTCAGTACGATAACGGCGCTATAGAAATGGTCTTTGCTTGCGTATTGGCTAAGTTTTGAAGGTTTATGGCTAGAAGGTTTTAACTTGGTTCGTCCTCCTGTAGGTTAAACGAAATTGGAGTTAGTGGGGTCAGAAGTCTGGGATTTAAAATTGTGGTTATTTGCCCAGGTCTATTGTCTTGGTGTATTACCTTAGAACCATAATATTATCAATAAGTATGATCGAGAAAATCTTACCATAAGTGCAACACATCCACTGCGATGTAAACGTTGCATCAAGTTCAAGGTCAATGAAACGGTTCAAGTGCTGAATATAGTCTTCGATGTCATCTTTTCTGTCCTGCGTTGAAAGTTTATCGGACAGTTTATGGTTGATTTTTTTTATTATCTCCCAAATTCTCTGAAAATTCTCTTCTACGAGTTCGATGCTTTCGATAACCTGGAGATCTGCTTTGCATTTGTCAAGAACTCTTAACTTCGGACCTCTAGTGAAAGACGAAAGGCGATGAGTCTGGACCTCCACGTAGAACTTGTACATCAATATGGTATCACTAGCTGCGACTGTTTCATTATCTTCGTCATAAAACTTGTCTGCTCTCACTCGTTTTATTGTATTGCCCAGACTGAGAATAAATGTCTTCCGAAACTCAGATTTCTTTGTTTGCAACACCAGCGTCTTAATCTCTTGCAAAATGCAGAGGGCTCCAAGCCGGAGTCTTTGCTCCAGGCGTCTTGCAAACAGAGTTTGCCTATTCACCGGATTCAATTTAAGCGATTTTAGCCACTCATCGATGTATTCAGTTGCGATTTTCTTCAGCGTCTTGCTCTCGTCTATCAGTCGCTTCGCTGCGTTGAGCTGCCACTCGTGTCTTCGAAGGTACTGGTTGTACCTCGGGCAGAAGCTGATCTTTTCAGAGCAGACGGGACACAGCAAAAAACGATTCTGATCAAGTGTGCAAGGGAGTGACGTCAACATGTCTAGAAAACGTTTGTCCATTGCAGCGACTTCAACGAGATGGCGACATGGCTGTAATTCAAGGAATCTAGATTCGGGTTTGTTGAACGGTGGCCAAGCGATTCCACTGAACGTCTCCTTCCTGCACCTTCGACACAACGATATGCATGGCTCACCACACAGTCCGCTGCAGACATGGCCACATGTCAGAGGCTTACGACACGGATGGTTACACGGTGGCCGATTACACTCCTGACTGCATTCGGATGTGCAACTGTAATGCGGACAGTTCCATTCGCAGGGCATGAAACAAAACCCGTGCAGTTCTGTGCAATCTTTGTGGCTTTGTCGGTGAGAGCAAATACAGGATGATCTATCGCGGCATCGTATGCTATGATCGCCACAGTATTGTTGATATATATGATCACACAAAGCAAAATGCTTCTCACTTTTACGCTTACATTTACTGTGACTTCCCAGTTGAACGCACTTCTTGCAAGTGTTCGTACATTTATGACCGCAATCGAGTTCAACGTCGCATATGTTCGGACAGCCATTGCGATCGGTCGTCTCTTGCAACCTACACTGAACGCTGAACACGTGATTTGGAAAACCAGTGCTGCACGTCAACTTCACCATCTCTACACATGAGGGCAATTTGCCTTCTTTGTTGCAACATTCCACTTGTTTCGTGTGTCCATTGTCACACGCCGCCACTTCAATTCGTTCGCGACACAGATACGCAGTGGAGTCTTGTGAGCATTCCATGGTAGCTACATGATCACAAAGGAGTTTTTTCTTCACTGACTGGTGACAGGAATAGCCTTTTGGATTTTGATGACATTCCATGGATGCTTGATGGTCGCATGCAAGCAACTTTCTTACTTTCCGGAGGCACAGAAATGTGTTCGGATCTTGATGACATTCCATGTTTCCCATGTGTTTGCAGGGAAGCTCTTTATCCAACTTAAACCTGCACCTGGTCGTGCACTCAACAGCTCCACAGATTTCTTGGCATTTGTGACCACAAGGTAATAACTTCTTACAAGGATGTTTACATATCACTGTATCAGGAGATTGATGACACTCAACCTTATTGACATGATTACATTGGGGCAACTTTTTTTGCACTGTAACCATACAATTTCCGCAGTCCTCTCCACATTTCTTTCTACATCGATGACCCGTAGGACACCTTGTCTCACAATCCAGTTTACACTGATACTTACTTGCCTCTACACAGCAAAGCATTTTTGCCTTGTGTTTGCAATTAGGCAATACCTTCTCCACTTGAACTCTACAGTCATCACATTTTGCATGACATAGATCCGGACACGAATGACCAGAGGGACAGGTTCGATCACATTTGATTTGGCAAATATAGGAATTTACATTTTGATGGCAGGGCATCATTGCTTTGTGTTCACAGCGGGGTGAAACTTTCTCAACCTTCACAAAACAATTTCCACATGTTTCATGACATCTTCTCATGCATGAATGACCATACGAGCAAGACTTCTTACAAGGTTCTAAGCAATTGTATGGTCGACTTGAGAGGTGGCATGAACGTTTCACAACGTGACCACAAAGAGGTAACGTTTTCTCAACTTCAACTGTGCATTGGTTTCTTAAAAGATATAGTCTCACGTCCATACAACAAGGCATAATCGCCTCGTGTTTACAAGTAGACAGCATTTTTGTCACAGGGACCATACAGTCGCCACACCTCTCATGACACAGCTTCTGACAGGGATGATCGTTAGAGCAGGATTTAATACAGCTTTCCTTGCATTCAAATGTATTCTCTGGAACATGACAAGGCATTTCCGCCTCGTGCTTGCAAACAGGCAACGTCTTAGTGACTAAGACTCCGCATGGTCTACACGTTTGGAAGCACAATCTGTTGCAACGATGGTCGAATGGACAGGACTTTATGCATGGCTCTTTACATACATAGTCCAGCTCAGATAAATAGCAAGGCATTGTTGCTTCATGTTGACACCGAGTCAATGTCCTCGTCAATAGAATCTGGCATTTACATTCTTCATGGCAGAGTTGTTGACATGCATGCCCTGTCTTGCATTCTTCTTTGCATGGCTGCTTACATTTAAAATACTCTTCCTTCAAATAGCAACACATTGTTGCTTGGTGTCCGCAGCGCGATAGTGTTCTCTCCACCAATTCCTCGCAGTTGCCGCAATTTTCAAAGCATAATTCTCGACAACTATGTAGGCCGTTAGCACACAATTTCGGACAGGGTCGCATACATTCAAAATCAACGTCCTTCAAATAACAACTCATTATTGCCTGGTGTCCGCAACGTGACAGTGTTCTCTCCACTAATTCCTTGCAGTTGCCACAACTTTCAAAGCATAAATTTCTACAAAGATGAGTGTTATTGGTACATAATTTCTGACAAGGTTTTTTGCACTTATAAAGCCGATGGTCTGCATCAAGTTCGTGACAATGTTTGGCACACGCGTGTCCACAAAACAATCGATAATCACAACGATACTCGCAACCTCTCCGTGGTACTTTGTTAAAATCTGCCGCACTTTTCACATAAACTACATTATCAGGATGATTACGACATCCGAGAGGCAAACTATCAACCAGCTTCTTCTGCTTCTTCAGAGTGTCCAGGATGTCTCTCCACAGACGACTTTCGTCACGAAGAAGGTCTCCGTTTCCGAAAATGTAAAGACCTTTTCTGGCTCGAGATAGAGCCACACAAATGCGATTCGAAATTTTAAGGAATCCGATATTACTGTCCTCATTACTTCGGACCAATGATAATAAGATTATATCGTTTTCTTCACCTTGGAAGTTGTCGACTGGAGTTATGCGAACACCTTCAAATTCTGACTTTGGCATTAATTTTCGTAACAGAAAAAACTGGCCAGTGTATGTCGTCAGAACGGTTATCTGTATCGGCTCATATCCAACGTTCAGAAGATATCTGCACAACTCTAACACAAATGTAGCTTCGTGATCGTTGGAATGGCTTCTGTTGTCGTCCGTGCTATTCTCAGCCTCCGAATGGTTTACAAAGAACAGATTTCCAAAGATATTTGCAACATTTTCGTATCTTAACACTGACTCGTGGTTTTCTAGGGATTTATAGATGTGTGGAACAAGAAGTTCAGCGATCTCTGGTCGCATTCTGTGTTGAATTGTCAGACGATCACAGTGTAGCTTATTCAAAACCACTTTCTCAAACAACGAAATATCCAATCTGTACCTTTTGGCGAGACTGTAGTCGGCTGGTTTTGGTTTGAGTTGCTGATGATCACCAATTAATATCAGATGTTCACATTTCTCCGATAGACTGGCAACAACGTGTGCCTCTAACACCTCGGCTGCTTCTTCAACGATGACAATCTTAGGAGCTAAACGTTTGAGCAGATCACTTCTACTGGCTGCACCAGATGTTGTCATGGCTACTATTTTAGCATCCCAGCAAATTCTGAAGTCATTTTCATTTTGCACTTCTTCAAGCTTTCTCTTTTCTGTTGCATGATCCCTCAGAAGACCTCGCATTTCATCTCTCTTTGCAGCTATGAGACGCTTTGTCCAATAGTTGTAAAGACGCCACCTATCGGCTAAAGCTAATTGCCTTTGGTCCTTTACCGAAATGATGTCATCTAACTCTTGGAAAGCGTCATGAAAACGATGATGGATACTTCGGGCAGTTTGATGCAATTCCTTGAAGTGTTTGTTTTCTTGACCATATGGCTTAACAAATATATCTCCTTCTAGGACTGACTTTTCAACAACCTGAAATTTCTCTTCCACTGTCTTCCAATCATGTTCATTCTTTTCTAGCTCCACGGTTTCCAACAACTCCAGGTTTTCGTATTCATCTTCAAGATTATGTTGGTTCCCAAGGTCATCGTGGTTTTGGCTGCGGTCCTCATTTGTATCAACGACCAAGAGATCTGGTGTCCCTGGCTTTGCGTTCCAATCACATAGCCATTTCAAAAAGTGTCCCGTATTATTAAAGTTAACGTGTCCCATATGTTGTCTAAGAGCTTCTGGATGAATTATCTCCTTTCTCGCTATTTCGGCGAAGGCTGATAATCTCATGATTTCCTGTTCCAACGCCGCCATATTTGCTCTGGGTTCGAAAGTTGCACCACGATAATCACGTGTTCTGTTTTGTTTGATGTGTTTGAGAAAACATTTCTTCAATTCTTCGTTCTCCGATTTGCTTGATCCGCCAATTCGAATAAACGACCCTTTTTCTACACCATCAGGATAGATTTTTATGATTTCTTCTAAAAACTGATCGAGTGCGTGGTTTGTGTAACACACTAGCATAATCGGACCATTCCTAAGGGGCCGTACTCTTGTGCGATTTTCAAGCATGAGCTGCACTAATTTTACTCCAATGAAAGTCTTTCCGGTTCCAGGAGGTCCTTGGACTACAGCAAACTCTTTGGTCAAAGCCGTTTGCAGAGCATTGTATTGAGATGAGTCAAGACCAAGTTCATCAGCAGTTGGCCACGTATTCAAATCAAGCACATTTACAATTCCTTCTGAACGCCCACTCATATTAAATCCTTCTAAATTTCTCAAGGAAACAAGCTTAGGCTGATTGCCTTTATGCATCAGTGAGGAAAAGTCATACCGCACGCCTTCTGTTAAATATTTTGGTGGCGGGACAATTTCTCCTTCGGTCTTGTTGAGTAGATATCTTTCGAATGGCAACTTCTCATCGTCAGTAAATTTCTGCAGAGCTTGGAGTACACATTTGTACGGTTCATAGTATGCCGGACTCTCAATCATCTCGTAAATCTGGTCCAACTTTATATTTGTATTTTCATTGCTATCACAATCGAAATAAAGATGAGTAATTCCACGTCTAAGATCCAGGACGTCTCGCTCTGCCACAGTTGCAAGAAGCATATTCTTAAACTCGTCAGCAGATAGACAAACCAGAGATCCAAATATAAGTCTCTTAGCAGCTTCCCATCGTATGTGTCTCAATCGACTAACGTCAAATTGTATCTTGTAAATCAGACCATGTTGAGAACAACGTACGGATCTTACCTGCACTTGGTTGTACACTTTCATACTAGTCTTTTTTTTCCTGTTGTTTCCTTCAGCACGATTGTGCAGAATTTCTGCCAATCCTTCTCTAAGTGGACGCACCAGGTCCTCCTTCATCAAACGAAACTGGACGTCTAAGTAATCGTGTGCGTCTTTGTACGGTTGATAGATCTTATTTTCGCGAAGGTACTTATCTCCCTGTCCTCTGATGTCCTCAGAAGTCGGAATCACACTCATTCTTTTGTAGTCTTCGCTTTCTTCCACAGTCCACTCTACCTGTCTTTCTTGATCACGTTGTACGATTCCAGATTGTAGTTGTTTCCGAATATCTGTCGTTTCTTCCAGCAGGAGTTGATATTTGATGTTTGCGTCATCATATTCGGGAGTTTCTATGGTGAGAATTTGTTTCAGTGGTGCACACAGTGCAGTTATGGCAGTAAGTGATTTACTTGGAAATAATTTTGCTAACGTTCTCATAATGACAATCAAACTGTTGCAAATTCTTGGATTAACCATCGCGTCTTCTTGTACGAAATTTTTTATGTAGTTAAGCACGTCGTTCTTTAGAAAGTTACTGTTCTGAACTTTGATCAGTAGACTAATTAGCTGGTTTTGGTGTACGGATGTGCAGACCTTTGCAATAACATCGATAAGAAGTTCTGTCATGTTTGGACTGGTAGAACCCTGCTGTAGACGTTGCACAAAGCCAAAGCTGGGTGTCTGTAGTTTGAAAAGAACTTCATTTTCATCTCGGTATAGCTGTTTATATAGTTTTTCTGTAGCGCAAGCCTCACTATCAACCGAAGTCTCTTCGTAACCCAAACCTCCTTTTGTGCCCTGTCCCATGTTTGACCCTGTGCTTAGTTGACGACCATTTGTGCTGCATGCGATCTGATGCATGTTTTGAGGGTTTTCTGTGTAAAACGTTCCCGGAAAATTCCCACGACCATAACCTCGATGGCCACGTGGTCTTCTAACGCCAAAGCCAACATTTCCACTGGCCGATGATTGGTGATATTTGTGTGATTTCTCATCGTCGTTTGTTTCGTTGACCGGTTCATGCATATCCCCGTCTTCAAACACATTCCTATTAAAAACATTCAACAGAAAAGACTGTAGTTGTAGGCCTACATGAAGGAAATAATTTCATCCACTGCTCATTCGCTCTTCCTAAGTACTCGAACACGCAACGGACTCATAGCACGGCTTTAGGTGCATACCGTACATTTATATAATATCCTAGCACTCAGCTATTTGCAATTATCGCTTCTCGGCCTTATGGCTAGGATCAAAGTGCAATTTTAAATGTGATTGCAAACTATTTTATCGCCACTTTAACAGAAACTCCTCGGGGGCGTTCCTGACATCAAAACTCAAAACCAAGACCGAATTTTAATGTTTATCAGACGCGAACGAAAACAGGCGATTACGGAAACAGGTTTCCAGTCATAAATCTTCAGCCATCCT
This sequence comes from Bimastos eiseni, assembly GCA_959347315.1. Classification (NCBI taxonomy): domain Eukaryota; kingdom Metazoa; phylum Annelida; class Clitellata; order Crassiclitellata; family Lumbricidae; genus Bimastos; species Bimastos eiseni. The sequence continues at coordinate 4,319,123 of OY365808.1, forward strand.
GAATCGTGTAGGCTAGTTCAGTGGTTCTTTGATTTAGTAGTAGTCCGTGGACCACTGGTGGTCCGCGAAGCTCTGGTCAGTGGTCCACAAAAATGCTTGGTAAAACAAATTATTTTTCCGCTGCTTTAACACTAAATTAACATTAATTTATTTTTTTTAAATTTAACAATCTAACATAATCTTTTTTGGTATAATGATAATTCCGTTGTTGGTAATATTGATAAGAATTTTATTTTAATTCCAAACTGACAATAACGCAGAATAATTACAATTGTAGTATGTGCGAATGGTGAAAAGTTATTGCAGGAGTTGCATATAGTGTCGGCAGACATGCAAGGCGCCCCATACGTTATACATCTGATTTAACCAAAGCTGTTCATCTAAATTAGGCCTAATAACTAAAACAGGTAGGTACAACATAAGCTCATAAAGAAATAAGCGTCACTTCATAAGTCTATGAAGGAATGAGAAAAGCCGTGCATATTATATATAGTCTATGCTGTCGTTTATGCCGGATAATGCGCTGTGGACAAAATATCCCCCAAACTGCAATTTCGCCAAGTTATTAAATGAAATTGGGGACGGTTACAATGCTCCCCAATACTGCCTTATAGTGGGGGGAGATTCGGCGCTCGTTTGTCCATTTAGACTTCACTACATACACCAACGTGTTCTCACGTTTGGTGTCAGTGGTCCGCAACAATTATTAAAAAGTCATTGCTAGTCCCTGGCGTCGAAAAGCTTAAGAACCACTGGGCTATAGTTCACCCAGGTAAATAAGGAACGCAACTTGCAAGACGATGTCGCACAGGCATTCAGACTATAAATTTAATGCTGAAGTAGTATCATGTCCCCCCCCCAGGACCTCAAACCTCATCGCGGTGAGGGGGTGGCAACAAGTAAGTAAGGGACAGCCTGCAGAGGCTATACCATCAGTGGTGAAGACTTTGCTGAAGGACCACCTAGGGCGATTCGCGAGGTGGGAAGGCTCTGCAGGAACCCTGAAACGTTGACTAACGTAGGCGGCAAACCTGACCTGGGAAGCAGCGGGTCTTGTATCGTATGAAGGGCGGAGGACTGCCAATAAGACAGCAACGGCCGGCACACGAAGAAGGAGGTACAAGTGAGAAATCGCATGACCTCCTAACTGCGAAGTAGAAAGATGTGGGAATCTACAACTTTAATTTCCCAAATAGCAACATGGATAAGAATACAAACTTTGAAACATACCGGCTCGGACGTCGCCCGAGTGAACAAGGTCCGCGTCCCCTGCTGAGCAACCAGGACAGGGTCGAAAAATTGGTTACTGGAAAGGGCAGCGAAATGGAAAGAGGGACACAAAAGAGTACTCAAATTAGGAAAACATTAAGGATTGGAACCTGGAATGTGAGAAGTATGATACAACTAGGGAAATACTATATTCTAGGAAAGGAGTTAGAAAGAAACAGAGTGGACATATGTGGACTATCAGAGATTAGATGGAAAGAGCAGGGACACTTTACAACCACCGAAGGACACACCATTCTATATTCAGGAGGAGACACACAGGGACAAAAAGGAGTAGCAATTTGGATGAACAAAAGGATCGCAGGAGCGATTACAGAATATTAAACAGTTGACAATCGAATTATGGCAGTGGAAATCAATGCAAAACCAAGGAAACTAAGTATAATTCAGGTATACGCACCTACAGCCATGGCCACAATGGAAAGTGTAGAGCAATTTTACGAGAACTTGGATAAGGTAATCCAACAGAAAGAGAAACATCAAAGTGATAATGGGGGATCTAAACGCAAAAGTTGGTAAACAAACGTCAGATGTATGGATAGGGGTGGTTGGAAAAGGAGGATTGGGAGAGGTTAACGAGGCAGGAGAGCGATGGCTTGATTTTTGCCTGGATCATGACTTGAGCTTAAGCAACACCAAACATGCACATCACCCACGGAGACAATACATATGGACGTCACCGGATGGAAAAACAAGGAACCAAACTGACTATAAAGCAATAGAAAAAAGTGGAAAGGAACCATCAGAAACTGCAGAACGTACCCAGGAGCGGACTGTGACACAAACCATAAGCTACTGGTGGCAAAGATAAAGATCAAATTGTGTTAGGAATAAAGGAACAACTAAAAAGGCTGAATCTTGAGGAGTTGAAGGGGCCAAAGGCAGAAATATTTGCGATAGAGGTTAATAACCGATTTGAGGCATTAGGTGAGGCACAGGAAGGAAGAACAGCAGAGGAGCAATGGAGAGAAGTCAAAACGACGTTGCTGGAATCAGCAAGAACTGTGATAGGATATAAGAAGAAACAAGCACAGAAACCATGGATATCGAATGAAACATTAGAAATGATCAAAGAAAAGAGAGAAGCCAACAACAAAGATAAACAGAAATACAAAGAACTGAAAAAGAAGGTACAAAGACAGCTGAGAAAGGACAAACAAAATCAGATAGAAGGAATTTGAGAGAAGTTTGAGGAGTCAAATAAGAAGGGAACATGAAAGAGGTATACCAAACAGTTAAGACACTCACAGGACAATTCAAACCAAAATTCTTTTGCATTAAATCGAAAGAAGGAGAAAAAATTACAGATAAAGAAAAGACTGCAGAACGATGGAGAGAATATTGTGAGGAATTATACATGGATAAAGAAGATGAAGACAAAGAAAAGACAAGAGAGACAAGAAAGACATATATCAGAGAACCGGCGCCACTAAGATCAGAGGTATATAAGGCAATTAAGGAGGCGGCGAATGGAAAAAGCACAGGACCAGATGAAGTTCCAGCAGAATTGTTCAAACATGCAGACGAAACGACATTAGATAAAATACATCGCATTCGCACTGAGATATGGGAAACAGGAGAGTGGCCAGAGGATTGGATGAACTCAATCTTCATCCCGATACCAAAGAAAGGGATCTAACACAATGTAAAAACTACAGGACCATAGCATTGGTCGCGCATGCTAGCAAAATTATGCTCAAAATCATACTAGAAAGGATAAGAACAAAAACGGAGTCCGAAATAACAGACGAACAAGCAGGATTCAGACGAGGAAGAGGAACACGCGATCAGATCACGAACCTAAGAATATTAATGCAGAAATTGAATGAACATCAACAACCATTATACATGTGCTTTATCGACTTCACAAAGGCTTTTGACAACATACCACACGAGCAATTATGGGTCTCAATGATTGAAATGGGATATCCTATACACATCATCAACTTGTTTACAAAGTTATATGGCAAACAAAAAACAAAACTGAGAGTAGCTGGAGGGATGTCAAATAAATTCAGAGTAAGAAAAGGGGTTAGATAGGGGTGTGTAATGTCACCGTATTTATTTAACATCATGGCAGAAATGGTGATGAGAGAGGTACTGGATGGCTGGGAAGGAGGGGTACAAATAGGAGGAAGAAAATTAACGAACTTGAGATATGCGGATGATATTGTACTGCTAGCCGAATCTGAAAAAGAACTACAAGAAATATTCAATCGTCTGGATAAGATCGGAAGTGAGAAAGGTTTAATGATTAACATGGATAAACCAAGACCATGGCATTAAATGGTAAAACATGCAACATCGTTTTGAAAGAGAGCAGACTGGAGCAGGTGGATACGTTTCGATACTTGGGATCATTGATTACAGAAGATGCAGAGTGTAGCAGAGAGATAAGAAGAAGGATGGCAAAAGGACAAAGTGTTCAGATAGGGATGAAGAAAATATGGAGGAGTCGCAGCATAAAGTTAACCACCAAAGTGAGACTAATGAAAGCATTGGTATGGACGGTGGTTACATATGGCTGCGAAATTGGACCATCAAGAAAAGAGATGAAGAAAGAATTGAAGCCTTTGAGACGAAGTGCATAAGACAGATTCTAAGGGTATCATGGACTCAAAAAAACAAACAAGTGGGTATTGGAGAAAGCAGACATGGAACGAGAACTGCTTAATCTGATAAAAATGGACGAAATTAACATACTTTGGACATGTGATGAGAAAAGAGGGAAACTGTCTAGAAAAAGAAATCATGCAAGGCACTACACCGGGAGCAAGAAAACGAGGAAGACCAAAGACACGATGGATAGACAATGTGGAAAAATGGACCGGTAGACCACTTGACAACTTACTAAAGAAGACGAGAGACAGGAAGAGATGGAGTAGACTTGTCCATGAAGCGACCAACCCTCGGATCGAGGATGGTTAAGACAAGACAAGACAAGTATGATGTAGGTCTATAAGAAACCTATAATAGCCTGGTGATACTTATTAATGGCAAGGGTCAGTGAAGGCGCATACAGTTTCAGAAGGGGATGGAGCTTCAGCCTTAGTAGAGTCAGTTTAAGGAGACTCTGTAAATGTAACTTTGTTATTCATCATTTAAACCTGCATAGGTTTACCATACATTTCAGCACACGCTCGTCGTTGAAGGATTAAAGACAGTTTTCTGATAATTGATAAAATCAATCAATAGTCAAGAAATATATCGCAAGAATTCACCAGTGAATTCAATGGTCCATTTTGCATGGCGACTGACAGATATTAGTTAACGTTGAGTATTAAAGAAACTATGGCGCTAGAATCAGGCTAAAAGTAAACAATTGCTAGGCTATGGCCGAAAGCAAACAGTTTTTTAAAGTTATTGACTTGTGACTACAGATTAAACAACATACATATTCTACGTAAGTCATTTGCAACCGGTTATTATATCACATAAAGATTTGAAATAGCCTATAATATTTATAGCCTATTTATATCTATATATTTCTACCATTTCTGGCCTGTTGCGTCTTTTGCCGCACCTCGCCATTGGCCACCTCTACCTCTTCCACGACTGCTGCATCGACTCATGAATGTTTTTTCCTACAATTAGAAACTGTTCCATCTGCACGAATTATGTCAGAAACACTATCTGCTAACAACATTTAGGCTTCATAATGTAGACATTTGAGACAGATAAATCTCCCCTAAAATGAAGATAACCGATCTAGTCAAACTACATGTAGGCCTAGGCCAAAGTGCTTGGAAATAGTCAGCATCGCTAAATGCTTTATGAAAGTTCTTATGCGAAGAGTTATAGGGGACAGCCAAGCTGTCGTCGTCTACTTTATTGCACTTTGCACTGTGCGAGTTACACAAGAGCTGCTTCAAAGTGAACTGAAGACACTCTAGGTACTGTATCGCGTTTACCATTTCATAAAGCGCCTCTCACAGTAAAGCTTAATCAGAGACGGTTCCCATGCAAAAAACTATAAGTCACAAGTTCATAAAGCGAGTTGTAGAGGGAATATCATTCAAGAGCAAAGAGCCAACAAACGCATTAGCGCGGTATTGGGCAGTGGTAGTGGCAGCCCGAGTTATGTTAATTATGTCCTATATAATTATTATGTGTAGGCCGCCTATATAAATTAAGGCCCTATGTCAGTGCACCTGAGAGACTACTAACCGTAATCACAGGCACACGCAGTAGACCTATATATAAGCCGTCACCATAGCTGACAAGCAATAACCTGCACGATCGATCTAATCAAACAATATATACTACATGTAAGCAACACGTAGATAATACAATGACCAAATGTTGAACCCCGATAAATACATACAGATGGTAACGGCGAGTTTAGTTCCTTTGCAGAACTGAAATGAGACTTTAGATATGTCAGTCTAGTAGCCAATCTTTATTATTATTTTATTTTTATTTTACGCGAGGTAAATACTGATCCCTTGGGTTGATAAAACTAATCTCCGGAGCGCGACATATGCCATAGTTTTCTGGAACGACTCATTATTACTATTATTATTATTATTATTATTGTTACTATTATTATTATTATTATTATTATTATTATTAGTAGTAGTAGTAGTAGTAGTAGTATTATTACAGCAGTTTTCAAGGCCATCTACTCAGAAGCGCTATTAGCCCAGCCTCGGTCAAACAGAACAGTCTTAAGTCCAGAGAAGAACATGGTAGATTGAACTATGGTTTGAGACGCAGTGCCACTGGAAGGCCGTTCCAGGTCGCCGGGCCAGCCAGTGAGAAAGCACGACGCTGTCGGATGACAGTCCGCGCTAGGGGGACAAGTAATTCCGCTTGCACAGCAGAGCGTAATGAGCCACGGTGTGGAACAGTTACAGTAGGGTAGCAAAGTTCAATCAGGTACGGGACGGAAGGCCTTCTATGCAGCGTCTGACCAGCGCAGGCAATGAGCCTCGGGTAAGGGTGACAGCGCAGGACGTCACGCATGTACCAAGAGACTCGGTCAAACTTAGGGATACGACCCCCAACTCGGGCGGCCGTGCGTAAGACCCTGTCAAGGCATTTAAGCCGACAAGTCAGCCCATCATATATGGCGCTGCAGTAGTCCAGGCGGGAGTCTACGAAGGAATGGACCAGCGTAGAAGCAGCGCCTTGGGAGAGGGGGTGTGACACCACCCTAAGTTGCCGACGCTGGTAATAACAGCTACGGCAGAGTAGATTGATGTGCTGGACAAAGGTAAGGTAGTGATCCAGGGTTACTCCTAGGTCTTGGACCGAGGACGAGGTCAGGTGCGGATGCCTCAAGGCGAGGGATGCGAGATCTATCTTAGCGAGCTGCCTGCCGGTGCCAAGCCAGATAAGATACAACTAGATGTAAAGAGTTAACGACGGCTGAGTTTTAAAACTTACAACTGTTTGACGTCTTGAAATCTCTTATTAGGAAGTAGCTGGGGAACCCGGCGATGCACGGGTATGAGACCGGTTTTGGCCCTGGAGAGCAGGAAGAGGGCGGCCGCGAGATTCACCAATCCCTCTACTGGGTGTCCCAGGTGTTCCCCGAGCGAACGGCGAAGGTTTCCAGTGAATAGCTGTAAATATGTGCAAATGCATAAACGGACATACAGACTGTATACCTGCTACCTGTACGATACCTTCCAAACCGTCCATTCATTCATGACGGTGTAAAAGAAGAAGAGGTGTGGTAGACAGATATCACGTGCACATGTTGGCAAATGTGCAGCAGGTGCTTCGTCGGCACGCTCCTGGCGACTGAGAAGGAAACTTTGTCTGGGGGTTCTGAGACAGGACTTTGGCTCTGGAGATTTGGAAGACGGCGGCCGCGGGGTTCAGTCTAGCCCTTCTACTGGGTGCCCCAGGTGTTCTCCGAGCCAATGGCGAAGGTTTCGAGTCAATATAGCTCTAAAACTGTGCAACTGCATAGCATGGACAGACAGACAGACAGACACACACACACACACACACACACACACACACACACACACACACAGAATCGTTGCTTTATAGAAATGTAGCGACCTAGTTCGAGAAGCCTGTTGTCCTTTTGGTCACACCTGACGTGATGGCAATTAATACCGTCAATGATATTTTATATTCAATTAAAGGCTTCGATTCGACTAAAAATATAGGCCTAGCAACTGAATTTGCGTAGGCCTAATCTTTGGTAAGCCAAATAGCCACAACAGTTCAACAAATTAACAATTAAGACATCATTTCAGCGAGAAAGAAATCAGCCGTTAGACGCGGATGTTATCTTTACAAAAATGCGCGGATGTGGAGTGAGAGGATTAGAACTACAGACACGGAGCTGAAGGATCTCTAAGTTACCAATGCGCAACCTGTCATATGAGACATAACATAAAATGTACACAGAACGAGACTTTTTGCACTCACCTGTCAGGATAGAAAGACAAACTGCGTCATGTCAGGGCTATTGAAAACGGCAGTAAACACTGCCCATGACAGGCTAATGAAAGCGTTGGCCTAAAATTATAGGACTAACCGCTGGGTTCCTGTTCAAGGTATAAATGCCAAAGGCCTGAGAACCTATCGGCCTAAGAGGCTAAATCGTCTTTAATTCCGCAAAACACAGACAGCGGGATACCTATTTTCGTGAATGCTACGATTATCTGTTCTGGAAATCGAAATCGAAACTGGTTATTTTCCTTCTCTTCGATGTATGGATGATGTCGAATCAATAACTTTGCGATCACTCAGATAGTACGCTAGCAATTTTGTAGGTCTAGTGCTCAATTATTATTATTATTAGAGCGCTATAGTATATTTGTTGAATTGATAGTTGTTTTTACTGGGGCGCGGTGGTCGAGTGATGGTAGGATAAGTATTTATTAGACTTCTACAACACTCGGGGCACCCGGCCCAGCTGGGCCTCCAGGACGAACTCATCCGGATGTGCGCACGGAAAAACTGGCCATACCAACTGAGCACCGCACTTAGTCAAACCAGCTGCTTGGACACCATCTACAAGTGGCTGGCAGTTTCTGGTCGGAAGATCTAGGACTACTGACCTGTAAATAGACAATGAACAACTTAGTGCGAACATTACTGCACAATATTATAATACAGTACATACCTTTGCCTAAAAGACATTAAAACTAGAACAAACACTTAAGACACTAATCATCAACGTAAATATGTACCCTGTATACTTGTACTTGTTTGACGCATATCATTGTTGTTATGGATGCGTCGTTAAATACACTTATCCAGCTCTTTTTCACAGCATGAAAAAGAGCTGGAGCTCTTTTTCATGCTGTGTTTTGTTGCTTTTTATAACTAAACTATTGACACAAAATCCAAATAAAAACTAAATAAAACAAAAACAAACAAAAATTTATTTTTAAAAATCTTGGCTTTTCGCAACTCTGGAAAAGACTAGTGACGTGGACAAGTGCAAAACACGAACTATACTATAGCTCATTATTTTGTGATAGTGATTCACTTCTCTGTGTACTCAACAGGCCTACATTTCTTGCATTTCTTACATTAGCCTGCTGCTCAGTTATGCCACAGAAAGCTCCAAACCCCAGCGCGGCCAAATAAAGTAGTCTTAAGAAGAGAGAGACATGCCTGAGAGGAGGTTTCAGGAAAAGAGCGGAGAGTCAAAGGGAGACCATTATAGATCGAGGGTCCACTACCGAGAAGGTACGGCTCTGCTTGGTGACGGTACGTGCGTGCAGGTGGAACATAAAGGAGGCTTTGCTCAACTGAGCGGAGGATGCTCTGTAATGCTCTAAAATATTCTAGCTAGTGAAGAATACTAATCTTAATAATGGTCCAGAAAACAGTTTTACCGTCTGCTCTGAACTTTTGTGGGTTCAGCCCTTGGCTTTGACCTGGGAATATCACACTCTAAATTGCTTACAGTATATGAACAAGTAGATCAACGTTCCGTTTGAATGGTGTGCCTGCACCACGGACCTCGGAATTGTATGTTAACAGTGCATGCATGTCTACACGTGACCGACCACATAATTTTTGGATTGTTCCAAAACCTTGAAATTTGTGAATGCAAATTTTGAAATGGCTGACTACGTTGCAAATGTATTTTTTGCCCATATTAACATGTAAATAAAGAGCTATTAGTTTGGTCAGCACGCCACGAAGAAGTGGACAAGCGTTTTAGTAGCATCATGGGACATTTTAGGAGCGGAATACCGCCCTGAGCTGGCGCAGCTGATATTAGCAATTACGGCAGAGCAAGTGGATGTGCCTTGTGGAGGTGAGTTCTTGATCCAGAGCAACACCATGATCACAAAGACGAAAAAATAAAATAAGAGAACTCTAGGGCTAGGGCTTTAATGTCAATTCCACCTCAAAATCTTCCCAATACTACCATCTGCATTAATCAACCTTGGAATTGCTTAGCTGCATATACCTAATAGACCTACCATTGGTAAATAATAAGCGGCGCTAAGTATCGGGTTTCCTACGGCGTCATTTACCTATCGTTAAACCTATGCATGATAAGGGCATATCAATCATGTTGAGATGCTGTCAAATTGGCGAATTTCTAGAATTCCCGACCCAGCTGCAAAGCTTCCGAGGCTACCACATTCCCCATTAACTATGGGCTTTCTAGCAGTCTTCAAACGAGCAAGGGGCTCGTACTCACCATCTAAACTCTTGCAGTAATTGGTACACTGAAATGTTAGAGAATGAAGATCACAATGAAAACTGATACATTGTAATTGAAGTCAAATAAATAACAAAAAAATTGGTCACAACCTCAAAATGGATGCCCTCTGCATCCATAACAAGCTATTCAATTGCAGCATATTGTATGCCTAGGACACACAGCATCTTTGAACAAAGAATCTCTCAGATAATGCAGCCATAAGCTGTTCAATTGCATATATATATATATATATATTTATATATATATATTTATATATATACATAAATATATATATATATATGTACATATATATATATGTATATATATATATATATATTCATTCATTAGTTTGCATTCGTTTTAGCAGAAATAAAAACATCGTCACAAATGGTAACAGTCGTAATTAAATCCTGTGGATAAGTCTGCAGCATGTTTCAAGTCCATTTTAAAAGTCGGCTTAGTCATCCGTTCCGTTAAACTTGCAATTTCAGTTTCTCGCGTCCAAAAAGATCCTGCAAATATATGCCACAGTCTAATCAGGCCTTCATCTCGACAGATCAAAAGTCCATCAAAATTAATTACTTATATGTATTTATCATGTGAATGTTATACGACTTTGTTTAAATTATTACCATTGCTTTTACGGTCTGAGTCATTGTGCATTTGTTGATAGTCTAATAAGGAATATTCTTACTTACCTACTGCACACTCATGAAAGATTGAGTCTAGTTCTAAGGTCGATAACGAAATTTGTAGGAGGTCCTCTGGTCATGCCACGGTTGACTGTGTCAAACACCGACCTATAAGGACTTTGTAACTCCTCTACCGAATTGAGACACAGTAGGCCTACCCGATTGGTGAGATTGCTCACCTTGTAGCACAGAGAGAGCAAATTCGAGCCTCACCTCCACACTGTACTCAACTCCGGAACGAACTACTCTCTAAATTTTTCATAATTCTCGTTTTTTCCAACAATATTGCCAGTCACAAAACATCATCAGCCTCAGGCTACTCATCACCCCACAGGCCTTCCATTCCAAAACGAAGTCTCATCTCTTCCAAGTCCAACCCTAATACATCCGCTCCTCCACCACCAAGCTTTCTCAGCCAACAAGTAATCCCCTTCTAACCGTAATCTCCATTTGTAAAGCTCTGCCTTATCTGTCTTGCAAAAAGTCTCAGACTTGGACATCCATCTCCGAGATGGCATTCAGCTTTAGCCAAGCGTCTTATAAATTTGGAGATATCAATGATGAATAATTATCTAGGAAATTGGAGTTAATTATGATTACAAATAATCTAATTAGCAGAGCTCTTGAGTTCAGACTCAAGAAAATGGCAGAGCCTGATGGATACGAGAATTTGTTAGGAATGAAAGCCCCAGTGGCTTGAAGTCAGGTACCACTGGGCACATGTTCAAAGGGCAAAGCACCCAAAGAAAATTCAGAGAGCAAGATCAATCTTGGAGTCATTCATACTCTCTTCCTGTTTATCTTCAGTTTTTTTTCTAGTGCATTAGAGAAAGTTTAATAGGTAATGCTCCATATCGATATCCATATTTTTTTAAATGTATTAATATTGATCAGAATTACAGAAAGAATTATTACCACTCTCATGTCCCTTCAGGTACAAGATAACTGGGACTGTCTCGCAAATCTTTGCGGAAAACGAGTAGTCGATACGTTCCCCGGAGAGTGTACACAAAAGGAATTGCTCCGAACCTATGCTCATCCACAAGGACACGCTGATGTCATCATGGTCATCGTCTGTAAACAGATTAGAAATCCTTTCAACAGCAGGCACTACAAACAATAGTTCCAATGCGTGTAAATAAGGAATGCAATGACAAATCTCAACTAGACAAGTGCCAGATAGTCAACGCGCTGCCATTCACAGTGAAGCACCTTTGAGAACATGAAGTCCTTTGAGAACAGACAGTTCTTATGTGCCAAATGACAATACCATTATACATATTAGAAATATGTTATATATATATTATATATATATTAGAATCATCAAGGTTCACGTACACAATAGCCAATTCTGTACAATTGCCTTACTCAAGCTACACAATATTCCAATAATCTACAACTCCTGCATGAAATAATTTATTCTTTAACATTCACATATGTTTTTGAGCTGGTATTACAGAACTTAAATACTTGAAAACCACATGCTTCCATAAAAAATATTAAATTTTAAATTGCAGGTTTTAAAGGTAGAGGTCTCTTTATGATGACAATTCAGAGCTCAAGATTGAAGCTTACCACAACCAACAGGACCTAAGACTAATCCAATCATCCCTCTTTTGTCTATGCCAAAGCTGTGACTATTCATAAGCACAGCATATGAGCTGATGCCATCATTTATAAAAACTACATACAGACTCTACTCATCAAGATGAATATACTGTAACAGATGTACTAAATAATAATTGATGCACACCACTTAAAATAATGGCACTAATAACATACTCTTGGCTAGCCAGTTGTCTTTTGGACAGAAGGAAATTATTTTGAATGGGCATAAATTTTGATGGGTTTTAAGGATGAACTGGAACTCCACTCCGAAACTTGAATTGCCCAAGTTTTGTAGTACTCGGCATAATTCAGACTCAAACAAACAATGGGTCCAAGTTTTAATAAAAAAATCCGCTGTCCGATTTTTTGTTTGAAAACAAAAATCGGATTTATTAATTTACAAATAGACAATCAGTGCGGCACAGTGGCTGATCGGTTAGAGCAGTCAGCCCATAACGTTCAGTGTGCGCACAATTGCTCTGCAGTACAACCGTAATTGCGCCGTCGAGGCGTGTATGTGCGTTTCTGTGCAAAAATTGTTGGAAGAAGGGTGGTATCAAATTTCAGTAATAAATAAAAATAAATAAAAAATCTACTTAACTACTAAAACACAAATACTGATAATTGCAGTACTTACAAGATGCTGCCTCCTAGTGTAAACTGAGGCAAAATTAAAAATTCATGAAGGTGCGCAAACTGACAAACAAATCAAGAAAATGAGATTATTTTAAATATGCGAAACGCGGACTCAGTATAACTCAGTACAGCTCAATTCGTAACACTTTGTACTCGTACTTGGCAGGAAATTGACACTTGGTTCATCCCTAATGAGTTGCCAAAAGAAACAGAGCTCATCCTCATTGATAAAAGCTCAAGTTAATTTGATATAAAGTATAATACATTCCTCCCATTGTCTGAAGTAAACAGATTGTGGTTTGTGTCCTGGTATGACAAACTAAACTGTCATAAATGTTATAAAAACCCATAGTACATTCTAGGCAGAGTACAGACATTGCCATCAGACTTGCATAGTTTCTGCAGCTTTTGTGGTCAGTGACCACCTATGCCACTAGCGTAGGAGGTCACTGTAACTCGAACTTACAATGTCAAGTTGTAACAACTTTGAAGTTCAAATGCACTTGGACACTTATTTCTGGATAAGAACTTGGTTGGCAATATGAACAGTAGCAGCACAAGTGGTCATCTTGCAGACTGCCTTACAGTTACATTCGACTTCTGTCAATTTGTTATCATCTGTTACTACTTTAGCCATGTAAACTCACTGGACTTAGTCAGTTTCAATTGAATAAACGAAATAAATTGTATGAAAAAAACACACTTGACTCATTTTTAGACAGTTTATGGCCACTTGACTTGTGAGCTTGCAAATTAACATTCTTAAAGAAAAGGTTTTATCAGTAATGGTCATATACTAAACTATTTCTGACAACATAATTATTGTTATCATTACCTTTGATCTGAAGAGTTGCCCTGCTAAAGTTCATACTCTTATTTGGTGAGATAACATGCTTCTTTCTTACCTTGATTTTGAGCACTGGAATAAAAATCAAAATACATGCTCGAAAAATAACTGGAACATTTCTATAGCTGAACTGAACAATGTGGCATGTTGAAGCACTCCATCTGCATTCCAATGTGGAAAAACTCTGAAAAAGAACAATTGAAGCTAAAGGAAAGTGGTGTATGCTACAAAGTCAAAGATGGTGATCGCATGTGCATAGTTTTATTCCTCATTTTCCTATCAACTGGCGCCCGTGTGTGTCAATCTAGGTCAGGTTAATGAGGTAAAGCCTTGTGACCTCACGTCATGCATTGTGAGGGTCGGTTATAGTTAGTGTCGGCTTTATATAGCTAGTGAGACGTTCCGCCGCAGAACAAAATTATTGCACGTGTTGCGTGGCGGAATATTTTGCCGCAGAAGTACCACGCGCAAATTAAGCAATTTGGGGACGCACTCGGAGAAATGAACAGAAGTCAACGGAACATGTACTGGATAACTGGGGCAATCAAATTTTCAAATTATTCAGGACGATAATCGTACCTGTAAACACCAACGACCTCATGGTAAACACGTTATTTTGTTCTCTAAATGTGGCGCTGTGGTTTATTCTGAGAAGGCCTAGACATGAGTATTGTACGTATAATCTATATAGGCCTACGCGAAGTACTGTTGCTCAAGTAATTTAAGATAATTACAACAGTGCTTACTCCTGGTCTTAGAAAGCACTTGAAACGAACTTTCGTCTTCCGACGCAGTTTCAACTGTTTCTGCCATTTCTGATTATTTAACTATGATTATAACGATACAGACACAGACGTCAAGAACCTATGTTAAGAACTCGTTGGCGCCTTGGGACCTGTATTCTGCGGGATGGGAAGTTCTCATGAACGTCAAGAAACTAGTCGGAGCGCCGTCATATAGCAGACAGAGAAGTACATCTCCAAAGATGGTAGAGTCGTAGACAAAGATATGAAATTTCCTATCTCGCTGTGAATCTAGTTTGTGTGGTGGTCAAAGCACACAAACCACTTCTCCAGTCGCTACGTGGCGCGGTTAGCGCAACGCCAGCCACGACACGTAGCGACTGGAGAAGCGGTACCTTAGTGGTAGGGCCTATCTTAATTAGCAACGACAAACGATTCCAAGGTAGGTGACGTGAACATTCAATCACACATCGGAGATAGAAAGCTTCACATTTTAGTCTACCACTCTACCATCTTTGGTATCTCGTCTTTTTAAAATTTATAGCTGTTTGCAAAAGGTATGATATTCATGAAGAAACTCAAAGAACTAATTATTTTTATGCCGAATAATTATCTGTGGAGAATCTAACGTCATATCTAGTGCTATGTGTAGAATTTAAAGTGGATAAGAAGCAAATGAATATACAATAATTATGCATACATAGACCGTTCTTCTCTCCATTGCCACCTGTATCTATAATCCCCTGGACTGCATCCATTTGTACTTCCAAATAGGCCTAAGGACAACTATTTCATTCATAGAGTATCAGTTAATTATAGCCGTTAACTCTTACTAATGTTATGCTACTTTTCTTTATTTTTGTCGATTGTACCTGGGACTAATATTAGTCCCAGATTGTGCACAACTGCGGTTTGTCAGCTGGTATAGTAATAAACGTAGATTTTTACACATTCGTCTGCGAAGAAACCTCTTTGCACGTCATGGCCAAAGATTAAAGATTGGACTTGGTGGACCACTTATGACTTGATGGACCACTTGCGTCTTGACAGCTGTGTCATTTATTAAAATTTTAAGGAAAAGAATTATTCAATTCATTTTATAAATTTTTTATTGCAGCCATTGAAACCAAAAAAGAAATTATTTTTTCGTCAATCAACAACAACAGACGACCCAAAATGAACATTCAATAGTCCCGCTAGGTAGGGCTACCTAGGTAAATTATAACAGTAATTCATAACTAGAAGCAAGTTAAACAACATTCTTCACCATTCGAAGAATTTTTCCTATTCCAAGCAAAGAATTTTATAAGTGAACAAGATGGGTCGACGGAAGAAAATTGGCTGGAGCATTAATGGCTTATCTAGGTCATTTGCGCACTTCATGTGCGTAACTTGCCAGGTTGGTGGGTTATGCAAAGCTAAGGAGTGGGTCCGGATCGAGCAGCTTATGAGTCGCATGAATCGCACATGATGTCTACATCTTCGATCAAAGAGTTTGTCGGACATATGATATATTATAGCGCCGCTTACTCCAACCAGCATCTTGTTCTTTGCCCACTGTTCCCTCCGATCCGTCCTACTAATCATTCGATCGAGATCCGCCCCGTCCCTTTGTTTTTCTCCTCTCAAACAAATATGACTGTAGTTTCGTACCCATTTTCCAATCTCCGTCGCAGCGTCTTTCCCAGCACTTAATGCGGTTTTTGCTGCCTGTCTTGCAGCATTCGAGGATAACATTCTTTTGAAAAATCCTGATATCGTGTCAAATATTCCAGCGCCTCCTACAACGTATCTTTTAACAAACCTTCTCTTAGTTATGACAATCATTTTATAATTCCATCATTAAATTTTTATAGTCTAACGCATTTATCTTATTTTGTCTAAGTAACTCATCGCAGATACCTACTATCTCGTTTCTTAATCCTGTATTTCCCGCTCTGAAGCTAGCCATTCGTAGAATTAACATATCCACTAACGCATTATGGTCTTGTGGGAGAACTACGACTCCCTCACCCGTCGAGAACCTCCCTTTCCGCATCGAGAGCAATGGCTTAATGATTTTATTATATTTTAGGCCTCTAGACGATTTGGGCTTATTCGGATTATTAGGTACATACAATGCGCCCGTCGATTCAAGAATTTTCAAGTACTCGTCCAGATCGTTTTGACTGTATATCGACTCGTTTGGTTTCTTCATCGTCATCAATTCCCATAGCCCTGGAGTTCCCTTGTAGGTGTTATTACCAATAGATATATCGTCTCCTTCGATTGAAATTGGATAGTTTCCGATGAAAAAACCCCATCTCCAGAGTTTATTCCGAAGGTCGTGTCCGTCAACTTTTTATTTGCAGCGTATTCTTTTAAATATTTTGTGGCAATATCACCTAATTCCAAGGTTCTAATATCTGAAACGGGAACGTCCGCAAACACGTCTATTGAGGGATATTGTGGGAATTGAATCGCTTTCAACGATGTCGATAGCGGTGCCGGCAATGCTCGAAGAGCTGTAGAAGTCGCTGTAGTGCTTTCCTCAATCGCGTCGATTTTTTTTAGATAGTCCAGACTGCGAGTCGATTATGGGTTTGTACGCCTTTATCAATTCCCGCTGAAGTGATATCTCTCCTATTTTCTCTGATAACGAGTCTTGTCTAATATTTTGCTTCATCTTGAGAAAATTCTCAACTATAAAATCACGTTTGGCTGGGTCTTGAATTTTTAGAAACGACATTTTTAATTTAGAAACATAATATTTAAACGTAAAAACGTAAAACGTAAAGAAACGTTCGTTTTGTATTCAATTCGTTTTGCCTAAGTGTTTCATCGCTTTATCTATGTTGATATTGGTTTTACTCCTAACCTCTTCCTTCATCTGATTAAATTTCTCGAATTCACTTAGAATAACAGAATATTCCAAGTCTGAGATATTATTATCATCTAGGGCTTTGGAAATAAGGTCGCTGATCGAATTGAGTTTCCCTTCGGCTATAGTCCTGATTTTTGCCTGTTTTTCTTGCCGCAGCCTATCTTCCCGTCTGTCTGCCTACATGTGTAAGCTTATCTGCCTACCTGTATTTATTTTCGTAACAGCCCTGAATCAGCGTCGGTTTTATCGATAAGGAAATTATTTACTTGGGAGAGAGGGAAACACGGTGAGGAGTGAAGACAGATAGGAACGGGCTGTAGGACACACAGACAGAGAGAGAGAGGCCTACTTATACTTACAAGTAAGATCTCTAGCTATACAGATACGCCGATAACTGGTATAGGTAAGGCGTTTACGTGTGAGATCTTTACATATGATGATAGTTTCTCTCCTGTAATTTCGCTTTGGTTACGACTTTGTTCCGTAATCAGCAAATGTTTGGAGCTGTCAGAGTGTAAAGTGCTGTCAGAGTGCAAAGTGCTGTCTGAGTGCAAATAGTGGTGGAGTTGTATAAAGGATGGGCCTATCGTTTTAAGTATGGCTTTTGTTTTGTTCACATATGTCTGAAGGCGACACCAGAGCCTTGTCTGGAGGCAAAAGAATATTCACATCACATGATATTTTATCATCCGGATTTTGTCTACATATAATGATACTATTAGTGTAGCCAGGGTTTTTTGCCTGTTTATGAGTTAGGTTAATATTATAACCTGAGTACGAGGCGACTATAACCAAATTATTGGTTGATTTGATGTGATTATAGGCAAAGTTCGACCGTACGTTAGGGCAGAAGATAGCGTACGCGTACGGTACGTAATTTACTAAAAATAATAGCGTACGCGTACGGTACGTTCGTATTCCGTACGTATGAGCAGCCTTTAATATTAGTTGCTTCTCGTGACGTCACTTTTTTTTCTCTCGTCATTTTCTATACGCGTATTAAGCCAAACCGCAACTTCGAGTGCTGCTGAAAGGAACTGGAGCTTATTTGGTTTCTTTCATAATAAAAGGAGGGCTCGACTGAATCCGAAGACCATTGAGAAGATGGTCTATATCCATGCCAACACACGTTTAACGAACAAAGTGGAAGAAGTGGAATATGTGGAAGAGAACGTGAAATGGAATGAACCAAATGATGATATCAGTGATACGTCATAAGACTCAGTACAAGAAGAGTCAGATTACTCAGATTCTCCAGATGATTAGAATTTAGATACAGTTTTGCAACTTCATACATTCATTCTTTATAATACTGTTGATATTATAGTGATAAAGATGACACGTAATGCAGAAAAATTAGCGTACGCTATTTATTAATTTAGCCAAAAAATAGCGTACGTGTACGGTACGCATTTCAGCAGAAAAAATAGCGTACGTTCCGTACGTACGGTCGAACTCTGATTATAGGTGTATATAGATTAAATGCACTAGGTAGCAACAAATATAACTACTGATAGGTGATCTGGTATACGATGCGTGAGGTCTTTTATTAAGTGATAATGAAGGGTGTAGCATAATTATGACAGGTTCTAAAATATGTATAGGGTATTAGTAGTGACGGAAAATAGAGGAACGAATGCTTGTTATGTAAGTGACCTCAGCAATAGTTTAAGTCTGTGTGGCAGGACCTATATGAACTTTCTTTGATCGCATGAGTTAGTAAGCGTTGTATTGTGTAAGGACGAAGATGTTGGTGCTGTTTATTTAACTTCAGTAGGTTATTAAATTATATAAATTGAGCAGTTTGTTGTAGGCCTACCTTAATTGGAGCAGTCAGTTTAATGTGACATGTATAAGACAGCCGAAACACGATCATCCAGAGATCTGTCAATAGCAATAAAGTTAAGGAGAACTTTCATTAGGAACAATTAAATGAAAGTAAACTATTGTTAATATTTACACAGAACGTAGCCTATGTTATTTGTTAGGGAAGATACATGTTGCGTGGTTGTCGCATAAGAGATTATCTGGTCCACGTTGGCAATGAGACTTGTAACAACAGCGAATTAGAGGACAACCAACTGAGCTGTAGAGCAACAAAACAATAACCATCATCAACAACGAACGATACAATTCTCTGTGGTCAATATCTGAGTATCACGATATGCTATAATTAAAACTTATTATTTGCTGTATAAGACTCCAAATGTAGTTGATATTGTGGTGGACAGGCCACAAGACTTGGATTAAAGAATTTGTTCGTAAATAATCGGCTCGCCATAGCGCTTAATTTACGTACATTTTCTTTCAGTGTTGGTATTGGAGGGAAGACCGATCGGCGGTTTGTAGTTCTGTGCATAGCGTGCAGACGCATGAATCGGGTTGAGTATAGCCTGACATGCGTGCGTCGCTTATATTGAAGAGTGGTGACGACTGCTCTGCATATACGGTGCATTGAATTCTTTGGTTAGCGATTAATACCGCACACCCGTGTGGTCGGTGAGTGTTCGTTCAAAGCCTGGTTCACGGCAAGTTGCGAAAAAAAATATAGTTGCGGACGAGAGGGTGTCCAAAAAAACTAGTCCGAGCTACAGCCGTGCGTCTGGTGTTGAGACCGACTCCGCCGATCTGATGGGGCTGGGGCCTCACCCTGTTATCGATCGCGAGAAAGTCTGCAGCCGATTGTGAGGTAGCTTCCTCGGGAAAATCCGACAGTGAAATAAATAAATCACAGGTCTGTGTAAAGACCGGGTAAAGCCCGGGTTAGCCGTTCGTATAGACCGAGAAAGATCTCGGGTGGCCAAGAGTGATACAGACTGGGTGAGTCCCAGAAGGGACCGACCGCATATACCGAGAGAGGCCTCGGCGGCCGACAGAAAGATAGACTGGGAAAAATCCCTGACCGCGCAGACCGCAAGAAAGTTTTGGCAACCAAGAAATATAATTGTTGGCTACCTAGACCGGTCATAGTTAATCCTCCCGTTTTCCAGCAGGTTGTCGGATACGCAAAAGTTTCGGGTGGCCGAGAACGAGAAAATCAGGGTGGCCTCTAGAGATACAAGCCGGCTAGATTTCCGTAGTAGCAACCGTACAGACCGAAAGAGAGGCCGGTGGAACCGTTGGCAAATACGGGGAAAGTTTCCCATTGAATACGTTCGATAAATACGGGAAAAGTTTCCCATTGAATACGTTCGATAAATACGGGGACAGTTTCCCATGGAATACGTTCGATAAATACCTGGAAAGTTTCCCATTGAATACGTTCGATAAATACGGGAAAAGTTTCCCATTGAATACGTTCGATAAATACGGGGAAAATTTCCCATTGAATACGTTCGATAAATACGGGGAAAGTTTCCCATTGAATACGTTTGATAAATACGGGGAGGGTGACCCCATTGGTGCTTATGACGATTACAAGAAACGGTCGTGACTGGTGCTGAAGACCTGAATAACTGCGGGTGTTTCGTCATCTTCTCTTCCCTGTAATTTATATACTTGGCTACCTAACGTGGTCATATTTACTCCCGCGGTCTTCCGCGATATCCTTACTTGCGTGTCTGGTCGCAATATCTTTACTCGCGGTTTCCCCGTGATACCTATTCTTGATCGTCTTACAGTCTTTCGATAAATATTCTTCTTGACTACCTGACGTGGTCATAGATACTCCCCGGGTTTTCCCGAAGTCTCAGTATATATTACGGTGTTGGTAGACAACTGCAAAACGCAGAGGACGATCAATCGTGTTGCATGACAATTTATACGTGTGAGGCCGGTATGCCACACATCGATTGATAGCAGGGTGGGGTCCCAGCCCCAGCCCCAGCCCCAGCCCCAGCCCCAGCCCCAGCCCCAGCCCCAGCCCCAGCCCCAGCCCCATCAGATCGGCGGAGTCGGTCTCAACACCAGACGCACGGCTGTAGCTCGGACTAGTTTTTGGACGCCCTCTCGTCCGCAACTATATTTTTTTTGCAACTTGCCGTGAACCAGGCTTTGAACGAACGCTCACCGACCACACGGGTGTGCGGTATTAATCGCTAACCAAAGAATTCAATGCACCGTATATGCAGAGCAGTCGTCACCACTCTTCAATATAAGCGACGCACGCATGTCAGGCTATACTCAACCCGATTCATGCGTCTGCACGCTATGCACAGAACTACAAACCGCCGATCGGTCTTCCCTCCAATACCAACACTGAAAGTAAATGTGCGTAAATTAAGCGCTTTGGCGAGCCGATTATTTACGAACAAATTCTTTAATCCAAGCCTTGTGGCTTGTCCGCCACAATATCATGACACACGTACAAAAATAAATAAATGTGAGACAAAAGATTTAGGGAAAGAATTTTGGTTTTCTGAATTATCTGATGACATAAAAGCGTTTAAAGTGAAAGTGAAAGTGAAGACAATAACGAGAAAATATTCACCTAGAATGGGCTCATTGAAAAACAGAGTGCTATTGAGGGTGACAGCTAAGTCACAGACACTGGATCCAAACGTAGCTTCAGGATACACTGACGTGAGACGTTGGAGGTTGATAAGGTGAAACAAATCGCAGAACTAGCAGTTTATTAAGCTACTTTCGGTGATCTAGAGATATTCACAGAACAGTTAACCAAAGCCTACAGTGAAGAAACCACAGCCAATTACATGTATGTCAGCCGTCAAGGAACACAACTGCATAGCCGTTAGTCAATAATTCAACCTATGACCAGTAATTCATTGATGAATTTTCTAAAAATGCACCAAGCGTTCACAAAGAACAATCATTCGTTTTAAAAACAGACAACAAACAAAAACTGTTTATTGCAAACACACTTAACATACTTCAAATAAATGTTGCTAAATTACGCAGATGACGTCGACAAAATACAGGACAAGAAGGAACATAGGCCTACGTCCGCTGCTAGGGATTCAAAGTTTTAGAATCTAGCTACTTTAGGAATGGCGCCTAGCCTAGTAAAGTAATACTTACATCAATTTAAACTAGTCAATTAAGAAAATGTTCCAAGGTGGACTAAAAATGGCTTTGATATTGATAACGGCATCAGTAAGTTGTAAGTTTGGTTTAAAAAGTACAAACAAAAGTAATTATTTATAAATATAAAGTTCAAGTGCTGTGGTTAATTGATCCAACAGTCAATCGATTACGTAGGTGGGAGACTAAGAGTTTGTTTGATGTCAGTTGGAATCAAACTCAAAATATGGGTCATTGTATTTAGTTGAGAAACGACGGGTATTCAAATTATCAAAAGGTACGACGTGATTGGGATGCAGTGACATCATAAATGTGATAATCAGTGCCAACTTTGTAATTATAATGAGCAACTCCTCGAGGGTTAAACATACTATGGGCGAAAGTATGCATAAATATAGCAGTTTGATCAATTGGATGTCTTATTAAGCGAATTTTTTATGCAACGCTTTCAAAAAGTTCATAGGTTGCTTCGACATCCGTAGTTGGTGTCGAGAGAACATTGAGATGTTGATACGGTGGGGTATTCGGTTTGTCTCTCTGGGTCCTCTCGTAATCTCCTTCCAACCCGTCTGTCCTTTTAGCGTCTGCCACGGGAGCTGCAATTAAATTAAACAGCAAAACGGAAATAAATATGTCTTTTGCGCAGCCGATATCTCTAATTAATTTGGTGTCCCTGCCTCCATTTAGCAATATCTGTATTATATTCACATAGCAAAGTCATTAGACAAATTAAACAACTAAGATTCGTAAACTATTTAATAAAAGTAATATTGTGTTCTGTGAAAATTGTGTTAATTAACGAGGCACAATTCATAAAGAACCTCATCAGCAGATCACGTGGGAAGACCTCATGATCAATCAAAACAGAATGCAGACTCTAGCGGGACAAGGCAGGCGACAAACTGAATAGCTACATGCAATTTCCCTTTTTGAATGGAAGACTATTCCACGACTCAGGTCTAGCAATAACAATGCTTTTGTGCTGGAGAGTGGACGATCTACACCCGAGGAACGACAACGGTAATTATCATATTCAGTCGATCAAAGGAACCTGAAGACAGGTCTAGATGAGGCAAAGATATAAATGGATTGGAGACGATAGGCTTACAGCTTCGACAAGGCAATTTCGTAACAATGAGATGAGGTATAGGTTACCAGAGCAGTGTGCTATATGTTGGCGGACATATGACCAAATTTATTGATATCACTACTCAGCTTAAATCTAAGATTAGGATAATGAATGGTCGAATGACGAACTAGTGAATAAGATGTTGAGGTGCATTCATTTTGGAAAACGTGTATACGTATAGCGAATTATTGCTAATTATTAGTTTATATTGAAATGCGATAAACTTCCCTGGTGACAGAAAATACAGAACTGTTCTTAAAATACCTTCCGTCTTAGTTCGTTTGGTCCATTTGTATCTTCTGCAGAGAATGGCAAAGAGAATCCCGACTAAAAGCAACGTGACTCCAGCACCAATTCCGACACCGATTCCGATCTTACCTCCTTCTGACAATCCAGCTCTATCTGTAAATGTGGCAATACCTTCAATACCAAACGAATCAATTACAACTGCATCTATTGGGTGCATGTCAAAACGTAAATATATCCTTCCTCATGCCTTGACTGACTTAATTCTGAACTTCAGGGCATATCTGAAAAACGAGACTAAATCATTCTCCAGATATCTCCACAGCCGTTGGCATCAGATCAGCGAGCTTCAGAAAAAAATTATACGGCATCCTCAATTAACAAAAAAATTCTGAATAAATTAAAATCTGCGAAGGGTTGAGTGCAAGTAAGATTAGATAAACACAAATAGGCTATGCGTCAACTTAAATGAGCATCAAGATTCCTGAATCTATTAAAAATGGGGTCCATAAACAGAATGTTTTAATATATAGATAAAAGAAGCACCAAATGAATTACGGTTTACTCCTTTGCAAATATAGACATGCAATTAGAAACAGATTCTAAAATTGAAACCCTTAATATCCTGATCACACGACCAAGTAAATTGATTAAGAAGAAAGGCTCAATATATAACACTTACATCACATGCACATGTATAATCATTGTATAATTATGCAGAAGGGCTTGCCTTCAACCCTATTCGACCTCCATTGATACACACACCACCGACATACGCATAGAAAATGAAATACCAGCCTTTCTATAGCTAAGCAGACAACATACAGAATAACATGATAACAACAGAGAATCCATTCAACCATTCAAGCGATTGGAGCTCTTTACAGAATTCGAATGAAAACCAATTGGAAAACAAGGTTTTCATCCCATTTTACATGCGACATCTACACCTAGACTTCTGACCTGCCATGTCTGATCCAAATGGATGGGTGGTTGACTGTGAGTAGTTGACTCTGTGGGTAGGAATTGTTACGATCACACCTGTTAGGCCTATAAGCAAATGCAGAGAGTAGCAAATCAATACAGACATGCATTCAGAAACTCAGCCAAGTAACATTAAACCATAGCCTACTACTTCAGTATGATGCTATTCCTCACTAAGCGAATCACAGTTCAAAGATAAAATACACATTAGGCATTTAAAAATATTTAAAGAACATGTCACATTAACTTTTCAACTATAAGACCATCTGCCAATCACAGAGAACCATAATCATCATTATCATCAACGTCGTCGACGCAGCCATCATAGTAAGGAGTAAAAACTGTCCGAAAAGAAGTTTGCCCAAATCTGAAATTGCTGCAACTGATTTTTTCTCATATAGAATATTAGAAGCCCTAATTTATTTCAGAAATGAGCTTAAAACTCATCAATTTCCGTTGACTTCCTTCTGACTTCTGGTTTCTCTGACTTAATCAGATTACAATATGGATTCTCCTCTGAGACTTAAGACTTTGACTTCACTTGAAATGAACACTGATGTAAGCGAATGGTGCAACCCAAGTCATTGGATTGGATCAGCTTTAGAATTGGAAATGCATTTAGTATTTTATTTCTCGAAGCGACTGTTCACTGTTCTGATAAAAACTAAAAAGATCAGTGAAATTCAGAGCATGAGGAAATGATGCGACATCTACGGGATCAACTAAATTCGGAATAAATTTTCCAATCTGCACAGGGTTGAGTACAAATAAGATTACTGAGATGCAAATATTGGTCAACCCTTACGAACATTAGGCCTAGAATTCATGAATCTGTTCAAAATGGTACATATCACCAATTTTTATTAGTACAATAGAAGAGCCGATTATGCAATCATAGTTTAGATGTTGAAATATAGTAGACCACTCTGTTTCAACAACAGACATGCAACTAAAGGCAGATAATGAAAATGAAGCACTCATTGTATTCTGATCCTCTGACATGTTTAAACAAATGTCCAACTAAGTAAAGAAATGTTCAAAATAAAATACTCACATCACAAGTGTATGTATATACATATGATAAAACCTTAATCCCTACAACCCCATTCTTACACACACATGCACACACACACACACACAACCGACATTCACCTGAACTAATGAAATAGCAGCTTTTCTTTAGCAATGTGGACAGCAGACATAGAGCAACATGAAAAGGAAAAGATCAGCAATTTAAGAGATTGAACCGTAAGTGTAAATCAGGGTAATGATAGAAAAGAATTTCATGCGATATTTTCATCTACCCTTCTGACCTCCTGTTCCTGTTCCAATTGGGCTGATTGACTGTGAGTAGGTGAGTGTGGCGGTGGGAGTGGGAACCGATCCCATACCTGAAAGAAATACATGCAGAGAATGGCAAATAAAAAGAGATGTGAGTAAATGACTACAGAAAAACTGAACCGACAGCATTCACCCATGCTGCTTCAATTTGATGTTTATCTTCCATTAGCCAAACACGGTTCACAGACAAATACGAAGATCAGCTGCGTATTTAGTATTAGCAATTCATTTCTAAGAACGTCTGCCAATCACAGATATATCCTCATTATCATCGTCATCATCGTCGTTGTTATCATCATCATCAATAGTGGAGATTATCTTGCCTCTCTTGAAATGTTGATTATAAATTATTCGCATCCTCAACTACTGTAAAATGGTGATACAGTTCAATGAAGACTAAAGCTCGCGAACATAAAAAAATTACGAGATAACCAGAATAAACCCTAAATGACGTTAGAAAGTACATGACATTTTGCTAAAATATTAATTGATAAAACCCTTTATTTCATAGGATAAAAAATTGGCAGTTTAGGCTTTATTTTTGTTTAATTTATGCAGATTGGCTGATCCATTTGCATCATTGTTGTATACTCACAAGGTGAGATGCAAGATGCTGAAAACACTGGCGCATTTGTTGCGACGTATGCATAAGTTGCGCTCGTCGGTTTCGTAAATGTAACAGTGCATTCGTAAGTATAAAGATCGTAGGCATCGACTATGATGGTCGATGTTGATGTCCAATACGACGATGTAGATGTCCAAACCGATGCTGATGACCTCCTCACAGGCGTATCGTATCTGAAGAAATTGCCATTGGCCGTCCAGTTCATCCGTGCGCTGATCGGATTGTAGCTGCTGTCGGCATACGAGATACTGCAGGTTATGTTAACGTTGGTAGAACTAATCCTTGTACATTCACATGTTGGATCGTTGCCTGTATGAGATACAATCGGTCAGAAATTACTGATGAGAAATAGCTAACTATTATAATAGGTTACACGCTCTTGCTTGGCTTTGGACAACGATGTAAGTCCTGGCCATCTACGTTAATAGAAATGAATTTCAGCTGACTTGCGCTGTCCCAAATGGCTCTCAGAAAAACGTGATTTTTAATATTAGTCAGTGATATTATATGCATTAAGTTTGAGTCTTTCACGATTTCATTAGAGCATTGAGTCAATCTTGTCGTAATTATGGAACGCTAAATTAGATCACGAGGTCATGATTAATTTATTATTATTTAATAATAAATTAATAATGACCGCGTGATCGAGTTTAGCGTTTCATAATAACGATAAGATTGATTCAATGCTCTAATGAAATAAATTAAAAATCATTTAATAATAAATTAGTAATATTGTTTACATATAGAATAGGCTATCTGAAATATCAGTTAAAAATCTGTAATTGCGCAAATCATCAAATTTTGCAGATTATGGCATCTGGTTTCACAAAACCTAAAAACCAACAAGTATAATAAATTCAAACCATTTTCATTAACAGCATGCATAGTCCTATACGTTAATGATGAGAAACAGTATATGCAGAATGTGCGCAGCGAAAGCATTCGCCGTATCTAAGTTTGCACATACATTCCAGATATTCGCAAAAGACCTGCGTTGTAGTAGCCTGGAAAGTTCTACGCCATATACCTTACCAACGTCTCGACAGCATCATGACAATTGGGTACATTTCTAATAATATGAAGATAATTTCATAACAACAGTTACTGTAGGCTAATACAGAAGTTTATATTTATGTTTACTTACGAACGACGGTGAGCTTGGCTCCGAACATGGTTGCAGATCTATTGAGTGACATGATGTATACACCTGCAGTTGATTGCGGAGGTACAGTTGCCAACCCTTGAGCGGTCTTTATGAGCAGCTGAGATGAGTCGACGGCAAAGAGGTTCGTAAAATTAGAAGCAACAACATCGTCGTAGTTTGTGATTTTGTAATTGGCTTGTTCAGTTGAGGTTGGTTTAAAAGACCATGATACTTTTGTCGGACTGTTGCACATCATTGCAATGTTTTGAGTTCCCTCGTAAACAGCCAGGTTTAATGGCCATCCAATAGAACACTGACCGAGGACATCTGGAATGTAGAAGACTGTTACAAAAATTCTTCCAAACATTTTAATTCATACCCAGATGTTCCTTTCAATTTCTACCATGAATTATTTTTAGGATTCTCTATAAATTTAAGTCAATGGACAAAGTTGTGCCTAAGCATAAATAGCACCAGCGCCAGTCACGGCGCCCAGGTGGCGAACCACAACAATTGGCATTTTGAAACTATATAACTTCGTTGCGTGTCAGTTTGATTATCATTAAACGCAAACGTAGGCCTATATATAATATATATATACGCAGACGTATTTTATATAATCAATTAGTCCAGCAGCACATACATTTCTGCTTATATTTGTACTCTAACCTGTTAATCTCGCCTATGTTATGTTGCTACCGCCTAATTGCATTGAAGCGTTTGCTTACTGCTACCTTTTAGTATGCTCGCTTAGTCCATCCACAGTCATATATTCAGAGGCAACTATACACGATTGCTAGATTTGTATGGTCTGGATATAATGCAGGTCGGGTGGTACAGTGTGGCAGCTGATTTTACGGATGATCGAATGACTTCTGTTAGAGATTTCGTAGAAAAACTCACCAAATTCCAATAAAGAGAACATTAGTAGAACGAAAACCACTTTAACGATCCTCTCTCTGATGTTGTTGCCACTGGTCATATTCATTCAGTAAATCTGTTCGATTCCGTCTATTCACTGGAGAAAGATATTATGTAGAACATCGAGTTAAAGAATCTTACATTTTGGCATCTTCAACAACGAGTGCACAGCACGGAACACGGCAATCTTGCTTGCACACCAGAAGTCATTTAAATAAATCTACCGCTCGACAACAAGCCGTTTTTCCAACAATGATGATTTTAAGATATTCGTGATAGCGAAAATGTATTCAATTTCCTGCTTTCTTAATTGTCGATTTAGCCTATAAATAAATAGGAATTGACATTTATAAAGTTCAAAACGAATGGTTGCCATTCGCATTCGAAGTCGTTTTAGCAATAAGAAAGTTATCTTATGAGTAGGCCTATAATTGGTAGAAATGCAATACATTCGTTTACGCCCAGTAGTCATTGCTTAGCCCTCCTTTTCATAAGGCGATTGTACCTGAACACATGTCTATTGACTATAACGGTACCCCTAAATAATATCACTGAAGGTGTTCCCCGTTGCCTTGCTCACAGACAACAGCGTGCCTACTGTACGTGAGCAACAAGACCAGGGTCGCTACGGCTGAGCCTGAGAGGCTTTGGGGCAGACTCGAATCTGACACCCTTGTATATTTATAGTCAACGTTAGGTAAGACGCAGTCTTGCATAACATTAAGTGACAGATAAGGCCAAGCATTTCGGCAATATATATGACAATTCACTGTGCTTTTGTGAGGTCGGCCAATTTATAATCCGATACATACCGACACAAGGTGAACTTCATTGTAAGCCCTCAATGGTGTCTAATTCGAGCCATAGGCTATCCAGGCTTTGGTGGCCTATACCGAGCATCATTGTGAGCCCAAAGATATGGAGTTCTTTGTTCAGGCCAAATGTGATCGCAGAAGCAATGAAGCTGACTGACTTTAGTTATTCAAAGAAAAGTTGGCGGCAGTCAATGATTTGAACTTAGACGCGAGATCAGTCAGTATTATTTTGTCAATAATTTTTTAATTGATGATTGTCAGATGACTGTCGAGTACGTCGTAGCCGCGGTGACCAATATTTTAGAAAATCACAATGGTATATTATGCTTTTGTTCACTATTGGGTGCAACTGGCATATTGCTGATTATTGGTCGAGAGTAATTGGTAACCCCTTGATATAAAAATGATTTCGTTGTTGAAAAACCCAGTGGTGTGAAAGACCAACGTAAGACGCCTGTTCCGCGACTGGAACCACACTCCAATGTGTTATTGGTTGATCCATCAGCAACTGCAGTAGTAGCATGTTTCTTGGTTATATAACCCGTTGAATACTGACCTAAATGCAATTGAAAAATGTAACACATTCACCATACTTATGTATGTATATCATTCGTTACTTTACGACCTACCCCTATTAAAAATAATAATCTGCCAGCTGTACAATGGCTAATCTATGAATCTTTTGCAGCCAGAATGTCAACCAGAAATTGCGAGCATGCGCCTGCCCATCGCTGTGATAAACTGCGATTAACAGTAAGCACACACTCCACTGTGTTGGCCGCTGGATTATCATCAATGATCGAATGAGTACCATACAAACACATCAACTGAGACCTTATTGAACCATTTACCGTTTGGCCACAAGAAAAATATCAGCAGAGTGAATTCCACTCTATGGATTATTTCGCTGCTGTTGTCTTCGATCCTTGAAAAAGCTGATAAGTGTTGATGGATCTAGCAACTCACAGTAAATACATAACACGTTGACTAGAGATGAACATTGAAGTAGATGCCTTGCAAGTAAAAATGGTTTAATGTTAAACCTGGCACCAACAATACAATGCACGGCATACGATGCTGTCATCCATTTGACGGCGATGAGTACGAACAAGTGATTTCCACTGTGTTGGATCATTGTTCCGCTTTTAGTGTTAGTCTAAGTGATATAGTGAGTAGGTTCTTTATAATAAGAGCACTTATGTCATAATCATCATCGTCGTCGTCGTCATCATCATCATTGTCGTTGTCATGACTTACACGCCTATTCATATTGTCTGACTTCTTGCAGAGAAATTTGAAATAGACATAGACAGACATAGACAGACATACACAGACATACACAGACATACACAGACATACACAGACATACACAGACATAGACAGATGAACTGATAATATTCTTTTTGCTTGGGGCTAATGTAGCGTCTTCGTTGCATGGATAAATGTGTCTGGCTTTTGCAACGCTAGATCGTTAGTTTATTTGATACCAGCTTGCCCCAGGACAAAACAGCCACATATGGCTAGGGTTTTTTTGCCTGTTTATGAGTTAGGTTAATATTATAACCTAAGTACGAAGTGACTATAACCAAATTATTGGTTGATTTGATGTGATTATAGGTGTATATAGATTAAATGCACTGCACTAGGTAGCAACAAATATAGCTACTCTCCAGATATATGGAACCTGTAATAAAGACTGTCCTTGCGGGTCACTTGGGTAATTCACCGGGCCGTAAAGCTGTTTCGACATGTGACAAGTTAAAGCAGCCCCTCTGTAATCTTACAAGTAGCCAACAAAACTGCATTGCCTAAGAATCGTTATTATTGAATTAATGCATTGAGCAAACGATGTTCCAAACGTCTACCAGCGGAGCATGACCGATACACACAACTGCTCAAGTTCACTTGCACACTTGCTGGGTTAGTGGTCAAAATGCATTGAGTTCTGTTCGCTCTGTACGAAATAGCACCCAGCACATGCTACAAGTGTTAAAATATAAAAATCACAGTGTGGTTATTATGATTTATGATTACGCAGTTTACGTTTAAACTTTAAACAGAAAGATTATTGGGGAAGACAGCGTAGTTCTGCCGGATTTGTACAGTAAACTGAAAATGTTTAATACTTCTTCGAATTTAGAACAAAGTTCAACAACACAACTAGAGTCCTGTTACAATCCGAAAATATGCGATGTCCACTTGGAACATTGCTTTGACTTCAGATAGAGGCCTACACGTATGATCGTAGATTTTTAAGGACCCACAGGCAACTTATGAATTCCATATATTATAATCATTTATAAACAAGTTTATGATTGATGCCTTACTGACATTTAATTACAATCAGTTTAAACTTCAAGAATCTGAACTTATCGCTGTTTTGATGTAGAACACGTCAACTACCGTCTAAGAGGCCCGTAACTACTTTGCCTATAGATGCCAGGAATTTTTATGTCTATAGTGTCGTAGCATGAAGCACTAATAAGATGCCCATTTGGCATTATGTCCAATGATGTGTTTATATCCTATAGCAATTTATTATTATTATTATTATTATTATTATTATTATAGGCCTATGAGGATTCTGTTGGGGCTTCTCTGCAAGTGGCAAATGCCCTGCAGATGTGCAAAGTATTTTCGACCCTATAGGAAACCGCGCAGGTGATGTTTCACCTACTTCCGGATAAAGCTAAATCTCGCGCATGCGTCGCGCTGAGTGTGCGTCATGACGTCACCGATGAACACGTGATCACGGACGCCGTCGAACTTGCAGACGAGGCGTCGAACATTCGGGAGAGGAGGCGAGATGACAAGACGACGGTCGAAGAAACTATAGTAACCCTCAGAGGGTAGGGCAACCGATCCACGAATCACCCTGTCGTGGAAGTTGACGATGATTACAACCTTCACCTGTTCAACAATATATGAAGGAGTCCTGTATATTAAGACAGACATGTAGGCTTAATTATACTCAGTCGAAACCTGCCTATTGGACGTAAGTAAGTAAGTGAGAAAACAGCGCTTAGGTCAGTGAGAAAGCGTGTAACTACTAAATAAGTAAGTGGTAGTTGCGGTTTAAAGACACTGTGATTTAGGATCATTAGCGTCACCCTCCTCCTTTATTCAAGCTTGGGACTGGCAATGTCAGAGGTAGAACAGTGGCAGGGTTTTCTGCTAAGTAAGAAAGTGGTAGAGTATGTAGGGAAGTGTGTAAGTAAATGATCAGTAAGTAAGTGATATGTGTTGCACTGTGCAAATAGCAATGCATAAAAGACAAAATGTAAATACGTAAGTTTGTAATTAAGTCGTAAGTAAGTAAGTAAGTGATAAACGAGTGATATATTTAGCACTTTATAAATAGCAATGCATACGCAACAATTAGCAAGTCATAGGGTAAGTAAGTGATGAGTTAGTGATATATGTAGCACTTCATTGTAATGCATATGCAGCAGCATGATAGAGTAAAAAAAACACTGAACTCAGATCTATTACATGTACACAAAACAAGATACTGGTTAGTTCCCTTACAAGTGGGTGGCCTGGGTAGTAAGGCGGGGATTGGATGTCCTTGATGACAACCGTCAGTGCCCCTGGACGCCTTAGGACGCAGTGATCGAAGACCTCATCACCATAGTAGACGTCTTTTACCTTAAACGGAATCTCTAGAAATAAATATTAAAACAATATTATAAACAACGACAGGACAAATAACTATGATTAATAATTTTTCAGTTGAATACTGTGTCATTTGTTGGATAGACACCGCCACAGCGACTGAGAAATATAGCTTCCTGTAACTCCTATTATCTTTGCAATCTGGGGGACATGATGTCACTATTGTCGGAATAATTATTGCACCACAGACTTGCTTATAACAATGACAAATCATAGAAGCAGTAATAGCAAAAATAATAACAATAGTAGGGCTTATCACGAAAAACGACAAAACACTATTAGGCAGACAATGAAAACATTGCCAGCACAAACAATGATCATTAATCACTTTTTAATCTATATGCTATAATAAACATATGTTATTACAATCAATAATGATGACAACAATAATGATAATAAAAATTGTGTTTTCCATTCTAACTACTATTGATACTACTACTACAATTCCTCTAGTACATCCCCGACTGCGATTAATTAGTATGCCAGTCGTCTACGACTAATGCTACAAATCCTATTCCTGCTACTACAAATACATCGACAACAACTACTACTATCTCAACTTCCACTACTCCCTCTACTTAAGTAGTGAAATTAATGACGATACGGTTAAAGACACCCGTTATCTCATGATGATTATAATAACAATAATAACAATCTTAATAGTAATAATAACAATAATAATAATAATAATATAATAATAATAATAACAAAATTGCAAGAGTTCATACTGTACATTACAACAACAGCAACAACAACAATAATAATAATAATAATAATAACAACAACGAAAACAACAACAGAAACAATTACAACAAAACCAACAACGACAATACCAAGATTGATAAATGACAATAAAATACAATCATTTTGAGTTTTCTCAACGGTTTGATTTACCACACTCTGATTCGTCGGCTCCGTTGCGACAGTCTCTGACTCCGTCACACATGAATAGCTTTGAGACACACTGAAACTCGTTGAAGTCGCAAAGAAATTCCCCGTCGGCACATTTCGGCTCTGAAACGACCAACAGATAATTTGAACCATCCACTTCCAGAATTCTCCAAAATCTAACTTTTTCCTATCTCTCCTAGACTGAGAACAATTCTCTTTCACAAATCGTATCCTACTTCTTTCGCAGCTTCAACTCCTTAGATCTTAACCTGGAACCGATTTGACCACATTTGCCCACCGATTTTTTTAGCGGCGTGCATGCAAATAAGCTGGTTACCGCGACTGGCTTTTTAACGCAGAAAAAATCTAAGGATTACGATTACAATTTAATCCAATTGGCTATGACTGAAATATGCCATGTGTGATGACTGTCGACTCGAAACTAAATACTCTTTGCCATTCGATATAAAACTATACCTGACATTCGTAAAATCCGATTCACGAACATGATTCCGCTAGCGATCTGCGTTTTGTCCAGCCGTTTTTCCACATGTTTCAGCAGCGTATATACTTTACTGGTTACTCTGCCCAGTCTATCATCAAGATCATCTAGCTGGTCATTCGTGGAATTGGGGTACGGACCTTCAACGGCCGAGAGAACGACCGCTAATAATGATGCCAACCCTACCAGTCGCTGTATCTGACCACCCATCTTTCTTATGCTCCTCTTCAAACCAGTGGCATGAGGGTTGAATGATACTCGAACGAAGTCCGAACTTTTGACCTAGATGGCTGATATCGCAATGTAATCGCATCGGCTCGGTGTTTTAACTTGTATATATAAGGACGGTTCTAGCTGTGCACGATTTATTGATGATGCATTTTATTGCAATATAATGTATATATCCGATATTTATTCATTCATTCATAACAGAAATTTATATAGCGCCCCTTAAAGGCTACTACTCAGGAGCGATCCCGACCCCAGCACGGCTAGAAAGAATACTTTTAATGCGAGTATAAAAAGAGTCTGAGTTGATCCTTGGTGACAACGGCAACACCTTAATTATCGTAGCACAACACCCAAGTGAGAGAAAAAATCTAATACACCGACGCTATAATAACAGATCAAATCCGTAATATTAGCGAAGTTTTTTGGTCCATTTCGGTTGCAGGTAAAAATCCAGAGGTCAAACTGATAAGACCGCAAGTAGTGATCATTATTTAGTTCATTGTGCAAGGCTTTGTTTGTGAAAAAAGGGTTCTTCCGATGACCGTCTGTTTTTCAAAACTTATATGTAACTCTGTCACAATAATAGACCTCGAACAGATATTTAACTCTAGAGTTGGATATGACGGGCGTGTAATAAAATACACCATTCCAGCACACCTGTTTGTCTTTTAATCTGTTCGTTTCTGTCTTTGACTGGCAATTGACCAGTGCACAATGCCGAATCTAGAATTTCACGAAGGGCAAGGGGAAACTTAATCAAGGACGTACAATTAATTAATTTCAACTTTTACTTACAAGGATTTTAGGTGACATACTTTTATTGCAACCCGTGTACGACCTGTGACTTTTATCCTCACTTGCTTAGCTGATGATCATTCGCCTAATTTCAAACTTTTGTTAACCCTCGTTTAGACCAGTTTAAGGGACAAATTCAATAGTCTGCCTGTCGAAAACAATCCATTTTCTCCCATCACTGAAGGATCCCCGCTGGGTCCGTCCACGTGAGAAAGGCTGCCAGTTTAAACGCGGCAACATTGTCGACAACAATGGAAACCTTGAATACAATAGGTTTGCTTACAACTGCATCGTCCACTTGTGTGCACATGCATACAATAGTGTGTATATATACATATATGTGTACATATAAATATACTTATATACGTAGGTCTATATATGTTAAATATTACCCCCTATAGTTGCTGGTTTTTATATTCGCACATGCACATTGTATTTGTTTATGCGAATAATGCCATTATCAAGAAGGTCAAATATGCTATTGTTGCACCGAGGAATGAATGAATGGATCGTGGATCAAAGTTCTTCTACTCGAGGACCGTAACTTGACTTTGGTAGGCTGATTTTTGTGTTCTGATTATATATAACCATATGAGTTGATGGAAAGATGTGGACGAGTGAGTAGATAAGGAGGCCTTCGATGCGCTTTCCCCATTATTTTCATTTTCACGTCCCCACCTTCGCTGTGGTGTGGACGTAATGGATGGGGCAAATGAGAGTCAATGCTGTGGTTTCTTCAAGAAATTTGTGTGTGTGTCTCAACCGGACTCACCGTGGAATTTGGCTTGCATAGAGGTTTGGCAGAAGAGCCACAATCGACTGATACCTTGTTTATTACTTATTATAGCGGCGGCGCTATAGAAATTCTTAGACCAGATTAAATGAGTGGATGGACGCTGACTTTCATGGGAATGAAATTTACCAATAACTGCAATTATGATCAACACAAAAAAGATCACGAAACGATGATATACCAGCTGACATCACAAACTAAAAACTCAACTGTAGATTACTTGCAGTGAATGTTGATATCTGTTTTACGTGCTCTGTAACTTTGAGCAACTTCAAATCATAAATCATTTGATAACAAATTGTTACTCCCTAGCTTAAGTGTGCGCCACCTGATAAATCAAAAGTCAAAGTTTTACTCCCTATCTTAATTATGTAGGCCTATCATCTTCAAGAGCGTTTTCAAAGTGTTATTACATTACTTTATTCGTCTAATTTGTGACAACTCTTGAAGAACAATATAACCATTTGTAGTCGAATGATAATGAAAAAGTCGGAAATTTCCTCTGTTAACTTTTGCACATCCCGCTCTCCATCCATTATTTTTTCACAGATGACATGCAAATTCAGATTACACGCTTTTCAAGCATGAGCGGTCACTGGCGACACAAAAAAGATGATTACTTGAAGCAGCTGCCATATCACCACAAAATGGCAGCTGGCTTTTGCAATGAAGTCGAAAGCTTCGTTCCGCTGAACGGAAAGATCGCCAACGTGCAAAACCTCTATGTCGGACGGTTGACGACCTAGCAGCCCCGAATGGTAACAAGGACACCACGTGAGGCTGTGTAAGGTTTTACATTGTAAGTGTCTCGACTCTCGAGTGCTGGGCAAAAAATTGTATTGTGAGCAATTGCTTTCCCAAAATATCATGCATGAATATTATATTTTTGTGTATAGATATATTTTAGTTTCCATGTTATATTGTGCAATGTACATTAAGTTTCCTACAATTTCCGCAATCCATGTGGCGTAAATTGCGACAAAAATTGCCCTTGTATGGAGCATCTCCATTGTCAATGAATGAATGAATCAATCAATCAATCAATCAATCAATAAAAAATCAATTTACGTATCAACCAAAGTTTATTGAAATCATTTTTAAAAATCCAGGTTAAAATCTTTATACTTGATCAGAATATAATGTACTTGAAGTCGTGGGTGGATGGATTGTGACTGAATGAGGAAGGTTTGAAGTGTGTTGCAGCCTATGTGTAGGCTACATGTACATGTAGCTGATAGCATCTTAACACTCTATTCGTTCATGAATTTTAAGCCAGGGGAGTTGTTTATAAACAGAAATGATGCGATGCTGTTTGGAGTCTTTAATGATAGCACAAGCGAAGGCATTCCTGGTAGCTTAAAGGCGATTCATTCGAGTAGTGTCTATTTCAGGAAAAGCTATATAATTGCAGTTGCCTAGTTTTGCAGGGACTATCGATGTCACGCATGGGGTTGAATCTGCGAAATGCATCAATGTGCATCATGGAAGAACAAGAAAGTTGAGGCTTTGTTCGAAAACCACACCTAGCTACTCATCACGCAATCGGTGCTAATTTCTGTCTTTAAACTTTGAGGAGCGGAGTCTATTAAATATTTTTAGCTTCAGTTGACTTTCCTATTATACGCGAATCTTTGGTTTGAAGTGTCAAAGGATTTTTAGATGTTTTTCATATCATATCCGTACGACTGTGGTTTCCATCGTTCCTGATGAAATGGTTGTGGAAACTCTGGAAACAAACGCAACAATGTGTCAATGATTGCAACCGGAAAATATATTTTATAACATCTGTCACTTCAACTGACTGAATATTATTGAACAATCAATTGCATTTAGCTGTAAACTCAGTCATATGCACTTCAAGAGAAAAAACCTAAGACTGTTCAACCGGTGCTTTTAGTTAAGAGTGGCAGGTAGGGCCTACGAGAAGAAATTGCAAGGAAGTAAGAGAGAGAGATAGAGAGAGACAAACATACAGACAGAGACAGACAGAGACAGATACACAGAGAGAGAAAGGGAGACAGAGACAGAGACAGAGACAGAGACAGACAGAGAGTGAGAGAGACAGAAGCAGAGGCAGAGACATACAGGGAGACAGACAGACAGAGAGCCAGACAGACAGAGAGTTACATAAATGTGTACAGACAATTGCATCATATTCGAAATATGTCAAGAGGTATCAGCTGCAAAGTGATAAAGTGATAGCCTATTTTTATAGAGCAACGGTGGATAATAACGTCACTGATGCTGTCGTTGTTGTTGTAGAACGTAGTTAATAATAGCAGCAAAGATGATGATGATGATGATGATGATGATGATGATGATGATGATGATGATGACGACGACGACGATGACGACGACGACGATGACGATGACGATGATGATGTTGATGGTGATGATGATGATGATGCTGATGATGATGATGATGATGATGATGATGACGACGACTGCGATGAAGATTTGTTTGTGAGTATTTTTTGGCAGCTCTCCTATTGATAATGCTGGCGACGATGAAAAAATATGATCCCCTTGTTTTAGCCCAAAGTTTCAACCCCAGGCTCTAACCCCACGTTTTAACCCAATGTTCCGGTTTATGATCTGGATGAGTAAGAATAATATGGCGTTGCCGAACATACATTCTTCGAGCTTGAGGTGCATCGTGGCGCAAAGGTCGAGTGTTGAGACTTTGACGAGGTCACACGTGGCTCTCTTGTCGTCTCCCTTGTCGAAATTGCAGTAGGCAGCGTTAGCCTTTCCTACTCCCTCGCCAAGTAGCACTATCTGACGTCTCGCGAACTTGTAATGTCCGATGGCGGTGTGAGATATCTGGGCCTAAATAGGAAAGCCCCGTTTCCAGTTACATGCAGAAATCTTAGAGATAATATGCCTCTCTATGTCTCTCCGTACGATTGTCTGTCAACCAGTCTGCATACCTGCATCATCTACTAAAATTGTTCATAAAGTTATCTAACTACATGTATCTAACTATCTAACAATTATCAAATGATCGTTTGGAAAGGAATGAAATCACTCCACGAGGCTATTTGATTAAACACCAAAGATGACGATTCGAAACTTCAAATATATTTTTTATTTCTTCATACGCCGACATGACAATTTTGTCAAAAATGCTTCAGTGCAAGAGTTGGAATGGGTTGGATGGTATCAGCGGAAACTGTCACAGGTCTACAGAAGGACTGGATACTGAATACAGCCTATCCTCTAAACTGTGTTTCTTCTAACACGGAAACTCTGTCACCTTTTTACCCCAACCTATGCTGCGTTGAATTAGGCCTTATATTCAAGTTGAGTCATGTTACCTGCTTGCCATTCTTCTCAACGGTGGCTTCGATGAGACCCTTCAACCAGATTATAGATGAGGAGTATTTCCGGATCCTGTATCCGAGGATTGTGATGTTCACAGGATGGTCCGCTCTCCTCTCACAGCTTGTCCAGTGAACTATTCCGGAATACGTTCTTCCAGCCAACGCCGGTTCAACTGAAACAAACACATTCCTCTGAGTAGCTATATAAAGTAAGCATAGTGCTCAGCGCACACACATAATATGCGTAGGAAGACACGGACATACAAAGAGAAAGAATAGAAAACAGAGACAAAATCATGAATAATTATGTTTGAACAATACGCAAAATGTGACCTTCCTTATACCAGAACAGGTCAGACATGAGCTTAGTCTTATTCATTATCGGTCGCATCAAACTGACTTCAAGTGGAGCTTAAGTGAAAGAAGTAAGAGATGATCAGATCAGTTGAATAGGGATTAGTGTTTTTGGCTGGAAAAGTTTAGAGGCACAAGACAAACGCTCATACTGTGCAAAAAGGAAATGTAGAAAATACACAAAAGATACCAAAACGATGCAATAACAGTTTAAAAATAATATAGCAAGATAACATTTTGGGTGTCTAAGTTAATTACTTGTATAGCATTTCCTGGCAATACAAGCGTGTCTTGTTGGAGAAAGCGCTTATCTAAGTTATCTCTGTTAGTAACCGTTATATCCGGGTTTCCCACGTAGCCTCCTGTAAAAGAGAAGAGCTCTTGATCCTTCGGGCTCGATAAGCGGTCTAACAGCGCTGAGGCTTCTCGGTTGTAGTCCCTTCCCTTGGCTGGGATCCCCCCCTTGCGCTACGTTCACTGCCTCCGAATAATATATCACGTTTTGTGCCTTATGCTCGAGTCCATTCTCGTTGGCAGCAGCTTTGTTGGGAACGTCCCTAAGTATTTCTCCCCATTAGGCGCTATATAAATTTCTGTAGTGATTGAATGAACAAATAGTGGCAGGGTGGCCGATTGGTTAGAGCGGTCGACCCGTAAAGCTCAGTGTGCGCTCAGTGTGCTGGTTCTCAGAAAAAAATGTTGGAAGAAGAGCGTTGTCAAATTTCAGTTGATTTGTATTGTATTGAAAAATATTCATAACTGTTAGCATATTCAACAAATTGTGTATGACGTAAGTATTTAAATCCGTTCCTATATAAATAGACCTATTGAAGCCCCTTGTGAGTTTCACCGAGACTTATAGAGGCACTATATAAATGCTCCGATACACACATTCATTTGAGGAAAATACTGACTGCTACAGACTGTTTCGTCCTCATCGTATCCATTCGAACAGTCACGGCGACCATCGCATACAAACAGTTCGAAGATACACTCTGCCGTACGATGACCACACTCGAATTCGCCTTCTCTGCATAAACTTCCTGCAATAATGCATAAAATCTTGCGTGTAATCGTTTAATGTGTCTGAATGACAAACCGCAGTCAGTTAAAACTGTGAATCAATGATTATAAGGTACAAAATCCTAGGAATGTAACACTCAATTGGTCATTCAGTCTGGGAACGGTCAAGCAGACAGACAGACAGACAGACAGGCAACAGATAAACAAGTAGACAGACAGAACAAAATACAGGCATGTAGACAGATAAACAGACATACACGCAAACAAACAGATAGTCAGACAAACAGATAGCCAGACAAACAGATAGCCAGACAAACAGAAAGCCAGACAAACAGATAGCCAGACAAACAGATAGCCAGACAAACAGATAGCCAGACAAACAGATAGCCAGACAAACAGATAGCCAGACAAACTGACAGATATCCAGACAGACTTATAGTTTCATGCAACATCGGATAGAATCAGGATTAGAGGCTCGTTGTGTAATGATCATTTGGTCGATCAGAACCCTATCGGTTGCAGCCATTTTAATCAGGGATTCAGACGACGTCTTCACAAACACTGCCATCTTCTATTTTTAAGAGACACCTAATCACAGATGCTCATGGTCATCAATTATCTTGGATTGACTTCGGCACTCAATAAAATAATACATGATCGTAGCACATACATATAGACCTACTTATGTTCATATACATATGCATTACACATTCATGCATACATACATATATACATACACACGCATAATACATACATACATACATACATACACACATACATACATACATACATACATACATACACACATACATACATACATACATACATACACACATACACACGCATACATACACACATGTACTTACTTACATACATGTATGCATGCATGCAAACATACATGCATACATACAAACATACTACATACATACACACGCATACATACATACATATATACATGCGTACGTACATCACATACATGTACATTCGTAGGCCTAATATACAGCAATAATGCATGCGTATACATGAATGGATTACCTTCCAGCGGTTTAAGTCTGGCT
Organism: Bimastos eiseni; assembly: GCA_959347315.1. Classification (NCBI taxonomy): domain Eukaryota; kingdom Metazoa; phylum Annelida; class Clitellata; order Crassiclitellata; family Lumbricidae; genus Bimastos; species Bimastos eiseni. The sequence goes on from OY365808.1 coordinate 4,361,264, forward strand.
TGTATTTCTCGGTAGGTTCGTTCGTGATCGACGTGAGAGGCTTGCTCCAGTTTCTCCCGAATGACTTCTAGTCGTTCTTCCAACGCCTCAAGGGAGATGGCGTTCACGGCAAGTCTTTTGATGTCTAGGGAATCAGTTTCACTGGTGGAAGTATTTTTGTCTGCACCCACTGTGGCAAAGACCAGCAGCAGAGGGGTCAAAAGACTATACCGCATTCTGTAGAGTCTATGAAGACGATTAGAGACGAACCTTAGCGCGAAACGTCTGAATGTTATCGTAAGCTTTGTTGTTTTATTTTCTTCCGTTGCCTTTCTACCCTCGACCGCTGCAGCAGCTGAAACCCATTGTTACAGTCATCTAGACTTTGGACCTAACACTGTCGCATTAACCGCAGAGTTTCTGCGGCCTATTTGGTTCATGTTGCAACTGGACATATGCTATAGCGTCTTTGTTTTAGCCTTCCGATAAAAAAACGCTGTCTTCGCCAATCTATATGATATATTGATATTGAATCATTAAAATATTATATTTTAAGTCAAATTGTCTAAATTGAGTCAAATTGATGAGTACGCATAAAAAGACATGGTAGTCGCAGATGTTAACAACGAATCGAATATAACTGTAAGTAAGCCATCTAACATACATCATACACGTTATTATTTCATCAATGCCACCTATCGAATGGAAAACTGGATCGGGTGCGTCCAGCAAACTAGCATTGGATGAGATTGGCGCAAAATGTGAGGGGATGAGTGTTTGAGACACATGGAATTCAATTTTAGCAATCAAATCCGCTTTACGCAGTCTCGTATAACCAACCATACCTTTCTGTTTCGCAATTTTTCTTAGTTCGATCACAGTCTGCTTCGAGTATTCCATTTTATATTGGAGCGGCATTCCTTTAAGTCGAAGTGAGAAAATATTTTCATTTATTTTATATATGAGAGAATTTTTGCTTGTTTGTTGAACAATGACTCATCATCGAAACTGTTGACTCATCATCGAAACTATTGGAAATCCCCGTGGCTTTTGACCTATTGGCGGACGTTTTGACCATGGTTTGTGCATGAATTGTGGCTCATCATCGAAACTATTGGAAATTTCCTGGCGTTTTTATTCGTCTGTTGGTTGATGTTTGACCAAAGGATTTAGGTTTGTGTAGGAATTGGTTATTTGTAACCTGGTTATAGGTTAAAAATACGTTTTGTAACCTATTAGGTGGGTGATTTTGAGCTATGTTATGGTCAATTGTCCCAGATAGCGCGTTTTATACCTACTTATGTAAGTATGCATGCATATGTGTGCATGAACATACTTACTTATATAGTCTTCATCTTCAGCATTGAATGCCAGCCACTTCGCGTCGATTTATATGCCTACGAGTAAATTATCTCCATTGTTCTAGGTCTTTTGTTTAGTCAATTGCGCCTCTTAGTGTAAGTCCAAGCGATGTCCTCTTTAATATGATCTATCCAGTATAGCTATGGTCTGATGTGCTTTTGTTCCTCTTATTTTCGAATCTTGTATGCAGAGAATGTGGGATTCGATCAACCGACATTCTATCTACATTTTCATATCCTTTCGGACCTTCTCTTGCAACCTAATATTGTTCAATGATATGCCTAATTAATTTCCTATTTTACAAGCCCATTGTTTTACACCTTCATTGTGAATTGTTGATTTGATTTGGTTTGATTGCGATAAAATTATCTTTATCGTTATCGCTATGACATCCGTCAAGTAAAGTTTTATGGATAATTAATATGCCTATACTTGTGTCGATATCAGAATTTCCAAACATAAATAGACCGCAGGTCATTCAAAAATTCTTGTAGCAACTCTAAATGTGCCTATATATTATATTATAATTATTATATTTCAGCATTTGTAGAGCGCCTCTAGTAGGGTGAACTGTTCAGAAGCGCTGCCAGTGCGCAATACACCGCGAGAAGAAGTAGGTATCGAAAAAAGTGAAAGAGAGGATGAGAGACTGCACGCTATAATTTTTGAATGAACAGAAGGAAGGAGAAGGCGAGTTCCATTGAGAAGGACCAATTGAAGCAAAGGACCGAGACTGAGCCATGGCATCTCTAGAAGGAGTATCCAAAGGGTCAATACCATTGGACGAGCGAAGTTGACGGTAGTAGGAAACTGAATGAGGCCGAACTATTAAGTTAACTATGTATTTATCAGAGACATCATGGTACAACATATCTGAGATACGATATCTCAGATTCATACATTACATGGCAGCTGCATTGGTCATTATCATTTACTAGATGGGGTCCTAATTATCGAAACTGAAGCAACAGTAAACAATAAACGTTTGAAGCCTTAGCTTGTGATATTAATTAAGACTCTCATCGGTTGTGTTTAAGACGGAAAAATGAATTTGTAATCGGAAATATTGCCCGAATTGTATAAGAACAACTACGCAACAAGGAAGCGTCTCAAAGTTTCCACAATATTTGAATCATGGTGGAACATAGGCGGAAAGAACGATCATGAATTTCTCGAAGCACCGATTCCATGAAGCGACGTTGAAACAGGAGTCGACTCGAGTAAAGGCTTTGGAAACCGAACGAACAATTTCCTAACGACAAACGAAATAAAAATCATCAAACATTAGGCCTAAATAGCGTGGCTCAGAGCACAGCATGATAACATAGTTTAACAAGAAAATAATTATAAAATATCGAACAGAAATATAAGTATCATTTATCTTTTCTGTTACACTGCATAGACTCATTTCTTTGCAGTAGGTGACTTTCAAAATGTGTTGATAACATAACATAACACTATGAAGATTTTAAGTGGTTCAGAATATAATAAGATAGCCTAACATAACAGAATAAAGATTTCAACTGATACAGAATATAATAAGATAACCTAACATAACACAATAAAATAACCAAATAAAGATTTTTAATGGTTCAGAGCCTTTGAATCAGTATTATATATGGATTTCGTCCTTACACAAAGCTTCCTTGAGGTAATCCTTCTTTACAATTTCGCAATTGCTCAGCCATTGGATTGTGGTGCTTAGATAAATACAAAATGATGATGTCTGGCTAGTTAAATTTCACTGAAATTAATCCAAAATGTTTTCACAAATTGAAGTCGGTCCCCTCACCTCGAAGTACACCTTTCTCATGCCGTACACCAATTCATGCTTTTCTCCCAAGTGAGCCAATTGCTCAGATAAAACGTACGGACTATTGAGCAGATGAACAATTACGTCGATGCCATTAATGACTCGAATCAAATGAGTTTGGAATTCAGGGCTTTCAGGGTCATCGATATTGACCCTCTTAAACAACAGCTTCGCTTCCGGAAATTTCGTGAACAGACTAAACCACAGAAACAGAAATAAAAGCGATCTCATTGTCATTAGCATTATTATTTTGTAATAGCAGTTGTAGTAGCAACAGCAGGAGTAGTACCAGCAGCATTAAAAGTAGCAGCAATAATAATAATAATAATAATAATAATAATAATAATAATAATAATAATAATAATAGTAATAATAATAATAATAATAATAATAATAATAATAATTCCATATTCCAAAGACTATCAGTCATAATACGCTATAATGTCGTCGCTTTTGCCGGTTCCTTTATTGATTGACTGAGTTTGAAGAGTGGTAGCCGTTGAGGAGAGAATCTGTTGAGTTTACAAATAATAAAGATGTATAATGGAAAAAATTATAATAATTATTGTAATAATAATGATGATGATAATAATAATAATAGTAACAATAACTATAATAATAATAGTAGTAATAATAATAATAGATAATAATAAAATAATTCATAATCATAAATCATAATCATAATTCATGATCATAAATAATAATAATATTATTGTTATAATAATTATCAATCAGAATAATAATGTGAATGATAATAACAACAATAATAATAGTAATAATAATGATTATTATGCATGCATGCATGTATGTATGTCATTCTTATTATTATTATTACAACAGCAATAACAAAAACAAAAACACCACCAACAACATCAAAAATAATAATAATAATAATAATAATAATAACAATAATAATTATTATTATTATTAGTATGCATGCGGAGGCAGAGGGAAGGGCAGGACAAATCGGTGACGGACATGCTGACCCAGCGAGGCGAGGCGTTTCTGCATCAAGGAACAGGAGATATCAACCACCCGAGAAAAAGAAGTGGAGGCGTCATGAAGCATGTCCCGAAGGCTGCTCGATTCGCCTGTTCACATGCCCTCGAGAGAATTCTGGCTTCCATTAACAACGACCCAAGTAACATTGAGACATGGCATCAGGTTCTTCGCCTCCAGCGTTTTTCAACAGCCACAGCGGACTGGCCGCTGACGTAACGCGGCAAATGTGGTTAAAAGACGCCTCGAGAATAAGAACTACGCGAGAGAGGATGATGTGGAAGCAGGTTGTGCGTCAGGGACACGAAGGAGGGTAGATGCTCGAGAGATGTTTTTGGCAGCGGTGAATGCCAAGGTGGAGGAGGGCAACATCAGGGCCGCATCAATTATACTCTGCAGTCAGGACCGCCCAGTCGAGGCGACGACCGAATCACTTAACGCTATGCAGGAAAGACACCCAGCAAATGGATGGACGGACCAAATGTCAGATTTGCCTGAGTCGTTACAAACGTGTTCTTTCCAGGTCACTGTGAGAGAAGTGGAAGATGCGATTAGACCGTTCCCGTCGGGTTCAGCAGGGGGTCCGGATGGGCTCCGACCCCAGCATCTAATCGACCTAATAAACACCAGGGAATTGGCTGGTACATTACTCCAGTCTACGACGGACTTCGTGAATGCACTGCTGCGTGGGGATTGTCCACTCGCGTAACGTGAACTGATATTTGGAGGATCTCATATCGCTCTTTCCCAGAAATCAGAGGGCCTCAGACCGATTGTCATCGGATATGTATGGCGCAGGCTGGCAGCAACATGTGCCAATAATTATGCTCTGAAAAGACTGGGAGAGTTCTTCACCGCGTTCCAGGTAGGCATTGCAACCCCTGGAGGGGAGAGGAAGCGGTTCACGCCGCAAGAAATTTTGTGACGAATATGCAACGAGACCAAATCTTCGTAAAACTGGACTTCGCAAATGCTTTCAACACACTGCGGAGAAATGTAATGTTTCGAGCCGTCCATGACACCATCCCAGAACTCTTTGCGCTGACCCACCAGGCATATTCAATTGAGGCCAACCTACAATTCGGTCGATTTGTAGTGAGGTCTAGGATGGGACCTCAGCAGGGAGACCCGCTTGGGCCTCTGCTGATTTGCCTAACCCTACAGCCGACGTTAAGGGAATTGCGGTCTCCGTTCAAGCTTGGGTATCTCGATGATTTTTTCCTAGGTGGAAATGTGGATGACGTTCGGCAAGATTTGACAATGATAATAGAGCTTCAGACAACGCTCGGAATTTCCCTGAACAGACTTAAATGTGAATACTACTCGGAGGCAGAGTTGATTGGAGAGGGTTTTGAGGACTTCAGAAGACGAGAACCAGAGGAACTGACCCTTTTTGGTTCTCCACTTTCAGAGGGAAGCCATGCAAGAACACAGCGAACACTTTGATCGAATATTGAAAGACCTTATGGACCTCCAGTCACAAGCAGCCCTCATAATGCTGAGATTCTGTTTCGGGGCGGCAAAGATGACTTACCTGCTGCGGACTTCTCCGTGCTGGAACCACCCGTTACTGGAAACAATAGACCATCAGACTAAAGCAGGACTGGAGAAGATCCTCAACACGGAGCACAATGATATTCAGTGGTTACAGGCTTCGCTCCCGATTAGAGATGGAGGACTCGGGACCAGTCGGGTATCGATGCTGGCAACTTCAGCATATTTGGCGTCAGCTGAGTCGCCCGTCTCGCTCGTGGGCGCCATCCTAGCCGTGGAAGAGTAGAACGACGTGTACCAGGAGAAAATGTTCAACGTTCGTAAGGATTCCCTTAAAGTGACGATCCAACAGAAGACCTGACCATTGATAAACGAAGATAAAGCGAAAGTCTGGTCCGGATGCGACAACCCACTTAGTCAAGCCAGAATGCGAGCATTATCTGCCCCGCACGTCGGAGACTGGCTTTGGACTATCCCTTTGGCTTCCTGTGGGTTGGGATTAAACAATGAGGCGGTCAGGATTGCGGCAGGACTTCGCCTAGGACTAGTGTTCTGTGCACCGCATCCATGTCAATGCGGGGAGAGCGTCGATCCAGGTGGACATCATGGTCTGGTCCGCAGAAGATCAATGGGAAGAGCAGCACGACACTCTGCCACAAATGAAATAATCTGGAGAGCTCTCTTAAAAGCGGACATTCCGACTCAAGAGAACCATCGGGACTGGTCCGCACCGATGGCAAGAGACCAGATGGCGCCACATTAATCCCATGGGCGAGAGGAAGACACCTAGTATGGGATGCAACAGCCATTCACACATGCACATCCTCTTATGTACATCTGACAGCATCAACAGCGGGTGGAGCAGCAGAACGAAAGTGCATCAAGTACTCATCCCTCCCCACCACGCATAATTTTGTGCCAGTGGCCATCGAATCACTGGGCGTCATAAACCGTACCGGAATGGAGTTTCTACAACAGCTGGGCCGCCTTATGACACAGGCAATGGGACCCTCGCGAAATAACTCATCTTTTTCAACGTCTGTCTATTTGTACACAACGTTTTAATGCAGTGGCATTCAGAGGCTCTTTCGTTCAGCCCGGTGGGGACGAAAACCTATAACAATAATAATAATAATAATAAATATTATTAATAGTATTCATAGTAATAATATTAATATTCATAATAATAATAATAATAATTTTAATAATAATAATAAATAATAATAATAATAATAATAATATTAATAATAATAGGGCCTAATAATAATAATTACGAGTCCATCGCACAGATCCAATAAAACGTGACTCTTCAAAATATCTTTTAGTTTCTAACAAGCTGGATGGGCTGCCATCCGCCTCATCTGCAGTGATGCTGAACCAGCCACAGACACCTCGATATCTTGGCTGGACTAAAGGCTAAGCACCCGTCAGCACCGACGGACCCAAAGCTATCAGATCGGTTTGTTCCGTTGCAGATTTCCGATCGATCGTCGAAGCCATTTCTTCTTTTCCTGCAGGCATCAGGCCAATCGCTGTTGGATTAGATACACTGCTCAACTAAAAATTGCTTTTCACCCGTGTCGGGATCGAAAGCGCTCTTGAGTTGTCGACTAGAAGGGCGCTATACAAATATTAGTAGTCCATTGAGGAACAGGCGACCAGCGTAGGTTGCTTCGAACAGATTAATCAGTGACATGAACGGATGATGTTAGGCCATATTGGGCTACTACTACTTCTGCTACTACTACCAAGCTGACTTAACTTGACCATTTTTATAGCGGCACTACATAACTCATTAGATAAGAATAGATCGATGGTGTTTAGCTTTACTCATCGAAGATCTCTCTCACGATGAGGATTCGTCTCGTTGTATCTCCTTTTCCCCAGACGTTCGACCAGGTTTCCATGATAAGTGTCCTATCTCCGTAGGAGCAGCAGTCGTCTGGTGAAGAGTGGGCAGCTTTAAGAGCTGTCGTCAGGATGACCACCCCGACCATGACCAGCCTCCTCGTCCGATCCATCCTATCATAACTGCTACAGAAAATCAACATACAAATACAATGACCTTTCGCTTGTGTTTCTGCTATCTGGAAAGTGTCTTAATTCCTTTCTTTCATTTCTCTAAACTGTTCCGTCTTCCTCGTCTATTTCATCTCAACATATTTCTTAACAAACTAGTTTTGTTACGATATTGGCCGTTGTTGGAGGCGATATTTAACCGATAGTTTTTGACCATATTCTGTGATGATAATAATTACCATTCTTGTCATTGTTTTGAGAAGTGATACCACACGGATTATTTGTTTGAGAGGTAATTCGATACTAGCCATTGTTTGGAGGAAATAGGGACACTACTTCACTTTTGATTGCAATTCTTCCCACTTGGAGCCCATGGGCCTAAACCAAATTCAATCTATGTCTTTTTTCAATTGTAGGCCTACGTTGAACGAATTTCTGCGTATCTATGACCTACAGATGAGCCTAGTGGAAGTTAAACAAGAAGCAGCTTTTTCCAGTGATGTTCTACCATAGACTCCTTTCTTTGGAATTACGACTGTTCCCTAATTCGTAGGCCTCTCACTAGTGGTACTGTAAGAACGTTGAGGGTTCTACTTAAACTAGATCTACTATTATATTAGATACTTTATAAGTTAGATTATGTTAGGTGAAACTAGCTACACATGAAGAGACAGTTCAGATACAAACTATCTTTATTAAACAAGGAATAGATAAAGTGATAACATATATTTGGTTGCCTAAATACAGAATGATACAGATACTCACGAAGTGATAATGATGTTAGATACTAGAAGTTGAACATGAAGCTATATTATTAATAAATTATATATATTATAACAGACAGATCTGACTTGCTAAGATACCTGATGATTTCGGAAGTCAGACTGCCAAGTTCCTAACAGTGTTACAGCTTATAAGTCACTTTCCTCACCCAAAGAGGAAACTGACCTATCCTAGAACAGACTACTTTGATTGGTCAGCTACTGACCTCTCAAGGATCAGCTACTGACCACTCTAGCAATGAGGGCTGACTGTAAGTGCTAGAGCCTACGCGAGAGATTGACAGAACCTATACTGTCCGAATTAGTAAATGTTCAGCTAAACCTAATGTATAATAATGATCTCTATATATATGGTTCAAGCCTATCTATTGTAATGTAATGTTCAGAATAATCACGGTTACAGTATGTTTAATGGCCACTTCAAAATTCGTCCTTTTATCCGGGCTGGCGTTGAGAACGCTTTGTGTAGGCCTAGTTACAAGTTTAAGGTTGTTATAGGCTATAATTTTTCAGAGAGCGACTGAATAGACGCTCACACGTGATTTCATTATCCAAATATCGATTAATTTGTAGTTTAATTTTCGGAAGAGCGTGGTTTACAGCCTGCGCCTGTCGTACACGGGGCTTCGAGAGAGACGACATGAAGAAGAAGAAATTGACAACATCGTACTTTTGAATTAAAGGAAATTGTCATAGATAACACCTGGACTTTATACTGATGCCATGAACGCCATGTTAAAGAAGCTCACTTCAGAATATTTCAAAACTTACCTCTACTCCCGGACCAACCAATTGCTCACTCTGTGCGTCTATAAAACGGCCCCTAAAAACTCTGTCATCACTCCTCAGAGGTAGCTGTGGGCGAATACGTTATTTGATGGCTTCTTTAGGGCAGAGTACAGTCTCCTGATAAGCAGAAGGTCTCTCGCTCAACAATGAACAAAAATAGAAGAAAGACAATAGAGGTCCTGGTGACGTAGGTTCCTGTTTGATCGCCTATTGGCATGACCCAGTGACCTTTGAACTCCCGTGACTCCGTGTAGACAACTATCGAGCGAGAAAGCACAGGTTTAGAATGTCGATAGCCGACTGCTGTGGGTCGAAAGTGTAGCCGTCTAAACACGACTTGCTGGCATTCTAATAAGGAATATTATTACTATAATAATTCATGTCTCATCACTACCTGCGCCTCTGAGTAGATATCTCGTAGGGGCGCTATCTAAATGCTCGATTACACTACATTACTACATTTTGTGCTAAGAAGTGCACGCGCCTCGACGGCTCAATTGCAGTTGTACTGCAAAGCAATTGTGCGAGAGGGACTTGCTCAAGATCCTTACACAGTGACGCCTCGGACGAGGGTCGAACCCGCTCACTTAGCACACACAGCGTTACGGGCAGATCGCTCTAACCACTCGACCACCGTGCCAGATGTATGCATGTGGCCATTTGATAGCGCCCAAAGAGAGCATCGCAAACGTACAGGTCAAAGGCAAACATTATTAGCATTAAAGTTGCTGTCTCTGGTCATTAATGGTGGCATTTATTTCCGAAATTTATTTCTGCTACTTACATTACATTACAGCGTATTACACCTTAAGCTGTAATATGCTATAATGTAATGTAAGTAGCCGAAATAAATTTTTCATCGCTGTACAATGTGCACATAAGCTATTTCATAGAGGCTGCCCTTTAATCAATCAGTTCTCCTTAAAGGTTTAACATTGTATTGAACGTGTTTACTTATCCCATCTCTAGTTCAGTTTCTCACTTGACTGAGCTCCTGTTAGTGACAAGATCTGAATGATGATATTTATTGTTGACATCTCGTTTATTCAGCGTTAGGTCAGATCACGGGCTTTTTCAACATAAAAGGAGCCACATTGACGTTTCCAAGGCTTTCTTGCATTGAAAATGAAGCCGTGAACCTAGAGGAAAGATTGAATCTAAAATAGTCCTCTGCTCTCTTCGGCTTATCACGCTATGGTTAGTTGTTTGTGAGGCGCCTTTGCAGCGGTGTGAAAGCGTTACAGCACCGTATAAAGAAATTGTCGTTATCATTATAGTAGTAGTTATTTAAATAATATGTAAAATTGGTTACAATAAAATGATCGTTATCGTTAAAAAAACTTCACTTGACAATGACTCGACTGTCAATTTTAAAGTCAAGCTGACTAGCCACGTTGCAGTACAGTACGACACAGATGTAAATGCCTTGAACATTATGAGATCAATGGAGTACGCAATTGCTTCAATTGGCCGATCATTTATAGCGCTTCCTTAAAGGAGTTCGATTTCATTTAAATTTAATGCCTTAGTTTTTTACCTCTGTATATTTTCGGGGCCATTAATCTGGCTCAATATACGGTAAATCTTATTCATAATATTATACAGGCTTAATTGACAAATATATGAATTACAGCATCGATACTGTAGCTTTAAAAGTGTAGGTTGCAATTGGACATAATTTGTTTAGTAAAAATAACTAGAAGTCATGATGTTTGAGCTGTGACCATAAATATAATCGTAAGGTTCTCGGATGGATAGGAACGTTTGTCGAAAAACTCCAAACATCTGGTGAAGATAAGATTCGTGGATTTGCGGATGGACAGATGCTTTCAAGAGCATCTGTGTGACGAAGTTTTGAAAATCAGACCACGACATTGAGTAGGCAATAGATTAAAATAAGAAGTGCTGAAGGAGGACGACATTCTTACAGATTGGCCCCCTTGAATCCGCCACTTATCTAGGTAGTCTCCTTGAGGTAAGCATCTTATCTCTGGAACTCCCTTAATAGTCTATTCTGGACAAACTGATGTCTTGCGTATAGCTTTTGGGTAGGCGTAACTCTTTATAAATTGTTGAGATTACTGGTACAAAACCCTATTCGCATTCGTAATCTTCAAACTTCTAAAGCGCCACTAAAATACCAAGCGCAGGGCATCGGCTTACTCACGAGCGCTGCGTCAAATCAAATGGGTTGTCAAAAGGGTAGTCCGAGGAAGGGCAGAGTCCGGTCTCCAGAAGGTCAGAAGAGCCAGAGTAGCTGTTAAGGGGCGTCGCTTTTTTGAGGATTTGATGGTGGATGATCGAATGAGTCTGGCTAAGAATTTTTGAAACGGTGAGACTAGAGTTTCAAATGAAAAGCCCCAGGGGTGATAAATAGAGAAGAACGAGATTGACGATGGTGGGTGATCGACACTGATGGCAGAGGGTCCAAAATTAATCCGTCTAATAGAGTTGTACCAGAAGCATAGCGAGTCAACTGGGCAAGTCGTAGATAAAGCTTTGATCAAGAGCGGATAGTTTGGTTAAGAGTCAGATAGGTGTACTCTGGGCTTAGCAAACCTCAAATTATATAACACGGGCTGAAATGTGGAGATGTTCTAGAAATACTTGTGCTTAAGTGCAAGACTGTCTGTCACTAAATGTACAAAAACTAAATGATTTGTACTCAGTCGAATACAAATAGTACTCGACTGAGGTTCTTTGGAGCAAGACTTCGTCACCAAATCTTGTAGGAAGATATTTACTGTACGTTTGAAGTAGAGAAACAACACGTGTCTGCGGTCTGGTGAAAATTTTATTGCAACGTTGACAGGAGAACGGTCACTCTCACTCAATGCAAGGATGCGTGACAATTTTCGCCTGAGACAAGAATCACATGTCGCCACGATTTTACAGTGACAGCAAAACTTAGATATAGAAGCCACTATAATACAGAACTCTAAGTTATGCGGTCAGCCCCACTGGTGACCATACACACTCTTGACACGCGCGATAACTGCTACACAACATTGCATTATTACTTTACCTTTTGTTATGGGTGGTACCAATTGTTGTTGTTGTTCGCGTTGTTGTTGTTGATGGTGTTAATGTTGTTGTAGTTGTTACTGTTTGTTTAAGATTCGCTCTTTTGATGTTACTATCTTAGTACTGTCACAAATGCTGGTATGTGAGAACATCTTATGACAATACACGATATCGTACACAGATCAAGTTGTACACTGACTAAGTCACGGCAGATAATAGAACATTTTCGGTCGTTAACTATAATATCATTAGGTCATGCAACACGCAACACAATGCCTAGCATTTCGAATTTGAAGTGGAAATTAAAATGTCGGAAATAAAATTTGTAGAATGGGTGCCAATGTTCTATTGTACTAAATGTCACTACGTCAAAATTGAATTAAGGGGGAATTTCAGTGTGAGGAGAATTCAGAGCCTGTAGAGGTTGAAACTGCGAGGCAATCGTCGTTGTGTTGCATGGAAGGCAGTCGGCATTGACACCCGTTTACGGAAGATCTCTGGAGATCCTGGTGGCCAGTCTGGTGAAGCATCGGTTCCAGGCATCAAGGTTGAAGCAGCTCAACACCTGAGGAAGGACGCGAGCGAAAGCCTCACCGATTCCCTGAAATCAAAATAAGTGGGGCATCAGTGTGAGGTAGGCGTACAACACATTATCATAGATATTATTTATTATTATTATTATTATTATTATTAATTATTTCCATTATTATTATTATTTTTATATGTTATTATTACTATTTTGCTATTATAATTTTTTATTATTTCTACTCTTTTATATTTCTATTATATTTCCATTGCATTTCTATTATTATTATTATTATTTTTCTAGCAATTTTGCATGGCGCCCCTTCAAGATTGCCTAATCAGGAGCGCTCTCAGCTCAACCCGGGTTGAGTAGAACAGTCTTACGGATAGTATTAGCTTAACAGCCCCGGATACTTCTAAGAAGACAGTTGATGGGCCATAGATTTAGAAGCCAGCGGATGATATAATCAGCAAATTATTTTCAATTATGATTCACTCTGTTGATTAAATATTGCGATACGGTTGCTAAACTGAGCACCGTATTGAAATGAGTGCAAGAAAAATAAGTTATGCTCTACAGGACTTCCATCGAGATGGCTTGTGTAGTAGAAAATCTTGTAGGTAGGCCTATAATATTAGTCATTCCAACAAGATGTACAGAAGAAAGTGCATGTTAAGCAGCCTTGTTAACCTAGGCAAAAACATAATCAGGGCAACTTCAATGGAGTAAGACAAAAACAGTCTAACAACTTGGCCAGCTGCACCCTGTCGTTCTTACAAAGTTTTAATTCTTCTTTACTTCTAATGCGATTGTTCAGATCGTTAAATTGTCGTCTGACAAATTAACTCTTTAGTGCACGAGTCCAATTTCAATATAGGCCTAGGTAGTTAGCAATAGCAAACCACAACGCTATCAGCGCTTCTTCGATTCACGATTCTCACGAAGTCCGACATGTCACTGCCCGTTCAGCTTCTTGTGAGTGCTATAGAAATTACGAGTTTATGATTACCTTTACTTACTTATGAGGCTTGTGAGACTTTCTTTTTCCCTCAGAGCTGTCACTCTGATAGCGCTTCTGAATAGCTAGTAGGCTTACTGTGAGAAGCCTATAGAAATTCTCAGATACGATTATGATTACTTACTCTGAAGTATTCCTTGGTGACTCCCTGGCGATCGATGTGCTGCTTTGCCAGATGCTCAAGGTGGCTCTGCAGGACGAGGGTGTCGTTGAGGAGGTTAATCAAGAGGTCGACACCGTTGGCGACACGAACCAAGTGGGATTTGAACTCACCACTCTCCGGAGAATCGACCTTAACTCTGTGAAAGAGGTCTCTTGAAGTTGGGTAGTGTTTGAACAGGCTGTAAACATGTAAAAATAATTATTAATAGCATGTCGCTAGAAAACATGAGTTACTTACTGTTTTAAACGCATTAAATTAGGAGGATGCTTAGGAAAAATAGAGTGTCTCTAAACTTGACAAACTCAGCATACTTAATTAAATCCAAAGTTCAGTGAGCCTACTTAATTTAATTATGTGGAATAAACAATATAAAGACGCTATCTTCATTATTGAAGACGTCAACATCCTGTGTTGCTACAAGATGGTAAACTTCGAAATGAAAAAAGATAATTATAAAGTTATGGACTGGACTATCATTCATCCAGTTATTATAAGACACCGGGAATAGGAACAGCTGGCGAGGATCGATTTGTCCATGGTGCAACCAACCCTCGGACCGAGGATTGTTGAAGACAAGACTTCACAACACCATAGAATCATACCTAGAGGCTTAGTTGTTTTTTAAAATTAATTTATCAAGCGCCAGAGATTAGAAAATTCTAAACACGTTGTGCAATGCAAATCTTTGAAACGAATTGTTACCGTGGCTATCTTGGGATGATTATTTTAAAATAAAGATTTAAGAATGTCAGTCAATGTTACTTACTCCTCAAAGACGGCTGACACGATGGCCACTCTGCGGTCAGTGAAGGATGATGACCACACATCATCCCAGATGTGGCGAATCTCTCTTCTGTCTTCGTAGGAGCAGCAATCGTCATCGTCGTCCGCAAAAGCGCACCCTACGACCGCCAGGATAACCAGGAACAGACCGAACTTCATCTCGTCAGTGCTGAAAAAAACAAAGAAATATTGATGAAATATTGTGATCTATTGTTTCAGTTTCGAAATGCTTTGAGATCCGTGACACCTGACTATTTATTACCGAAATTTGATACCGCCCATCTCCCAACATTTTTGGTCAGAAGTGCACACACACACCTCGACGGCGCAATTACAGTTGTACTGCATCAGTGATGATTACGCTGCACTATAGGATTTTTATCGTTGAAACAACTAAAGCGATTTAATAAAGTAAAGCAATCTGGTGATCTATAAATTCCAATATGATTTGCCATATTATGCTAATCAAAATCAGATGCTAAATAGGTTAGCAGATGTTTATTTCGCAGGATAAAACAAAGTAAGCCCTTCTTTTAAAAGAAGATTCCTTTTCGCAGGACAAACGAAGTAAGCTTAAAGTCTGATAAACATAAATATGATCAGACAAAAGTAAAGCCCTTCTAATGCAATATGCTTTCCACAGGAAATTTCGAGTAGCCTAGGCTTATGGTCCTTCGTTATAAGGATGCTTATAAGCAGAACAGACCAAATTGAAGTCCTTCTTATGTCAGCTGTTAAAAACCAGATATTAATTTCGTAGGATAAACCAAAGTAGCCTAAAGACCATCTTTTACAATGTGTTAATCTCTCATTAGTAACCGAAGTGTTACTTACTGTTGTTCTGTGTAGCGAACAGAGTGAGTCGTCCTCCAATCTGACTGACGGACTGAGATCAACCATCGACCTTATATACACCCTTCGATCAACGATTTTCCCCCAGACTGCGCGATGCGTCTTGGACTTTCAACCCGATTGTGTCAGTTGCGGTGTTCTCTGCAGCTGTACCAAAGCCAGTCTAACAAAGGGCGGTCCTTTGTCTGGTCAGGATTCACGGCTAGTCTTTGTACCATGCCAGATTGTCTTCAGTCGAATTCTTAGACAATGGTCTAGCCTACTTTCTGTGAACCTTAAGCGTTGGGCGAATTTTGCTGTGCGCTATAGCAGACAGAGAACATAACTGCAGCCTGGTCGGCTTCTATCAATGCTTAGGCCTACATCGGATCTATAGTGTGATCCCAATAGGATTTGATCCTATCTGACAGATTCTGATTTGAATCACCCATCTGATTCGACGCAGCGCTTGTGAATAAGCTGTCGCCCTGCGCTTGGCTTCAGAAGCGTGGAGATTACGATTACAAATGAATAAATCTGACAAAAGAAAGAACATCATCAAACGTTAACCATGCCACATTTTTATAGCACACCCAATAAATTAAAAGGGTCATCCATATTGGACAAGTAGGCCTATTATAGGTGCAAGGTAATTGTTTTTTTTGTAAATGAAAATTCCGCACGAGGCAATAGAGGTTGGAGGCTCCTTTCATTGTGACGATGTAAATGTTCACATAATTATTTTAATGGGGATCGTAGGCCTATGCATGACCTCGGCAATACTCGTTTTTCGAGGAATTGATCGGGTTAGATCATTCACCACCGATCTCACGTTTGAATGGATTTTCGAACTTTTAAATATCTTAGATAGGCCAGCATTGGGAAGCGAACCGCTGCCCGCATGCTCTTTTTCGCAAAGGTACCTGAGACGCAGCCTACGGAGCTATAACAGGTGTTAGAACGTAAATAGCATCTCATATAACAGCATGCTAGAGCATCATGGCGTTTAGGCCTCAATTCAACGCTTCACACGATCAAATGAATTATTTGTACTTGCTGATATCTCAGAGTGCATCCATTAGAGCCTGCCTAAAATCACAATTCTCAGTCAGCAACTCAGGCTCCACAGTAGGCCTATTCTTAGACAGGTCTAATAGATAAGCTAGTTGCTCACATCAAGCACTGGCCAATAAGGTTCGTGCGCAAACTTTTCAGTTTCTATTTCCCCATTTACGCATCACTTCCTCCCTACATTCTGAAGTCTAGCCTATAAATCAGCCTATATAATATATAATATATACCCGTTCGCAACATTACACCAGTTTCATAAAAACATTAATTGCCCAAAACTCCTTCGAAACTTCGTTCACTGTCTATCCGTTTGTATAACAGTGAACCCTGTGCCTTGCTCTTACCTTGTATGCCTTTATATTTAAGATCTTCTATTCTAATTGCAGAGCCTAATTTTTAAATATTTATCCCAGTTCAATTCTTTAGTTTTTTAGCCGTCTACTGTGTATTCACAGGACAACAAAAGCTGCCTGCCTCAACTCATAACTGGCTTTATCGGTGGTCTAGATTTTCATCCATAGGTATACTAGTCCAAAATTTATTCAGTATTTTGTGTTACTGGTGACTCACGTGATATTCACAGAGGCACGGTAGCAGATTGCTTAGAGCGCAAGCTGTGTTGAGCGGCTTCAAGTCTTCTATGACCTTAAGCAATCTATTCGGCATGCGGTCGTTTGGTCAACGGACGTTTGGTCAAGCGGACTATTGATCAATGGCCCTTTCGTCAAGAGAACGGTTAATCAATAGTCCGTGACCAATCGTCCGTTGACCAATCGTCCGTTGACCAATCGTCCGTTGACCAATCGTCCGTTGACCAATCGTCCGTTGACCAATCGTCCGTTGACCAATCGTCCGTTGACCAATCGTCCGTTGACCAATCGTCCGTTGACCAATCGTCCGTTGACCAATCGTCCGTTGACCAATCGTCCTAGAATCAGCTATTCACTCACAGTTGCTTAGCGCCATTGATTGACATGTATGCTTGGTTAGTAGTCACCGACCATTAGTAAATGTTCAATGAGAATAATAGTAGCACAGGTCAGACAGATCTTTCTTTATACAGGCCATAAAGTCGTGAAATATATGATATTCAAGTGCAGTATGTTTTAGAATGTGCTACATTAGCTGGCTTATATATCATATATAAAATATAACAGACAGAAATATTTTAAAATATGCACATTAACTGTAGTGTATACAATATATATATATATATATTAACAGAGTGTATAAATTGCAGGCGACATAGCATAGGCTGCACGGTTTGCTGCTATAGCCTCTGCTGTTTAAACACAAGAGGTTGAAGTCTGAACCGCGTCTGCACATCGTCATCAGTCTCGTCTTGTACCTTTTGTGGGGCAACTGTTGCTCTATCAGAGACAATACGTTCGCCGATGGCCGGTAACTTTGCAGGAAGCCTTGAGGAAAGGCAAGAATCCTCGGCCCTGCTACCTCTGGGGTCAATGGACTAAACCCCAAAATGCTCTCACTCCCTCCTCCATCAGGCTCCGTGGCTCATCCCAATATGAACTTAATTACATTGGCTTATACGTGTACAAGTGAAGAAATGGCCAAAAATAATAAGTAGGGCCTGTAATGGCAGAATGTAAATGCACCTTTTGGAAACTGAACTATTGAGATTGCCAGTACGTCTTCGTGCAAATTTCATAAGTTGTCACGATAAACAGTTTCCGCTTGTGGGCACCATTTTGTTTATCTGTCTTGGCCCGTCGCGACTATGGCCACGATTATGGCCACAATATTCAAGATCCTGCCGAATGGTTTTGACTATGTACACATATATATATATATATATATTCGCTGTTGAATAAGCTGGGCTTTATAATCAATGTAGCTAGGTAGTGGTAGTCTTAGCCTCGAAGAAGAATGTGAACGTAAGAAAAATCTACGTTTCATACCGTGTTTGCGTTTTGTATGTAATGTAAGATAAATCTTTGAAAAGGTGCGCACTTCTGACTTTTAGTTTGGGTTCAAACGAGGATTGGGATGATCATGATGCAATCCTTGCACTTGGCACAGTAGTTGAATGCTCTTAAAGTCACAAATCCGATGTCAGCTTATGAATTTCGATATGTCAAAAGCTCGATACAAAGTGAATCATTATGCTGTGCTCAAAACACTAATGGACAGATAGGTCCTCGTGAAGTTTTGACCAATCCTATAGCCTCATACATAGTGTGAATGCGACATTCGTGAAATGGAGCAACATAATTAATCAGAAATCATAACTCTAACATGTAGTGTTGGCAGGTTGGTCTCTATCCTCAACTATTTCTGTTTGCTGGGGACATTAGGCCTACACAAAAGGGATAAGGACAAATTGTTGGCATTTGAGATGGGATGTTACTGAAGAACATTGCGAATTAGATAGAAACAGAAAACAACACACAAGGAAGTACGCAGAAAATTACAAAACTCTATAAACATCGTTCAACATATGATGGAAAGGAAGATCCAGTTCTTCGGACATGTCTGCATGATGGAAAATACGAGACAATGCAGGCAGGCCATTTTCGGCATGATAGACGGCACCGGGATGAAGGGCAGACCATGCAGAGAATGCCCCGATCATACGTAGGTCATATATTAAGTGTCTGTGAGACGCAGTGGCATCGCTCTAGGATTAGAGGTCAGGGGAGGCAGATTGGATATGATGGGAGGATAGGAGAGGGACCACTGTCGGTATCATATTCCAAACCCCAAGATCTTTTAAAATAACATGCTACAATAATCATTTGTTGGTGACGATACCGACATATTCATGCAATGGTTGTACTATTCAAAGCGGGAAGTGACCGGCTGGCAGTGATTTAATTGTTTGGGGATAGGGAGGTTTCAAACTCCCCTCGTTCATTTTTCAACGTCGCTAGTTAATGCTCACAAATTACCTTGGATATCAAGCCCTCAAATCAGCTTTCAGTGGCTCAATGTAGCTTAACACAGCACTGAAAATCCACTGTTACTCTCTGTATTTTAGACCGCATACATTGGTTTCAGGTTCATAAGCAAACATTTTTCAAGCCCTCAGTTTAAATCTAACAATTCAAGCCCTACCTTGAGGTAGGGCTTGCATACAAAAGGCTAATGCAAGTTTATGCAGCGAATGTAACGCTTATTGCTGGGCTGGACAGCCTGGAAGCATCTCTGGGTAGGTCTCTGAAAAGGTGGTATATAAATTCACAAAACAATTAAATTACAGTGACTACGGAAACTAACAACATTAAAAACTCATATATATATATATTACATATATATGTGTATATATATATATGGTTATATATTCATATATATATATGACCTTGGTTTTATGTATATGGCCATGGTTATATATATATTATATATGTATATATAGTGACAAGCGGTAAGCGATGACGTATAACGAAGTAATAATTATATTGCCATGGTTATTTTCCTCATTCTCTTGAGCGAATTTCTTTGCGGAATCGATCAACAGTTTTGGACAATAATTATTATTGTATGCTTATTTCGAAGAATTTGGTGACTTCCCTCGTATTTAAAAGTTTGTTGTTCGTTAAGACGTTAGTAATGATGTAGTTTCATAGTTCCGTGGACTTAACAGTTTTAGACTTTTCTTAATATTTTCGTTAATTGCTTCGCCACGATTGATCTGACACACGAATTTCCCATTAAGACCAGAGTCAACGAGGGAGCAGATACTGAAAATGTGGGCTAGGTGGGTCGAGTGTCACAACGAAAACCATCATCAGGAACGAGAATATCTTGGGATACGGTCGACCACATAGGCCTACGATATAATATCGAAACCAGAGACCTGCCAACTGAACAGCCCATTAGGCCTGTTCAGCCGATTCAAACAGACCGACGCCAGCCAGACTTCTTAGACTACCAATGCTGCTGTTGCTTTTGGTGTTTATCCAGAATTCAGTAGAGAGTTAAGAACGAATTCAACTCGAGCCATCATGTGACAACAGCTGCAGAACACATTAAACCGTATGAACTGAACAAGTCAAAAACGGACTTTTCGAAATCCTTCACCAGAACTCACGTGGTACATTACTTCCTGTCGGTAACAGACAGAAATTGCCTTTGCATGTATACTACAACAGCAATCATTACATGAACAAAAAACGTTGCCCACTGCAATAGCGGTCATTAAATAGACAAGTGTCATTTCCTGCTACTACAGCCATCAATAAAGAGGTAATAAGTCATTGCCTACTATATACTAATTAGTACAGACATCATTAGAGATACGATGAGTAGTTGATTATTACTACGTCTGGCGACATTCGCTTATGGTAATGTCTACATTATGTTAACCAATGCATAACATCCGATAGCCTTAATTAGGTGTAGGCCTATATTCTTCTGATTACAGTTTGGGTCTCGCACGCCATCGATCAGTGGCTATAGTGCATTAAACATTGGTTACATCGATACAAGTTGCTAATGATAATAGCCTACAATGACTAAATTGATCTCAATGTCTTAAGACAGTTTTCTATTTGTTACTTTGAAATATATATTAACCTTTGGCCAGAAAAGAGAGCTAATTGTAAGCCTCCTTCATTCAGAAGTCAGCACTGCAGCACTATCAACGCTCTTGTATGACACTAAATATAGCGCCTTTTGCGCATAGGCACTACCTGCTGTCTGCATTCTGTCGTCCGGCTGTCTCCGGCTGCAATGTCTCCATCGAGGCCTGTACGTGATGCAGTCAACCGTTCGCTAGTCGTGTGAAGCTCTTCATTCGAAGGATCTCAATTCCAGTCAGGAGCAACTGCAATGAATCGGCTGACCGACTGTCCTACAAGCATTTAGGTTAGTTTCAATTTCTACTTTCTATGAAGGTTTGCTACTTATCCGGAGTTGATAGAGATGGGCATGGTCACTTAATTGGCGATGTACAGACAATTGGTTGATGACAAAATCGTCACGTCGTTTGGTAGATGCTACGCAGCGGAATGTCAATTAAGGTAATGAGACACACAGCAATTTCTGTCTTGTTTGCCTTTCTCTTTGTTATTTCTTTACCTCTTATCTTAAGTTTTCATATAGCTATAGCTCAATTTTGTCTCTTCTTTGATCTGCTGACCCTATTTTCTCTCCTTCTTGTGCCCAAGATTTTGACTTAGGTCTGGCTGATCCAGATTTTTTACAAAAGCTTTTGACAACATATTCCAATTCCTTGCCATATAAAATTTCGCTGGCATATTGCAGCTCAGTTAAGTAATAAAGTTACTGTTTGCTCTCTTTCAATCTATCCTAGGCTACTCCGCGTCTTTCTCTCCCTGTCGTCTGGCTCACTCCATTTTTTGCTTTTCAACGTTATGAATCACTGTTTTGTCTTTTACAACTTGCCGGAAACCTGAGATGTCGTGGAACGAGGCCGAGAAGGAACTGGCAATGGAAAGAGGAGACGAGTGGACAAGGGGATCCGTTGCCCAATATGCAGAGGTCTATAGTATACTAAGTTTTAATCTTAAGAGTTTTAACTTTTTCAACTTGATTACCCAGAATTGTCCGTGAGGAAGGAAAGCAATGGGAAACTACCTCATTCTTCTCAACCTATCATCCTTTGGTTAAATTCTGATAATTAATTGTCTACACACGTAAGCAATTCAACACGAATAAGTATCTTCTAAATGCACAAGCGAAAAGAGAATGGCAGACCCTATAAAAACCTGCTGTAAACTCTTATCGTAATCGTCAACTTCTCAAATCTTCTAAAGCGCCACTCGAAACCCTGACTCCAGATTATCCAAGAACGCTGCATTGTTTCAGAGGTGTTGAATGAATATGTTTCATTTAGTCTGATATGAGGAGATTAAGGTTTTTGAAGATAGTTGGATGTCGACCTCAGACTTGATCAGGTCAACACAGAACTACCTTTCAACTGCTTGATAGAGAAAATGTGATTGTCCAAATGCATCACATTTTCTCTGTATGCCCTGGCTTTGAATAATATTAAGTAGCGTACATTTGGGTAGTCCACTCATTACAAGTCTCTCAGGCAGTTCATTATTTTCGTTGGATTGTATGGATCCATGACTGTCCCTCTTAGATCTTTTTATTCTAGCCATAACCCAAGCATTTCCATGTAAGCAGCCATAGCAAGACAGACAATTTGAACTTCAGAATGCCAGACGATTGGTGGCACCAAGTCAGCAAAAATAAGTTTGCCATTTTTGAGCTATGCATTACATTATGTACAGTGCTTTATCAAGTTAATACGATTTAATTAATTAAAATTTAAGGCAGGTTTATAAATTACACAGGTCAGCGAATTCCGGGTGTTTTGGCACCGTCCATCCTGGCAGCTTCAGGCCAGGGAAGTCCGGCTCTTTTGGCACCGTCCATCCTGGCAGCTTCAGGCCAGAGAAGTCCGGCAGTTTTGGCACCGTCCATCCTGGCAGCCTCAGGCCAGAGAATTCCGGCAGTTTTGGCACCGTCCATCCTGGCAGCTTCAGGCCAGAGAAGTCCGGCAGTGTTGGCACCGTCCATCCTGGCAGCCTCAGGTCAGAGAATTCCGGCAGTTTTGGCACCGTCCATCCTGGTAGATAACCATAACCATAACCAAGTGTTTTTATTGTCTCCAAGACAACAAACAAAATTACAAAGTGTTGACAATCAGCTGGCAGGCAATAGGGACTAACAGAAACCCTTAAAGGACAGAAAATCCTGTAATCAGGGTCACCCTTACATTAGAATGATAGTTGCAGTTGGTTAGGTATAAGAAATACATTGACAATTCGTTAGAAACTTAACTAGTTAGTTATTCTATACAATCATGATGAAGACGATAAAAACGCGCAATGAGACAATTATAGATCCATTAAATAATTCCGCAATTTTATTTTAAATACGTTAAGATTATTTAGAGAGCGCAATTAATCCGAAATGACGTTCCATGCTTTCGGGCAGCGTATTTAATCGAGAACATTCTAGTGTTTGTTCTCGAAAAGATAGGTCTATAGTTTGAGGAAGATCGTAAGTTATAGGGATTGACCTCAGAGAGGGGTGAGATGTAGTTGTCGAATACTGAAGGTAGTTGGTTGTGGGTATATTTGTACATGAATTCGTTGGTTTGAAAGATCAATAGCTGCTCAACTTTTAGAATACGTGTTTGTTTGTATATGCGGTCAGTAGAGATAAGGTAATGTGAGCCGTTGATTATACGGAGGGCTCTTTTTTTGGAGGATATTTAATTTTTTCAATCTTGTTGGATAGTTTGAAGCCCAGATGAGGTTGCAGTAAGTTAAATACGGGTTAATCATCGTGTAATATAAAGATAAACGTATATTGATTGGCAATAAGTATGAAATTCGTGACAAAACTCCTATATTTTTTGCAATTTTTACTGATATATGTTGTATGTGTTCTTTCCATGTAAGATGTTCATCTATATATATTCCCAGGAATTTGGCTGATGTTACTCTTGGCACAGGAACATTATTAATAGCAAGAACTTCCTTGAGCTGGGGCAATTGCTTTCGATGCGGTGTGGCATCTGACATGAAGCGCTACCTGTTGTCTTCAAGCTGTCTTCGAGCTGTCTCCGGCTGCAATATTTACATCAAGACCTGTTCGTGAGGCCGTCAACTGATCCAGTTGACCGACTGTCCTGCAAGCGGCTAGGTTAGTTTCAGTTTTTATGAAGGTTTGAGATAAATCCCGTAGATTGGTTGCTAATGAACTCATCGGGTCGTTTGAAAGATGTTAATTAAGTAGCAAAATGTCGACCAGGATAATGAAACACAGAGCATTTTCTGTCTTGTCTAGCTGTCTCTTTCCTAAAGTTCTCTTCCTTTTGTCTTAAGTCTGTCTACAGCTCTATTATGTCTATTTCCCTCTTCTTGGGTCTGCTCAGGAACGTCAATCCCCACCGGGCGATGGAGGTAAACCCTCTGGTTCCATATGTCAGGAAGGCAAGGTATTCTCCCCCCTCCCCCCAAGACTAAAACATTATCCTCACCACCTGAAATTGGAGGCGTTTGCCTCCGGACCCTCCCCCTTCCTGTACGCCCCAGGGTTTGCTGACCCTATTTTCTCTTTTCTTGTACCCAAAATGTTGTCTTAGGTGTGGCTGCCTTCCTGTTGTGGATGAATGGAACGAGATTTTTGACGAAGCCTCTTGGCAACATAGTCCCTATGCTTTGCTGTTGTAAAAAAATATTTTGGCATATTGCAGCTCAGTTAAATGATACAGTTACTGTTTACTTTATTTCAATCTATCCTACTCTACGTCTTTTTCTCCCTGTTATCTATTTCACTCCATTTCTTAACTTTATGACATTTTGCATTATTGTTTTGTCTTTTAGAACTGACTGGAAACCATCACAGACGACCTGAGATGCCTGGGGAGTGGAGATGTCATGGGACGAGAACGAGAAGGACCTGGCGATGGACAAAGGAGACGAGTGGAGGAGGAGATGCATTGCTCGAGAGGAAGACCTACACGGGAAAGACTACAGTTCTGAGTTAAGTTTTAGAATGCTAAGCTATAGAGTTAATTGCTTTATACTAGGTTAGATGAATGTGGGACACGGTGGTGTAGCGGTATACGTTCTATGCTGTGTTACTGGAAGGCCGCAGGTTCGAATCTACCTCAAGCCACTGCGTAGTGATCCTGGTCACTGGACAAGTTAATTGCCCAGAACTGTCTGTGAGGAAGGAAGGCAATGGGAAATCACCTCACCCTTGTAAAACATGGGTGGCATATATAAGCCATTGGACCTGTCTAAGGACTAAGGACTCATCGTCATCATCATCATCATCATCATCATCATCATCATCATCATCATCATCATCATATTCTCCTTAAGTTAAGTTCTGATAATTGATTGCCTCCACAAGTAAACAATTCAACACGAATAAGTTCCATCTAAATGCACAGACGAAAAGAAAATGGCGCACAGTATAAAAATTATGCTGCTACATATAATTCTAATCGTAGGCCTAATCGTTAACTTCTCAAAACTTTTAAAGCGCCACTCGAAAGCCAAATTCAGGACATCAGTTTATTGAAGACGGCTGCTTCGAATCAGAAGTGTTGACTGAATATGTTGCATTCAGTCTGATACGAGGACATATAAGCAGATACTCCAAACAATATACATTATGCTCTCAATTTATCACTCATTTTAACCTAACTTAATTCTCACTCTTAAGTACACTCTGCTGCGTCTATACTATTTCAGTTTCGATCTTACGTTCCGTCTCATGTTTGTCTTTCTTTTTTTCAACCAAATGGCATATTTTCTTCATCGCACTGTATATTAACCAATTTCTCTCTGCGTAGGCCTATCTAATAATTATTTTCTCGGTACACTTGTCTATCAGTCATCCTATGTGCCTCCTTATCTACCAATTGATGCATAGATCTGTCTATTCTGGCATCTATCAATCCATCTAATATTTCTTTCTCAGTCTCATCTATCCATATATCTATCTTTTTATGTAGGCCTACATATTGATCAATTCATCTTTCTATATGTGCATCCATTTACCTATTTATAAATCCATCTATTACTCCATCTGTAATTTCTCTTTTTCTCTGCTTTATCTATCTATCTCTATATTATAATTATCTGTCTAATATTTATCTCCATTTATCATCTATGACTCTCTCTATTAATCTATCTGTCCATCCATGTATCTATCTGTCTATATCTCTGTCTATGCAGTATTTTTTCTGTATCTGCCTTTTCTATCTATCTGTCAATTTATTTCTCTCTCTATCTCTTACATCCAATCGCTAACCTCTGTCTGCTGTTTTTTTCTCAATCTTCAAACTCAGTGTCTCTTTTACACTCTTTCGCTATCGCTGCAGTGTCCGTTCTCTCGCTCTCCGTTTTCTCTCATTCGGTTTTAACCTCACGGACTTTGTTTTCGTTTTACTCATTGATTTATAGGCCTATACTTGTGTAATGTGTAGTATGTCATTTCCTAACTTTCTCTGGCTATAGTATTTCTATGCACAATCATGTCTCTGATTTGCGTCTTTTCGCGTTTTGCCCCAACGCCAATGTTTGCCTTGCATTTCAATCCAAGTAAAAGCAAATAACTCAAATTGAAAATTTCTAAAATTGGCCTTTTTGTGGGTGATGCCAAACTTGTGATGACTATCTACTGCCTGAGAGCTGCAATGAATGGCCTACGGAGACCTTTGGATGTGCAGTTAATCCAACTGGTTGACTACATGGCGAAGATTGGCAGCAGCACGTTGCCATTCTCTGTCTGTTTTCAGGGTAGTGCGCTATACTATCTGATGACCAAGCTAGTTCTTAATTTACCGACGATGGCAACAAAATCTTATTTTGGTAAGCTTAGACCTACTTCTAAGCGTAAACGTTTCGCAGCAAAGTTATCCACTAAAATGACAATGCTAGTAAGTTACTAATTAATAACCTATAAGGCAGTAGCAATCAATAACTCAAACATCACACCACTGTTTGACTACTGGGTCTCATCAACACACGTCTTCATGATCAAGAATCTTGACAGGGTAGCTAACTCACATACAGGTAGTTTAGACAGAGTCCGTCCAGCAGAAGGATCGACTTCCCCCCGTGTTAGTTCCTTTACTATCACCACTACTCTTAGAGTTCTGCCTTTCCTAGTTGAGGCGAGTTGCTGACAAAACTGAGGACATCTGCAGCGTTTCTTTCGCCCTCGTAATTGGCAACAAACTTCCCGTTCGCATAGAATTTGAATGACGGGTAAGCTTCAATTGACATTACTGCTGTGGCATAACTCTTGGTCTTGGTCTCGGACCGTCGGTCTTAATTGGTCTCGAAAGCGTCGGTCTTGCATGGTCTTGGTCTTAAAGAAACGGTCCTGAGATTGGTCTCCGTATTAAAATAGCGTTCTTGTCGGATATTTTCGATTATTAGAGACACCGGATGTGTAGGACCTGCGCGATTGGTATCGATTTATGACGTGATGACTATCTTTATATACATGCTACTATGGGCAGAAAAAATGCAGTTGCTATAAAGCCAGGGATTTCAAAATTTGCTTTCGCAAATTTCAAGGTTTTGTAATTATTTAATTGGTCGGCCACGTGTAAACACTGTTAATCTACAATTCCGAGGTCTGTGGTAGCATGATCAGAATCTAGTTAATTTACATAGGCCTATTCGTTTTAGAATGTAAAAAGTTGAAATTGTAATGTTTTATTTCAAATTCCAGAGTTTTTGCACAATTACCATTTTTATTATTTATTAATTTGAAAAACATGTGCTGGAACGCTGTTCCGCCGCGTCACACCAGCGTGTTCCGCCAGAAAAAAAAACACTGCATGGTCATAGGCATACTAGCTATGCCTATGACCATGCAGTGGATCCATTGATAATCAGTGACCGCTTGCAGCTTGGATGACAGTATACGGGCCTCGTATACTGACTACTGTATTGTTTTAGTTTTACAATACCGAGTAGCCTAGTAGTTATAAGTACAAATTGAAAGCGCGCACACGTCTTGACAACGCAACTGCAGTTGTAAATGCAGAGTTGATGCAGAGCTACTGTGTGCGAAGGACTTGCTGAAGGTCCCTACACAGTTCATGACGCCCCGGACGAGGGTCGAAGCCGCTCACTCAGCGCACACTGAGCGTTACGGGCCGACCGCCCTAACCAATCGGCCACCATGCCACACAGGTAAAGATTAGCGTTGCCCTATAGGCCTACTCCTTCATCCAGGCTTGCGTAAAGAGCTACAATTTGAGCTTTATCGCATTTTATGTCTTTTTTTGCGAATTTTGCAGCTCAGTCAAGGTCATGGACTTGCAGCTAGTTGCTTAAAAATTACTTTCTTATTATTTAAGCCGCTTCAAAAGTGAGAAGATCTATCCATTACGTTTTTGTTATGTCATTATACTTGATTTATGTAGTTCATCAGTAAGCTTATAATAGGCCTAATGTCATAAATTTCTCTTTATTGATTGGTTCTAAACTCACATAGGCTTTGTAAAAATTTGCTTTATAGGATCACTTATGCAGTTTATTCACTGAACCAAGGAACACTAATACACAAAAATTGCCCTTTGTATAAAATTTCATTTTTTATTTGGCCTATTGTGAGTTTGTGACTAATGAGTTATAGGCCTAGGTCTACTTCCAGGTCGTTGAATGAAGGATTATTATTGCAATTATTATTACTACGAACCCGTTCTTTGATAGAGTTTGTTTCGGAAAATATTTACCAGCGACACCCAGCCTTGACCTTCAAGTGTTGTAATTAAGACAGTTTGCTAAAATTTTGATGATATTTTCGCTAACAAGGGATTAATTGTCGTTCTGAGGGTCTGGTTGAAGCATCTGATTTAATCGTAACGTTTTGCTGGAATTGTGTGTCGCTGTTTGATAATTTTCAGCGTGCGTTGTAAGTATTTCCCTCCAATCTGTCGTGCGCCATTATTCAGCCATTGATTGGAGCGATTATTAATAGACTGATCATTGTCGAACTTCCGATGAAATCGGAAGGAAATTCGCAATTTTCGATGGCCTTTTCGGATAAAATGTTGCATTTTTTCAAGGGAAAGGTTATACGCGAGCACGTTTGGATGTCTCTGAGGAACGTTTGTTAAACGTGCGAGTCGCTTTCACTCTAATTTCGCGCTATGCTGGAATAGATGCATTGCTTAGACGCGTAGACTCTATGTATAGTTGGGAGTGCCAGAGTGGTAATCGTGGCACCATAGCCGCGTATTTCGATATTTGGACGTAATTTTTTAAATTCTCGCGTTGAGTCTGATTTAATTTATTATCCTTCGTGACCCCGTCATTAAATTTGATATAAAATTCTTAAAGAGGATGATGATTGTAAAGACCCGACAGAAGTGTAATATTAAAGGTAGCACTAACTAAAACGACCAGTTAGACTTGTTTACATCTTTGTAATTGTAATCTGACATTTAGTAAGACACTCTTCAAAAGTTAGCACACCAGCATCGTTCCTGAACCAATTCTAGGTAAAAGTGTATATTAGCGTATTTCATTACCTCGTGTGCTTGCGGTGTACTTTAGCGTATTTAATTATTTCCTTCATTATATCATGTGTTTTGTAATTAGAAACTGGATTGGTTATAATAATTATGATGCTTAAATGGAAGCTGGGTTGATGAAAAGATTTTTAAAAGTGTGTTTTAGAGTATTTAATTAAATAAAGTGCTGATCAGAAACTCCACTAGCTTCCATCGCGACATCGTTTTTTCATCAATAGAACTTCTAATTATGCATGATATTTTCATCGATCCAGCTTCCATTGATGCATATTTCTGTTCGTCCATCCAGCTTCCATTTAGGTATATTTCTTGTCATCAATCCGGCTTCCATTTAGGTATATTTCTTTTCATCAGTCTGGTTTTTGCGTGCGTACGCGGCCTTGTTTACATAGATTCCACGTCCATCGTAATGACATTCTCACATCAGTCAAGTATAGGGTTGCCAACTCTGAGCAAGCCTATTCTGGGACATTTCCCATTTTCCACTATGGTGAATAGGGTTTCCAACTGTGAATAAACCCATTCTGGGACAATTCATAGTTCCCACTATGATGAATGACAAACCTCAAAAAGCCAAAACTGCTAAGTCTTAAGCAGTCCGCAAGGGTTATGAAGTTTCAAATTTCGACTGATGTTCGAGACTTCGAGCCCTTAATCGAATTTCGCGATTAGTCGAAACACTTAATTTTAATGATTACACCTATGAAAATTGATAATCAAGATGTTGTAAGCACTATTACAGTATTGCTCAATCCATGTTGCTTGGATTTGAATAATGTTATTGAATCGCACAATTCTGTTGTAATTACTTAGTCCCACCTTTTCCTGGATTCCGGGACAAACTTGGTATTGCCCGGGATACGGGACTGCCTGGGTTCATTCCGAGACAGTTGGCAACCCTAATCAAGTATGATATTTTCATCGATCCTGCTTCGATTTGTGCATAATTTCTTTCATCAATCCAGTTTCTTCTTGCACATTATACTTTTTCATTGATCCCATCTACATTTAGGCTACAGTTGGACATATACTCACTTCAAATAATAAATTACGCTAAAATGAACTAGAAGCATCGTGGTATAATAAAATGTGAGGCGGGGTTAAACCCGCCGTTTGTCGGCTCCTAGTTATTGAGATAAAGACTGAAATAGGTGAGAGGGGTCAAAAACACAGAAAATCGTTTTATGGTATATTGCTACAAATAACATGTCTACTTTGAATATCTGAAATTAAAAATGTTGAATTCAAATATTTAGTTGTCCAGAGAAAAATGACTTTTAATGCATGTGATTTGCATTGCTAAAATATTCATGTTTTCAATGGTGAACGACCAAGATCTCATACGTGGACCTGCCATTATTTGCAAAGTAGCAAAGAGATTTTGATGCTGCATGCTTTATCTCATACAGAATATAAACCTTTTTTGCCCAGCAGAGTTGCGGAGTAATGGTTGCTAAAATATTTGATTACACGAATATTCTGAAACTTTGACTTTGAGTTTCTCAGTTGTTAAGATTATATTAATGAAAGACTCAAATGATTTTAACTTAAGTTAGATAAAAGCTATCTTGAGCCTGTAAAAGGATTTTGAAGCAGATGCATTGTAGAATATTATTTAATAAAAACCACCTCACAAATATGCCAAAATACCCAATTCTCTTTTATCAAGGTGTGTTGAAGCTGACAGATTCATCTCATTTTGATTTGAGAGCCATGATGTATGCATTCACAACAAGTGTGACAGATTGATCAGTTTGATTGATGTGCATATCTAGATGATCAATTTTTACACATTCTCTGATTTCTCTTTGTGCTTTGCACTTTAGGTCCACCTTATGAATAAGTTGAAACATTTTCGAAAATTTAGGAGTATGCTTTATTATCTACATTAAAATCAGATCATCTTCAGAAATGTTACTAGAGATGAACCGAAACTCGGCTCAGAAAGTCGACTTTGCCGAGATTTGTAGTACTCTGCATTACTCGGGTCAAGAAATTGTTTTGAGTTTTGCTAAAAATTGTCTCAGATTTTCTGTTTTGAGAATGAAAATCGGAATTTTCATTACAAAATGACAATCGACCGAACAAACATGCATGTGCTGTTACTAGTAGTACTTGTTAGTTATTACTTCCTAATTTAAACTTAGGCAAAGCCAAAAAATTCAAAAATATTGTGCAAACTGTTGAACTAAATATCAAGAGAATGAGAGCTCGTAAAAATTTTTTTTACTTGGACACGGTATAACTCAATTGGCAAAACTTGGTACTCGGACTCGACAGGAAATTGTCACTTGGTTCATCCCTAAATGTCATCGAACCTATTGAACAGTTTTTTGACCGAAATATACCCATGGGCTTAACTTTTTATTGTGGTGGTGATTGACCACCGCCTTGTAAAGTTCTGGTGACAGTAACGTTGTTAATGCCATTGCTTTATGGTAAACTGAGCATCAATTGTATAAATTTATCCGATTTTACCTGATTGAATTATCTTTTTTTGCCTTCATAAAAAATTACTCCAAATAATGACTTTCTAAGTACCAGAACAATTGAATTTGCAATGTCTTTATTCTTATGTTGCAGGTTGATCCACATGCGGCCATCGTCCGATGTTTGGCGATGATCCGCGTGACATAGTTGACCAGGTCAGACGTGTAGTTTCGTTTAAATCTTGCAGTGAGGAATAATCCTCTTGAGGAGGTTGTCTTATGAACATGTCTTCAGGTTGTAGTCTCTTGAACGGTCAGAATGGCTCACCGGACGAGGGACTGCGCAGTAGCTGCAGCGTTCCTAGAGCTCACCTAGGTCTTCAGGTAGACTCCATTCAGGATCGAATGATGACCAATTCCTCCAAATCAAACCCTCGCTCTTCGGACTTCCACACCGGCGCTTCGGATCATTCGCACCATCTGAACCGCCGGCACCAGAACAAGAACAGTGGTTCTGGCTATTCGGACCTCGGCACCGAGGGGTCGTCCAACTGCACAACTGGGGTCGACCTCATCGCTCCTGCCCTGCTGCTGAATGAGGCTCTGTGCAAATACGCCACGAACCTGTCGACGTCGGTGCCCGAAACCAACTTCCCCGACGACTCGAAGCTCCTCGCCAACCCGAAGGGAATCATCAAATCCTATCTTCCACAGGCATCGGCCATGAATCCGGAGAAGTTCGAGTCGTATCGGAGGCTGTGCCTCTCCCACGTCAAGGAGTACTTCAAGCACCAGAAGGGAGGCATTGGCGCCGTCTGCCTCCTATGCAACATGACGTGCAAGCACTGGAACACCCTGCAGCGCCATCTCCAGACACACCTCGATTTCCGCCCCTTCGCCTGCAACGCGTGCGGCCGGACTTTTTACAGCCAGAGCAAGCTGAAGCGCCACCAGGTGATCCACAGTGAGGTCAAGCCCTACAAGTGTCCGGTGTGCGACCGACGCCTCGGGCGCACCGAGCACCTCAAGCGCCACCTGCTCGTGCACACCGACAAGAAGCCCTACGGCTGCTCGAGCTGCTCACACACGACGAAGAGGTTGGATGGAATACGGCGCCACATCAAGCGGAAGCATGGCAGTGCAGAGATTGTGTCACTGGCATCTCCTATGGACCCTGAGTCGGCCATCAGTCTTGGACCAGTTCTGTCTGCCACGGAACCCTCAGAGCCAAAGCCGAAGAAGTCCAAGAAAAAGAAGAAGAAGAAGCCCGCTCAGAATGCGGCCGGCGAGTGTGAAGGCGATCACAGGGACGCGTTCAGCGGGAACCTACTGGACGTTGCGGCCAGCTTCGGCGTCAAGGATCTTAAGATGCCGGGAATTGACAGTAAGCTCATAGACGACTTCCATGGCAAGGACAGCAAGCCGCTGCTTGGCCACGACTCGAGGTCCATCGAGAGCGTGTCGGAGGACCTGAAGCCGGTCTGGGACCCGAACCAGATGCTTCTGCCGTCTCAACAGATGCAGCAGCTGCTGTACCAGAGCCTCGTCAGAGTCCACCCCTCGGCCGCCAACGCAAACCTCGGCGATGTTTCGTCGCGAAACATGGCACCTCCAATGCCAGTCATGACGGCGACCCGACCTCCCTTCCAGCTGAACCACGGCAACGCGCTGTCGCATCCAAACGACGCGTTCTGCATGAACGGAGCAAGCGTTCCGATGCGATATCCGCCGTCGGTGACGAGCGCCGGCGAAGGCTCTTCCAGAAATTCGAATCCGATGCTGCTGTCTCCAGGAAGCTCTCGTGCCAATATCGCCTGCTACGGTCAGATGGACGCAGGAACGGAAATGATGATTTCTCAGTACTTTCAGAGTCATCAGAGATTTGCTCCGCCTGTCTGGGGTTTCGCCAACCCGAACTACCACGGCTACTGACGACGACCTCGGCCTGTCTCTGAACGAACCGGATCCGACTCCGTCTGCCCGGAGGTCTGACATGGCTACTGGGAAAGCATAGACTGTGGCTTTAGACATTGTGTATCAGAATATCAACTTGTAGCTCTGCGTTGCTGTTTTGTCCCAGTTTCGTGTTTTTGGCCGTCAATTTTTTTGTCTCCTGATCTGATGACTTATTCGAGACTGCGAATTGCTGCTGTTATCAGCAGGATGTATGTACATATGATGTATATTTACATATATATATGTATATGTACATATATATATATATATATAAATATGTCTTATATCTACATATGTAAATATACATGATACATTTTGGCTGTCGTTATGAAGGTCGTTTCTTTGTGTTTGTAATTGCATACGTGTTTGCATTTAATTTCGTGTTCTGATTATCCCATGTGCAGGAATTGGCTCGTCTGAGTTAGCAATATGTCCCACAGATTGACATTGTACAGCCCTTCATGTATTTGTATTGGATCTGTGCCATGTACTAATGTTCTGCTGAAAGCAGAACTACTACAAGATGTTTCTTGTAGTGCTGAATGACTATAATACTGTTCACCACACTAAGAGTATTGTATGCAGGAGGTTAATCTTTTTCCAGCTTTTCAGTTGCATTTAGACACTAGTGAAGATGGAGCTGTGCAGTGTTCCTGTGGTATTTGACAAAGTAATTTGTATCTATGATACTAGATTTTCAGATAAAATGGTATTCTATTTGATCCTACCTTTTTTGAAGCCATATCAAGAATTGTGTTATAAAAAGTTTGTTATTTGAAATTCCTGTTTTGCAGCTTTGTGACATTTCTGATCCCTCCGTATAAGTTGTATGAGATTTTATGTTTTAGTCTGATGGTCTACTTAAATTCCAGTGTGTTGCAATTTTGAGGCTGTTAATATGTTTGGTAGGATGTTGCTTCTTCTATGATCTGTAGATGTTGCAGCCAAAGTGGAGAAGTTTATTGTGAAATGATTGCGCATGGCTATTGCTAACCACTCTCCAGAACTTTAACAAACTGTTCAGTCTTTTGTCTTACTCTGGTTATAACCACACTTCTGCCATAGGATCTTGGTCCCTGATAATGACTTGCTAAGCTTAATGTTTTCTCAGGATCTGTATAGGTAGAAGCATTACTTTTACTTGTATAGTTCTGTGGAAGATGTTTCACCGACTTATGTCTGGTGAAAGCAGTACTTATCTCCTTCCAAGTGTGTGCTTGCTGTTACCTGCCGAGCATCATGACAATCACTTGGATGTAAATTGTCTGGGAATTCGTGTGTTGTATCTGCTCTCTGTTTGACAATGTTTTAGTATTTTAAAGTAATTTGTCAATTTAGACATTGCAGAGCTGGTAAATTTTTCCAGGTGGCGTTTAAAAATAGGTTTTTGAAATTTTCGTGTAAAGTTTTTATCATGAAGAACTAAAACTTTCCAGTTTGGCAACCACAAAGTATTACGTGGAAAGCACAAATGCTTCTTTCTTTTACTTATCTTTAAAAATACTGGTTTTCAGCAGTGTTTGGGCTGGGAGCACCTCTAGGTATATATCTTTTGGGGCACTATATAAAATTTACATTGATTGATTGATTTATTGATATATGCTATATATATCTTTACATAATGTGTGTCGATATTTCCTGTGTTATAGATTCAGGTAGCAATTTTGGAGCCACAATTCTTGCGTCTAGTGGTGAGTTTGCCTCGAAAAATAGTTTTCTCGTATGTTTTATTTTGCTTCTACGCTGAACCTTGTAAAATCATTTCTCCTGTTTGCATGTGCATGCCAGCTGGTGTGTTTCATTGTCTTATTGATTGGAGGATAGCTTTCAGAACTGCCACCTCCTAATCGGCACCTGTGTTGGACAAAGGTGTTCTGATCAAGATACTTTGCCAGCGTAGAGGATGAGTTCATGAAGATTGTGATGGTTATGATAAATTACAAATTTATATAGCACTACTTCAGGAGAGACTCAGAGGTGCTTCTGACCTCTAATTTAACCTGAAGAATTGTTGGGAAATAAAGTTATGCCTTTTGTTCATGGATTGAATGTTGGTGTATGTTGTGAAACTGGCAAATATTTATGTGAGTATTGCCGGCTGTAGAGTTCTATAGACTGTTTTTCAATTGTTTTTAACCCAGGGTAAAAATTATTCCTGGGGATAATTTTTTTAAAAAGAAATTTGATTGTGGAGTCATGCAAGCCCTTAAGGAAATATGTTTCCAGTTTGTTAAGTCATGGAACTTGTATTGATATGTTGTCCAGGTGTTTTATTTCTGAGTTATGTTGGCTTAAGAAAAATGTTTTCCTATTGATTTATAATTTTGTTGTGAGCACACTGTGAATTGGCATTGCAGCTATACATTACCATAATCTGGGTCAAAAGAATTTCTTGTTTCAGATTTTTTGGTGCTTTGGAATTGCTCTTAGGTAGAAGAAAGAACTCTGATGTGTTACATTGTTATAAGTTGGTTTGATGTCACTATCATTAGGGAGGGTTTGATCTCATCAGCGTTGTTTGGCTTTGTGAATGATCTGCTATGAGGCTTGAGTATTGGGGAGCGATTGAAGTTTGCCTTCTGAGATTGCCAAACACGAGTTTAGAACCGCATCAGAATCACAGCTGAATCTGCATTTAGCTCAAAACAATTACCAGCCGTTATGTATGTTAAGAAATCCCAAGCACTGCTTGAGAGCTTGTATATTTTCTTGTTCTCTTACAGCCTGTTACAATGATCGATGCACATTTGACCAAAATGTATTGAGTTTGTCCCGTTTTACGTAACCAACTGAATGCCAACAATTTAAAGATTATGCAGCAAACCCTAAACATTCAGTATAAGTTAAGTTCTTGATCTTCAGGCCGAGAGATCTTTTCGTAATAATTGTGTGAATGTTTTTTATACGTGTAAATTTTGTGGTCGTGAACTGTTTTATTGTTATTAATTACTAGTTAATTAATATTAATTGTTGGAATTTTCTGAGTGAAGTGTGTGTATTATGTTTCTTTATATTGTAATGAAACGAGTAAATTAATCAAACGAGCATCTTCAGCTACACAAAATCAGTTGATTATGTTTGCAAGCTCTGTTCTGTGTTTGCCTGATGTTGACTATTCACGTAAGCAGGTTCCTGTTAAACATTAAACTGCTCTTGTAGGTACTGAGATTGCTGAATTTTAAACTGCAGTTTTAAAGAAGTTAAATTTCACTGGCAGCTTTGAGTTCGTTATATTACAAAAATGAGATGTTGTGGAAAATGTTTTATGTCTTGGAACTTTTTAATTTTTATTGTCTGCAAGCATTTAGATAATGATAATGTTAGGAAAACTTTTTATTACCAGAGGGAAGTGGGAAATGGAAAAAGGGTGGAGAGGTCGAAGAGTAAAATAGAATAGCTGAGAATTTTGCTTGAGGAATGTTAAATGCTGTTAAGAACTCTTTTGTTTGCATCTATAGTATAGTGGGATGGTGAAATAGCGTTGATTCATAAGAAACTGACAATTAAGAATTGGAAATTTTTTTACTAGTGTTATTGCTAGTACTGTATAGTCATTTTACTTTACACAATTTCTGCTTTACTCTAAACTCATTTTTAGGTTTTTATTTTGTGTCTTATCCCATTTAGGATATCTGATGCTCTGTGCTATGATATATGATGATGTGCAGTAATCGACTGGCTAAGTGTTGCTGGTTATGTTTACAGGTGGTGCATGTTGATGATGTGAGATATATCACTGAAATTACATAATTTTTTGCTGGAATTCAGATTACTGGGAATGCTCATCCTGAAAAATGACATACACAAATAGACTGATTTTCCAAATTGATAATGTCCTCAATATGTAATGCTTGATGTTGATATACCATTCGATAGTTCTTGAGCGTATAAATTCCTGCAATAAAAGTTAAAGAGTCATCCATTACTCTCTTGCTTACTCTGATTAAACCAATGTTGAAATTCTCTTATGCTGTAGTAAGTCACATCGTCCAAGCGGATATAGAGCGATCGACGTGTATCTCAAATATTTACCAATCTTTCCGCTTTGTTGTCGAATGGTATTTTGTAGCATTATTGGCTGAAAATGATGCAGGTTTATTTGTCTTTTGGTCTGTTTTCTGGATTAATATTTAGACTGAATTAATTGCTAACTGGGTTTTGTAGACTGAGGAAGTCATTGTGTTGCTGGGAATGAGGCATGTTTACATAATTTTTATATTGCAGATTTTAATAGTATTGTCATTGTTATGGTTTTATTTGTCATTTTGTTGAAGACTGTTAAGAATTCGATCACAGGGTCTGTTTCAGGTGACAAAATGTGTTGTCTATCGCAAACACTTCTTGATATATGCTGATGGAATGGTGCATTACTGCTTAAAAAGTGAAGGGAGGATTTTTAATATCATGTTGTGTGAATTAACAGAAATGGCATATTAGTCTTAATGCGATTATTAATTATGCATTTGATTTTTACTTCGTAAGCGCTGACGTTCTTTAAGGAAGATTAAGATCTGATTAATCAGGATGTTGCGTTACAAGTTCTAGGACAACGGAATAAATGTGCTCTGCTATGTGTGACCTTGCATATGTAAAAACTATTGTCATTTTGTAACAATAAATAAAATAGAATTCAGTGAGATGTGACAAATAGAATGTAGTGTTTAAATATCATCAAACTGACTGGTTTGTTGCCAGTCGGTGGGCAGCATGTAGCGAGAAAATGTCGAGGTACTTGCCCCATGATTTCTGTAGAATTGGATGTTTTTTGGTTTAGTCCCTATGTTTCATTGTCGTCGAGTTTCATCTTTGCTGAATTTGTGCTATTTATTTCCTAGTGTTGAAATTGCAACAGAATTCTGAAGATATAGTTTTCTGTTTACATCCATTTGTAAAATTAGGTTTTGCTATTTTTTCGTTGGTGTATATGGCATGTATTTCGTTTTTTTTATAATAGCTTTGTTTTAGTGTTAACAAATTAAATGTTCTATTCATTGCATCAAATCTTTGTTAATGTTTAAAAAATAAATGTAGTTGTATTTGTGTGGTTGATTTGTATTTGCTATTCACATAAGTTTTCCTTTGTTCCATATTATCACCATCCAGTATTTTATTGCTATTAATATTATTATTATAACTATTTCTATTATTTTTTTACCTGAAGTGATAAAAAAAATTGTCTCCGACACAGTGAAAACCAATCGACAAGAAGTAGACTGACAAAAACTGTCAACCAGTACGCCGTGGCCAAGATCACCACGGGTCAATCCAAAATAGCCAAACAAGAAAACTTCTATAGCGCCGCCATAATAACGCACAGTGCACCAACCGACGGCACATAAAAACAAATCCGAAGTCAGGTCAAATCCATGGTCAGTCCTAAGAGACAGAAAGACAGTCTAAGGAGGATAGGCAAGGGCAAATAAAAAAATTTTAAGGCGAGATCGAAAAGAAACTAAAGACCGGACAGCGTGAGGTAATGAATTCCAGAACTTTGGACTGGCAACAGAGAAAGCCCGCATACCAAGACTTGTCCTAACAGGAGGTATATAGCAAGGGACATGAAATCAGAAGACCTAGTCGAGTGATGATGCCCCTAAGGATAAGCAAAGTGTGTAGGTACCCCGGCTGACCAGAAGAAAATGTCTTCTAGGTAATAACACCAATTTTAAATTTAATTCGTTGCTCAACAAGGAGCCAACGCAGTAATCCCACCTTAGAGAACCAGTAACAACCCTGGCCAGGCAGTTTTGTACTTTTTGCAGCTTCAGTCTCGCCATGTTGCTAGTTTGAAAATCAGCAGATTTAGACTCTGCAATCGGAATTTTCGTGAACACGCAAGGAAACTTGTCGATATGCCATTGCAGAAAAATAATGTGATGCATGTGGCTTTGAAATTGAAAGCTAAGATTGAAAGGACGCTCAAGCCGGAAGTCCAGAGAAAGTGTCTCTGAAGCTTGTTTAGCGCAAGAGTTTTCAGCGATAAAGACACTATTTGAACTTTCGTTTTGAGCGTCGGCTTCATATTTCAAAGCCACGTGCCTCATATTTCTGCTTACCTACACCATTCCTTTCCTTGCGTTTTTACAACATTTCTAAAGAATAGGGTTAACTTGGCTAAAGAAGAAATGAGCCGCATTGTGTAATCGCAGAAATGATAAACCTATTTTTTCCGTTTGCGATAATTGAACTAGCGGTTTAAGTCCTTTTTGATATAAATATCTCTGGGCTGGAGGTTCTGGAAACAAGATGTGCAGATCTGACAAATTATTACGATGGTGACATTAATGTCTAGAACTTAGCCTAATGAGTAATCACTTCAAAATAACAATAAGCAAGCTGCTGAAACCAAAGCGATATTGAACGAGTTTCTACATGTTCGCTAGGTGGCAGGTATTAAACGAGTTTCTTTCCTCAGCCTGTGGAGGTTCAATGCTGAGAGCGCCTATGAACGGTTATTCAATGTGAGACGCCATATAATCTATACATTCGATTCGATATTATGAATAAACGTAGCGTTAAAATGCATATAATTGCATAAACTAGGTATGTCTTACTTTAAATTGTCTCATTGGCTACCCTTGAACTAATCGACCCAATCGACTTTAGCAGCTGTTCTGCCACCTTCTTGATGCTCTCTCGGGAAATTTTGAATTTACGATTGTGCATTTCATTTCCAATAGCGATTGTCACCGGGACTGCTGGTCTGCCCTTTGGCTCGTTTTGCAATTCCAGTGGTGTCTATCAGAGGCGGCGATCCTGGAGTCCAAACAAGTCCCCCCTCACCCTTTATAGAGAGGGGACGCGTTATGCGAATGTCCTCCCACATTGGGTGTTCCCCACCTCTCAAGCGAGATCGCCGCCTTTGGTGTCTATTCTTCACGATTTTTAGCCTCGACATATGTATATGGGGGGATTGGTCAGTCCTTTCCTCGACCCTTAACCTTTCTAATTGTAATCTATGGTACGTGCACTCATCATAGCAGAATTGGCTAAAGTACGCAGGAAAGCAGAAATCCACAAGAAATTCTACTGTAGCACGGCTGTGTAATCCCGACATCTTGACAGACAATTCAGCACGCTAGAAACTACAGTCATGTAGACGCTTGCGTGATCATAAAACTCTGTCAGTAATAGTATAATGTCCTTCTTTTCACAGGGTAACAATTGTTCAATTTCTCTATCCGACTCTATTTCGTTTATGTTGTTATTAGGGGCGGTATATACACCCGACGAGAGAGGGCCAGAGGAATGGACCAGGCGATTGTTTGGGGGCCGGACAAGGCCCGTAATCAACGTTTTAAAAATGTCATGATCAGTTATTGGAAGTTTGTGATTCCTATAAATATTACTGACACTTCGCTACAATCGTTTAAAGTTAAAAAATCAGAATGCTACCGTGGGCCTACTTAATTATCACGCTCTCTTCTGCTGTATAAGGGCCCGTGACTGCTCTGCCCAGGGACCGAAAATTTCCCGGCTTATGGACCCAGAATTTTTTGCCCGGTCCCTGGAATTTATGTCTGCGGGTCTGATTCTAAATTCCTATCACTAGTGCATCAGTCTATTAAATAAAATAACCTATGCGTCTATTTCCTGTCATTCTATCTGATCACGCAAACATCTAGTTTCTATTTTCCACTCAGTCCATCTGTATGCATACTATTCGTATCAATCACATTTTCGTCTCCAATCGTCTTCGTCATCGTCCGTCATTCTACTTCTTTTGTTCCCACGCGGACTTGAGACGCACGACCTGACGAATAGCGACTTCCACTGTATCGTTGAACCCATCAAATCTTCCATCAGTATTTTCCATCAGGAATTTTATTGACGAGCCGAATATATTGCACTCAGTGTCACCACGGCAATAATGTTTCCATGGTCACGCAACTGTGGAACACAGACGAGCGTGGATGGTGAACAATTATCCGTCGCTAACCCGAACAGAGCAGAACAGCTTACTCTAGCGTGTCCCGTGTAACCTCCGCTAAAGGCACTTATTGTATCTATTTCGGATGCCAATACTTCTATAGGGGCCGACGTCAATTTTCGATGGTCATCTATCACGATCAGCCGGACTCTAACCACGTCCAGCAGTGTTTATTTAGCCTCAGGATCTTCTATCAATCACCCCTCGCTTGGGCTTCTCCACTCGAGACTTAAGTCTTGCCTTCTCAAGAACGCTCATCCCGATTCACCTGATCATCCACCTTCCAATTCTCGACCTAAACGACGCCCGTTTTAACAGCTTCTCAACCTTGTCTGACCCTCTTGAAATTCGGGACTCCTTCAGACTTTCCTTCGGTAACCTCTCTGATTTGACACAACGCTCGTGAATTAGCTGGTGTCATGCGCATGGCTTTCGAGTGACGCTTTAGAAGTTCGGAGATTACGATTGCGAATTACATATCTGACCAAGACTCATGTTATAATCAGTTCGCGTCATTTTAGGCCCTTCACTCTTCTCTTAGTTCTTGAGTTTTGATGATACAGGAACTGAGCCTAGGTTATCAACGTCATCAACTGCCATGGTTACTGGTTAGCAACAATGCGTTAGAGCATGGGTGTCAGACGGTTTTTTGTGATGGCGGTCCAGTAGCAATATTTTCCAGATATAGTGGCTGGTCATCCAGAGTGCCGAAATCGCATTATGAAAATGGGACAGGGATCTCAGTGGGTCTATATCCTACAAACAGTTGAACTAGGCTTTGATCACGAGATTCTGATTATATGCATCATCAATAACAAACGCCATTGAAAACTCATAAAACCTTAAAAATGTCAAATTCGACCTTTTATTCTCAATTGTGTTGTCTTTAGACAAGGCGCCACGTGCCAGAACTATATCGTCGGCGGACCAGAAATGGCCCGTGACCCACGGCTCTTTGACAACTCTGCGTTAAAGTGTTTTAGATTATGGTAACTTTAGCAATGGGGCGATAGTTTGCTGGATCGCTCCGGATCTGACCATCGCGCTTTAAAACTGATAGGAGAACGGAGTGTTTCACGTACCGAGCAGCTGCACAGAACTGAGGGGGAAGGGTGGAGGTCTTAGAATAGTTCCTGAACAAGTAACGTTTAGTAGTTTAGCGTGACCTTTAGTCGTCAAAATAATTACCGGTAGCATTAATTAATTACCGGTAGTATTATTATTATACAGTCTACACTATACCATAATCACGGAGGCTGCTCAATTACGCGATTCTTTACACCTATCGATAAAGGCGTTAGGTAAATGACCAGACACGGAAATGACAAAATGTTATTATGAGTGTTGCTTTGTTATCTTTACTTCAAGTTTGTAGTTTTTCATCGATTTCATTGATTGCTAAGTTTTTCGTAGATTTGCGTGGTTTGCTGTTACTGCCTCTGACTTTTCTGTCAGTCAAATGCCATTTTGTTTCGATTATGTTTGGATGTTGTTTTCCGCAGATTTGGTTTCCTTTGCTAGATTTCAATGCAGATTGATTTATTACCGTTTACGTTCGGTTGGGCTTTTAGTGTTGCGTTTAAATATGAAGTCCAGTAACAGTAATTAAGTTCAAGAGAACTTGCGAAAGATATGTCGTTTGCTGAGGTACTGAAAAAGTCTGTAATGGTTTCAGTCGGCTGAGAACATAGAATCTAGAATAATCGGTATTTTTCTTTCGTCGCTGATCGTTCCGTCCGCCTTTCTTCCAGTTCCTACCCCTCTGAATCCTTTCTCTTCTCCACCTCCATCTCCTGTTCTACTACTGCCACCTATAAAGTCCTCTGTGACTCTGCTGCTTTCTTCTTCCACGTACTCGTAGCGCGCCGTACCTTGCAGCCGAGTCCTGCGCTTACCAATGACCGTTCCTAAGACGCAGTCAGTCTGCCGACACCCCACTATGACGATGACGACGACGACGATTATGATGACGACAACGACGCCGGCGACGACTACAGACGCGGCTGCGGCGATGCGTCGGAGAGTCGAGGAGGCGAAGGAGAGGTCAAGGTCGAGGTTCGCGGGACACGAAGAGGAGGAATGGGAGTAGAAGTCGTCCAGTGAGGTCCCGGTCCATTTCAGCGGGGAGTGGCACTTGTAGGACGAACCGTTGTGTAGATTGATGCGAGCTGGGCTTGCCCCAGGAGAAAGAAACTGACGCCAGAGGGCGACCAGGCGACAGGAACAGTCGAGAACGTTGTCGGAGAGGTCGAGGTTCTTCAGCGACGGCGTCTGCGCGAGGAGGTTCGGCGCGAGATCTCGCAACGAGTTCCTGGCAAGATCGAGATCGCGAAGTCTCGTCAGGTGCGAGAACGAGATCTCGTCGATGCGCTCGAGTCGGTTCTGCGACAGATCGAGAAGGCGAAGCGACGTGAAATTCCGTTGCAGAATCAAGGGAACATCCCTCAGCCCAGTCCTTCCCAGGCGCAGCACCTCAAGGCGTTGTGACATCTCGAGGGAGGTACTCCCCCG
The DNA here is from genome assembly GCA_959347315.1 of Bimastos eiseni. Classification (NCBI taxonomy): domain Eukaryota; kingdom Metazoa; phylum Annelida; class Clitellata; order Crassiclitellata; family Lumbricidae; genus Bimastos; species Bimastos eiseni. The sequence goes on from OY365808.1 coordinate 4,405,752, forward strand.
TTCGAAGAACTCCCCGATTGGATTGTCGCTCAGGTCGAGGACCTTGAGTCTTAGCAGGCCTCCGAAGGCCCTTGCCGGAAGCTGCGTCAGTCTGTTCGAATGAAGCTGGAGGTCCTGAAGGAGCGTCGATCTGTTGAGGGCACTCCTCGTTACCTCTGCGATCAGGTTGTTGCCGACATAGAGGCGTCGAACGTTCTCCCAACCGAAGTAGTCGAGAGTAGTGATTCGGTTGAACGACAAATCGATGTAGTCGTAGGAGGCGAAGCGGAAAGCGCTTTTCGCTATCCGATGGATGACATTACTGCTGAGATTGACGCTGATCGATCGGTGACTACCGCGAGGGAATAGTTCCTCGTCCAGGCGTGTGATGGCGTTCTGACTGAGGTCCAAATGACGCAGCTCTCCCAGCGTCTGGAGGAACTGTAGACAAGAGATGCGATTACCCGTGGCTCGCAGCATCTCCACAGAGTCAAGACTATGACGGAACGACACTAGCTCGATCCTGTTATGACCCAGATCGATGAAGCGCAGACTGGACAGCCTCAGAAACGGTCCATCGCTCAGTTCTATCAGTGAGTTCCTGGACAGATCGAGCTCCGTCAGACCGCGAAGCCCATCGAATGCCGTGTCTTCTATGCGGTGGAGGTCGTTGTAGGAAAGGTCAAGGCGCTCCAATCGGGGCAGCTCGGCAAGACCTTGGATCTGGCGGACCTCGTTGTGACTGAGATCCAGCCGACGGAGGTTTTCCATGGAGTGGAACGTTCGTTTGGGAACGTATACGATGCGATTGTGGGACAGATCCAGTTCGACTAGAGCTCGAGGGTGGTACTCAGAGAACGCCATCCACACGTCCGAGATGTTGAGGTGCGAGAGGTTGATGATCCTTGGAGTCGAACCCGCACCCTTCAGCGCCTCGTTCAAGTCCCTTTCAGACAGATGAGGGTTTCCCTGCAACGATAGGGTACTTATGAATGGAATGTGTTGGAAGGTGGATGGGTGGATGTATCTGAGGTTACAGTAGGATAGGTTGATGTGATGTTCGATATGTTCGTCCCAGGAGTGGGCGACGGAAAAGGAAGTCGATTCCAGCGAAACCAGATCGTTGCCTGAAAATGAAGTGAAGCTGCAGAAGAGTTTCACTCAATATGAGTCTTAACCCCGATGAAGGCTGTTTACAAGATGTCACGAGTTCACCAAAGGGCAATTATTATCGATTGATTAATGAGTATAGGCCAATACAATGTAAAATTACTGCCTTAATAGACGATGGTTACAAGAGACATACGTACAAGAACAGTCACACGCAAACATACATTCAAAGATACACACGTACATATACGCACAATCGCACAAACATGTACATATACATATATAATATATATATATATATATATATATATATATATATATCCGCGCATACATGAATGCGTCTGTTTATCTTCGGGATCTATTCACCATAACATGATTTTAAAGTCATATGACTCTCACAATGGTGTTTCAAAGTCTTTTAGGGAACTAATAGAACTGAGATGGCAAAACGTATCCTAATCGTGATCTCCAAACTTCTAAGTCAAGCCCAGGGCACCAGCTTATTAACGAGCGCTCGTAAATATACTGGTGCTCTGAGGCCTGAGCTCTACCTTCATGTGTCCATTTTGTAATTTGGTGATTACGAACACGATAAATCTGTCAAAAATGAACCGAAACAGCGTCCATATTGTCTGCGCAAATGATGTATTGAAGTATTGCGCGTAAGTAATCCTATGTAAATAAGCACGCATGATTTTCTACGGCGACCAATGTAACTAAGAAATCGTGTAGACCATTTACAAATGCAATTATTTTCATATAAAAGTATCGATGACTATTCGTCTGTATGTTTATCTATCGTTCAATCGATCGATCCATTAATCTGTCTGTCTATCTACCTCTTTATCCATCTGTCTGTCTGTCTGTCTGTCTGTCTGTCTGTCTGTCTGTGTATCAGCCTCTCCATCTCTGTCTCGTTCAGCGGTCTTTACATACCACAATAATCAGAACCCTGGCGTTAGATGATCCGATATCGTGTGGTCCTTATTGCTCAGTCAAACGCCTCAGTAAAATGCACATATTTTAAAGAATTCTCTCAGACGTCAATTAGCATAAGGCACAAACTCCCAATTCCTGCCCAACTGATTGATTGCATTATGGATTGCACATCCGTGGCGCTTTTGATTGACTGATAATGCTACACAATATGAGTATGCAAGACAATATTATTGGTCAACTCATTCCTCTAGTCTTTGACCGATTGCTCGATGACACATTCACTGGTCATTCAATCGATTGACCGCTCATTCTGTAGTTCCTTTGTTCGCTCATAAGTTCCTTCGTTGGCTTTTAAATTGATTAATTCGTTCCTTCGTTAATCATTTGTTCTTTGCTGCATATATTTTCATAAATTCTTTTATTCATTACTTCAGTCATTGCATCTTAAGTTCAATCATTCATTCATTCAATCATTCATTCATCCGTTCGTTCTTTCTTTCATTCATTCATTCATTCATTCATTCATTCATTAATGAAGTGTCATATCTTTCAGCATTCGTTTATTGTTGATTAAATGGTTGTATTGTCGACCAATTAATTAATTAATTAATTCATTCATTCATTCATTTATTCATTCATTCGTTCGTTCGTTCGCTTGTTCGTTCGCTCATTCATATTTTTCGTTCGATGATAAATTAATTCGTTCATTCTTTCTTTCATTCATTCCTTTATGAATTCCTCGTTCTTCCTCCATCGTTCACTTCGTGCCATAGAAACAAATCTGCGTGCCAATGAGGCAGACCACGTGACCCCATAACAACGCGGCAGACCACGTGACCCCCATAGCAATGAGGCGGACCACGTGACTCCCATAGCATTGAGGCAGACAACGTGACCACTATAATAGCATCAATCGTCGCTCTAACCTGACAGGTCAACGTTGCTGAGCTGCGTCGTAAAACGGAATCCTGTTCCCATGGAGACCGTTGCTAATTGATTGAAACTGACGTTGATTGATTGAAGACTGTGTACATGGTACATGGCACCGTCTGGAAGACCGGTCAGGTGGTTTCCGTGGAGGTCAAGGACGAGGAGCCGTCGGTTGCCCCGGAATAGGTTGACCGGGATGCTGGACAGGTGATTTCGTCCCAGTCGGAGTATCCGTAGCTCACGGAGTTCCACGAATGCGTCCGGTTCCAGGTGGATCAGTCCATTGTCTTGAAGACTGACCATCTCCAGGCGGAACCCCGACCGGAAGGACCCGTTCTGGATAAGACTGATCCGGTTCTGGTCGAGGTCGAGTATCAAGGTCTCGTTGAGAACCCCTGGGACCTTCGTCAGTCGAGACCTCTGGCAGGCCATGATGCTCCCACCGTCCAGGCACCGGCAGCGTGGAGAGGGACACGACTCCTGACTGACCCACGAGGTCACGACCCCCACGATGACCACCAATGCGGGCAGGAAGACGGACAGTGGAGTGGACATTGAGAACAGGAAGTTGACGAGCCAGGAAACGTCTCGTCTGCTCAGATATCTCTCCTGAACTGTTGACAGAAAAATGTACATCAGAAATCTGCTACAAAAGCCAACAACAAAGCCCTCGCAATAATTGCATTACGTTTCATTATTATTATTATTAATAATAAATTTCTAACGCGCACAAGGCCACACCTAAATGTGAATCTGAGGCGCGGATTCATTGTTTTATGATCAATTGTATTGTAATCAGTTGTATTGTGATTACATTCATTCATTCATTCATTCATTCATTCATTCATTCATTCATTCTGAGTTGCGTAGGCCTACATGTAACTGATTTTATACTGGTCAATATAACACAGTTTGAGCGAAACAATGTCGTGGGTCGTATGTCGAATGCATAATATACGTCTGTGTGTATTTATGAACGTAGATACGTTTCTAAGTTTGCATGTACGTAGTGTATGTACGTACGTTTGTACGCATACATATGTTTATATTTATGCATGCCTACCTGTGCATGTGTTTATTTGTATATGTATGTATGTATGTATGTATGTATGTATGTATGTATGTATGTATGTATGTATGTATGTATGTATGTATGTATATATGTATGTATGTATGTATGTATGTATGTATGTATGAATGTATGTATGTATGTATGTATGTATGTATGTATGTATGTATGTATGTATGTATATATGTATGTATGTATGTATGTATGTATGTATGTGTGTATGTATGTATGTATATATGTATGTATGTAGGTATGTATGCATGTATACATGTATGTATATATGTATGTATATATGTATGTATGTATGTATGTATATATGTATATATGTATGTATGTATGTATGTATGTATGTATGTATGTATGTATGTATGTATGTATGTATGTATGTATGTATGTATGCATTTATGTAAGTATGTATGTATGCATGTATGTATGTATGTATGTACGTATGTACGCATGTACGCATGTACACATGTACGTATGTACGTATGTACGCATGCATGTACGACAATTAGCACTTAGCACTTACCAGAGTATCTGTCACGGAGACTAACGTATCATAGATTCATTGCAGTATATAGTGTCGCGACACAAATGCGCCTCCTCCTCCTATTCCTACTACTCCTCTGCCTCAGTATCTTCTCATTCGGTGATTCTGGTCGATTGCGTCACATCGGTATCTCGTTTGCCTAGTACAACTTCCGGTCCATTGCGCGATGCGTCTATCTAATTCACCTAACTCATTCTCTAACGTAACAACTCGACATCGTCTTTTCATCACCAGCATAGAGCTATACTTCGCATCTCTTCCTTCTTCCTCATCCGACTCTGCCTCTTTCCCAACCGAAACTAGCAGATGGACCGACAGGACGATCGAACTAATGCACAATATAAACTGACTCTTGCTGCTTCGTCGGATGCTACAGTCTGCTGCTACCGCTGCAATGGATGCTGATGATGATAGTGGTGGTGGTGAAGATGCTCAATGTGGGCTACTGTTCGCTCTGACCAATATCCATCCGCTGTTCGTGTCATTTCTGCTGCAGCAACCTATCTTACAAACGCAGCTGTGTGTTTTATGTATGGATGTAGGATATGTGCGTGGTGTTAGAGAATCCATAAATAATTACGCGCTTCCTTTGTTTTATGATGATGGTAGATCATTGTACTTGCATAATACACGACGAATTATATCTTCACAGGGAACAGGATAGAAAATCGAACAGACGTAGGCCTATGTACGATGATCAGAAGGACGCCAGTTCGATACCTCACTCTCCCCATAAGGTTAACTCAGCCTTACACTCCCTAGAGGAAAAGGCAAAATGAGAAGCATAGGACTGCCATATAGTGAAATTCTAAAAAATTAAAATTGTTATTATATCTTCGTGCTATTTCATGTGGTCATGCAGCGGTTAGTCAGTTTGAATTGAATAAACGAAGATAGCCTATTATATTACTGTAATAATATCATTTCAATAACAGCGGTTTCATCAAAGGCCGAACATTTCTGCCAGAAGCCACCATTTCATCAAAAGCGACTCCGTCGGTCTTATCAAAGACAAAACAAGACAGACAGAAGCGACATGGACATTTAATAAGGATTCACCTGAACCATTTACCTCTGCAATTAATCTACTATCAGAACTGTCGCTTATTAGAATGGAACCCCGGGTCTCGTCTGACCAAAACCCAAATGCCAAGCTCCTCAAGATATGTTTTTTTAGCTCATGTTTAGATTTCGTTTGAAGACTAAATCTGGCTCTGCACGTGCGTATTAAATATATGCGTACATGTATGTATGTTGGCTCCTGTATGTATGTACGTATGTATGTATGTATGTATATATGTATGTATATATGTATGTATGAATGTATGTATGTACGTATGTATGTATCTATGTATGTATGTATGTATGTATGTATGTATGTGTGTATGTATGTACGTCTGTACAATGTACATACGTATGCATGTATGTAGGGATGCATGCATGTATATATGTATGCATGTATGTACGTATGTATGTATGTATGTATGTATGTACGTATGTACGTATGTATGTATGTATGTATGTATGTATGTATATATGTATGTATGTATGTATGTATATATGTATGCGTATATGTATGTATGTATGTATGTCTGTATGCATGTACGTATGTACGTATGTATGTATGTATATATGTATGTATATATGCATGTATGTATGCATGTACGTATGTACGTATGTATGTATGTACGTATGTATGTACGTATGTATGTATGTATGTATGTATCTATGTATGTATGTATGTACGTATGTACGTATGTACGTATGTATGTATGTATGTATGTATGTATGTATGTATGTATGTATGTATGTATGTATGTATGTATGTATGTATGTATGTATGTATGTACGTATGTATGTATGTATGTATGTATCTATGTATGTATGTATGTACGTATGTACGTATGTATGTATGTATGTATGTACGTATGTATGTATGTATGTACGTATGTATGTATGTATGTATGTATGTATGTATGTATGTATGTATGTATGTATGTATGTGTGTATGTACGTATGTATGTATGTATGTATGTATGTATGTATGTATGTATGTATGTATGTATGTATGTATGTATGTATGTACGTATGTATGTATGTATGCATGTATGTATGTACGTATGTATGTATGTACGTATGTATGTATGTATGCATGTATGTATGTACGTATGTATGTATGTACGTATGTATGTATGTATGTACGTATGTATGTATGTATGTATGTATGTGTGTATGTATGTATGTATGTATGTATGTATGTATGTATGTATGTATGTATGTATGTATGTATGTGTGTATGTATATATGTATGTATGTATGTATGTATGTATGTATGTATGTATGTATGTATGTATGTATGTATGTATGTATGTATGTATGTATGTATGTATGTATGTATGCATAAGTACATGTATATACGTATGTTTGCATGCATATAAATCTGGTTTTGGTTATGAGTATCATTTTTAAGCCTATATGTTAATCATACATATATTACATAATATATGTATGCGTTATCTATATTACTTTTTTATAATTATACATGTATATTCTGTCTAAAAATTGCATACAGTATGTATATAGACGAGGGCCTTCATGCAAACGACTCGGTTGGCTGTGATTATTATTCTGCTTCAACGTATCTGACGTTAAATCTCTCCTGAAACAGCCACATAATTGGCCAGCTGTAACGCACTGATGGACTGACATTGTTCCGTACAATTATCCTCCCTCTCCTTTTTCCCTTCCTCCTCAATCTTCTATGTCCTCCGCGGTCCCCTCTCGTCCTCTTCCACATTCTGACTTGCATCCTCCCCCAATCCCGGCCATCCATCTTGTTTATCTTATCCACCCATACGATCGCCCATTCACTTGTTAAATATAATGCATTTTATGCGAGCAGTGACTTCGTATTTGGGTCGACGCACATATATGTGGAGTCATTATATAGCTGCTGTTCCGTGTTGTATCGGATATCTCGATGTTGCCCTACAAGCAGACATTATTATCTTCAATCAAACTGTAGAAAGAAAATGGCGGTCACTGTTTACGTAAACACAATTGCACATTGACACAACTAGGCCAACGTATACATCAATTCTCAAGTAAATTTTCAACACTTTGTTGACAGTGGCGCACGTTAAAACACAAAGGGTCTGCTACACACACTGCAAAACTATCGGTTCAATATTAGGCATCAGCAGTGTTAAAGTAGTTGTGTATGACCATGGATTGATGAATAAACTTTGACTATTTTAGGAGAGGTGGAAGAGGTGGAAAGGTAGGAGGAGGTGGTGGAAGAGGAGAAACATAAGGAGGAGGTGGAGGAGGTGGAAGAGGAGGAGAACTTGATAGTAGGCCTACAATGCAAAATTATACATCGGCATTTGAGAAATTTATCATTCTCCCAATGTTCTGAAAGGAAGCTTTGACCGTGCGACAAAGCCACAACGGCGCAGAAAAACAATGGGTAAGGCACTAGCTCAAGGTCCCTTCGCAGTGAATAGAGGCTGCAGGGTGGAGGTTCTACCCCGGACTCCCTTCGTTTCACACCGAGCACTCTCACCAATCGGATGGCTATCGTCCCGTACACCTCACGACAACTGCGTTACCTCTGCCATCAACTGATGACGGCCAGGGGCGTCCAGATGGGGGGTCCGAAGGCGAAGGTCTCCAATTTCAGGTAGGGGGGGGGGGCAGATTTTGTGTATTTGGAGGGAATATCTTGCCTTTCTGGCACTTTGGACTGGGAGGGGGTTGCCTCCATCACTCAGAGGGATTGACGCCCATGGTGACGGCAATACAGAAGTCTGATTAAATTAGAGCAGAGAGGATTTTATCAGCGCATCAGAAGCTTTCTCCATCAGTCTTTCCTCGAGGTTAATTGAGTTTTTCTCTAGAAGGCATGACTGCATTAGGTACACGTAAGTGGCTTTAAGGAACTCCTTTGATGAACCTAGATTTCTTCTTGTATAACCACGCAAATGACCTAGATGTCTGCCGGATCACGACGTGCGAAAACTTTCAACTTATAGAAAACAGTATGAGGGCATGAAAACCTAAAAAAACTCATGCAGGCCAATTCATTCTAATGCAAAACGAGCAGAGGAAGGCGAAGAATAAGGCGAAGAAAAAGAAGAAAAAGTTGAAGAAGAAGATAAAGGCCAAGAAGAAGATACAGACGTTTGATATTCGGGCTATAATTTTTCTTTTTAAAGTGCTTTCATTTATAAAGTCCCCCTACTGTGGCACAATTCCAGCTTTCCATCGTCCGCTCAAAGAAGGACAGAGGTGATGAGTTGGTAAGTGGTCGGCAGGTCGATGGTAGCCATTATTTGATTACTTAAGTCTTAAATCCTGTGTTGCGTAGATGCCAACACGATTTTCATCTTGCCCGGAAAAAGTAGATTGAAGATTGAGGAAAAAAACATGGGGTGCTATGGCTCCAGGTTTCCTTCGAGGCAGAACTAAACTAGTATTCAAGACGGACAAGATTGATTTTTGGCTCCTGTCAAGTGTTACTTATTCGCTATATAAATGTTTGATTACATTACATTTTCATACCACACACAATGTGATTTACTATTTTCCCAAAGCGTTGGCCAAAGCCGGAACCGTTAAGCGCCTTACCTTAAATGAAGCCGGACAATGGCTTCAAAGGCTTTCCGCCGTGACCTCGGTGCCATCGTAAGCTGTGTCGGTGATCAAAGGCGTGACCCAATCGCTGAGCTGACGGCTAATTGAAAAGTAGTGGATTGTCAGCTTTAAGTCGGGTGCCTGAGTTCAGTTGAAAATTGCGGATTTTAACCGAGTCATTGAACAATGCGAGTTTAAAAGTAATAAGAAGGAAGAAGTAGAAGCAGGCTGAAAGGAGCATGGGGCAAATTGGAGGATAGAGAAAAAAACAGAGGAGGAAGAGAGAGAATGAGGAGGTAAAGAAGAAGGATGAAGAGAGGAGGAGGATAGGGAGGAGGAGGAAAATGATGATGAGGAGGGGAGTAGGAGGGTAAAAAAAGACAGGGCGACTAATGTTAATTACTTCTACCCCCTTTGTACTCTGTGTTCCAAGTTTCATCGCGGTACAGCCTCTGATTGTGTAACAGACTAATCGCCGAGCAGACTAATTCCCGGAGCAGGCCTATTTTAGAGCAGACTAATTATTGTGGAACAGAATTTATTGTGAAAGAGGCTAATTGTGGAACATGCCGAGAAATTTGGAACAGACTCATTGTGGAATTGTTTGATTGTGGAACAGGCTAATTGGGGAAAATGACTAATTGTGATATAGGCCTAGATTAATTGAGAAACAGGCATGTTGTGAAAATAAGCTCACTATGAAAGAGGCTAATAGTAAGTATGATAAGCTTACCGGGGAAGAGAATATATTTGTGAATCAGGCTAATGGTGGTACGGGTTAGTTGTGAAACTGGTTAACTGCGGATCTGGCTAAATTGTAATCGAACATTTATATAGCGCCACTTCAGGATATCTACTCAGAGGCGCTCTCTGCGCTGGCCTTAATTATGCTAAATGTCGCATAACTTTTAACAAGTAAAAATGTGCCTATAAGCAAAACTATGCACAGTAAGCTGAGAAGAGTCATCAGTGGTGGGCCCACGCACAAGCGTGGAACCAACCAACGGATTTCCGCGACAGCTGACAGATTGACTGGATAAGAGCAATATAAGTTCAATCTACTTTATATGTCAGTAGTTCGTTAGCGGTTAAATACCCTTATATTCGATTTTCCTCCTAAATATCCACGTCTGGAGCTACCATGATCAGTTTTTAAGGACACTATACAAATACCAATTACACATGACAGATTACATTGTCCTTCCCTATCTTTGCAATGCTATCGGGAGCAACATTCGTTCGACGAAGGGACAATTCTGCTGAGGTCACGATTGTCACGTATTCGTCCATTCATTTCCGACTGCACATCATCCTATATACTGTATCGATTCGATCCATGTAATCCCATTTCTCTTCGATAACTACCACTTCCCTCTTCCTCGGCCGTCCTTTCGTCAGTTTTTTCCAGGACTCCTTCTCCTGTCCGCCATTCCAGAAGCACGAAGAGGAGGACGATGATAACTTCCAGTCACCAATCCTTATCCTCTTGTCCTGTCATCACTTCCTGTCCTCTTGTCCTGTCATCACTTCCTGTCCTCTTGTCCTGTCATCACTTCCTGTCCTCTTGTCCTGTCATCACTTCCTGTCCTCTTGTCCTGTCATCACTTCCTGTCCTCTTGTCCTGTCATCACTTCCTGTCCTCTTGTCCTGTTATCACTTCCTGTCCTCTTGTCCTGTCATCACTTCCTGTCCTCTTGTCCTGTCATCACTTCCTGTCCTCTTGTCCTGTTATCACTTCCTGTCCTCTTGTCCTGTCATCACTTCCTGTCCTCTTGTCCTGTTATCACTTCCTGTCCTCTTGTCCTGTCATCATTTCCTGTCCTCTTGTCCTGTTATCACTTCCTGTCCTCTTGTCCTGTTATCACTTCCTGTCCTCTTGTTCTGTCCCTAATTTTTGTCCTCTTATCTATCTGTACTGTCGCCATCTGAGTATCCATTGTTTAAAGACATCTCATGGCTGTTGTTGCCATTGATTTCGATCCTTCGCTGTCTATTATATTCTAACAACTTCCGGTATAATAGACAATGCTCAACGGTGCTACCTCCTCATTCTTATACTGTCGGGTAGAAAGCATTTTTAGGATGCCTGTAAGAACTCATATGGTAGATCTTAAACCTGGACCCCAAGATTTAATTCGTCTTCATATAAATCTACATATATTATATTATAATATATATGCACGTGTGTGTGTTTGCGTATGTATGTTTAGTGTGTGTGTGTATGTGTGTGAGTGTGCACATATATAATGCATTTAAGCTAATTATATTATAACAATATATAATGCTCATGTATCTAAGCTTGTAATTATGAAACGGAGTTTTAGGCCTACTTCACCTGCAGTGCATGCTTACGTATATGACCTCATCCTGAGCGTGTTAAGTAGCACTTGTTTTAGATTGGCGCTATATAAATTGTTCGTTATTCATCTTGTTGATCGTAGACCCAAAATTTCAAATGTGCCACTCTAAAGCTAAGCGCAGAGCACAGCATCAGAAGTGTCGTCCAAAGATCGATGTCCAGTGGGTGCCTAATTTAACATGGCACTTTCCAAGACCATGATTATAAACAGCATTCCTGGCATGGCTTTGGGTTTATAGCTGATCTAAGAGGTTGCTATGCCTTTTATAGGTGAACTGAAATGTTTTTAGAATTGAATACTCAGACACTACGCACAGAGGTAGTGCCAGTCCCAAGAATAGAGAAAGAATAAGGGCGGCGCTAATAATCTTTAAGCAATAACTACCCAACCTGTCTAACTAAATCAACATCCACGCGTTACGTTCTGTTCCCGGCGTCAGTTGAGAGTCAGCTCTCACAGAGCCAAAACCGATTCCTGGCGTGTATGAAAAACCGTGCTGCTGACAGTTGCGACATTATTATTATTCTAGACGCCTCCGAAGGGACCATTTAATCAAAAATCTCTGTTTCGATTGGGTTTGTCGTTTGACTTCTCAGTCGTACATCTGAAATTCATCTGCCGCCCCAGAGAACATGAATATTCATAATTTCCGTCTTGCTCTTGATTATTCATGAAATTCTGCAGTCCCTTTGGATCTGTCTTGTACTACATCAGCTTAGATATTCTTTCGAACAGTATGACACGTTGCAACATTAGGCGCGTGTATACTTCCAATGAGACAAATCGAACTATGCTCCTTCATAGTATTATGTGCGACGGCCTAGTGGCTAGCTTGGTTGACTGTGAACTTAGGGGGCTGCGATTCTAATCCTACCAAATCAGATATATATATATATTTCCTACGCGATTTTTTGCTCCACCGGCTGCAAAAAGTAGACCTATACGTTGAAAGTTTCAAAATTGAAACTATCTTAAAAATGTAACCAACTAATCGGAATTCAAACTCAAATAATTATGCAATTTTAATTCAATTGCAATTTAAATCAAAGCTTCACTACTTAATTAAATGGTAATTATTTCCGGAATTGAAATATCAATCATTACAAACTTGATATAAAATTAACGCATATGATGGAAATTCAGACCCGTCGAACAGCCAATGTGAATTCAACATTTTGCCAGGAAATCTCCTATCGTCGGGTGAGATATCCGAGTCATTGTCGCGAAAGCTTGTCCAAAGATCTTTAAGGTGAGCTCGAATAGCCGTATGCATAGGGTCAGGTAAGACGTAACCATCACCGTTGGTCAGAGCATGCTAAAGGGCCCATAGTCCCTGCTGAAACCCAAAAGGACAGTTTTCCTAATAAGAAAATTGGTGTATTATTTTACTTATGTATGCAGACAATTGCTGAACGGCGTCGAAAGTCTGAAAGGAAGAACTGTTATGTGACGGGTTCTCTCTTCCAACAGAACACTGCTAAATAATTCATGACACACGATTCATTACTGCGTCAAGTCTAGACTACGTGGACCTGTCACTGGTCAAACCCTAACAGGTTTAACAGTCATTTATTTCTATCTGCCATTTCCTCAACTTCCTGAAGCTATGTCTCTTTAACTCTGTGTGTGTGTGTTTGAGTCCCTCCGTGCATATGTGTATATGTCTTTCTATGTCTGTCTCTTCTCGGTCGTTCTATGTTTCTGTATGTGTATCTGTCTGCTTGGGTGTATGTATCTTATGTATCTATATGTATGTACGTATGTACGAATGCACGTGTGTATGCATGTATGTATGTACGCATGCTGGTATGTATGTATGTATGTATATATGTATGTATCTTTGTATGTATGTATGTATGCATGTATATATGTATGTATGTATATATGTATGTATGTATGTATGTATGTACGTATGTATGTATGTATGTATGTATGTATGTATGTATGTATGTATGTATATATGTATGTATGTATGCACGTATGTATGTATGAATGTATGTATGTATGTATATATGTACGTATGTATGTATGAATGTATGTATGTATGTATGTATGTATGTATATGTATGTATGTATGTATGTATGTATGTATATGTATGTATGTATGTATGTATGTATGTATGTATGTATGTATGTACGTATGCATGTATGAATGTATGTATGAATGTATGTATGTATGTATATATGTATGTATGTATGTATGAATGTATGTATGTATGTATGTATGTATGTACGTATGTATGTATGAATGTATGTATGTATGTATATATGTACGTATGAATGTATGAATGTATGTATGTATGTATGTATGTATGTATGTATGTATGTATGTATGTATGTATGTATGTATGTATGTATGTATGTATGTATGTATTTATATATGTACGTATGTATGTATGAATGTATGTATGTATGTATGTATGTATGTATATATGTATGTATGTATGTATGTATATATGTACGTATGTATGTATGAATGTATGTATGTATGCATGTATGTATGTAAGTATGTATGTACGTATGTATGTATGTGTGCATGTATGTATGTATGTATATATGTATGTATGTAAGTATGTATGTATGTACGTTTGTATGTATGTATGTATGTATGTATATATGTATGCATGTATGTATATTTGTATGTATAACAGACAGACAGATAGACAGACATACATACATTTATTCATTCATACATACATACTTAGCCAATTCCTCGAATACCTCTAAAGCCTTCATTGCTTCATTCATAGATGCCTCATTCTTCTTCATGCTTCTTCCTCCACTCGCAAAAACAATTCCCTCTGTGATGCTCAACCGAGGCACATCTACGCTTAAATGAACATGCATATATTCGCAGTTTTATGCCACGGCCGAGAAATAAAACCCGCCCGTAGTAGTAGGCTCCAGGTATAAACTGGGTGTCCACAGTAACTGATCCCAAAAGAACGCTTTATCTCTTTCCCCATGTTAGGATCGGATCCGAACGGGAGAACGGGCGTCTTGTTTCCTAATAGTCGTGCGCTGGATTCACGGGCGGAAAACACGCCTTTCCAGACATATTCCTGGTTGGACGCCAGCGGTGGATAGCGGAATGATCATTATTCCACGGAATCCGTCGCTCCTTGTATACGTCCGCGGTGGCGCGTGAGGCGACCGTGGATTAATTTATCGGTATTTTTCGGAAATTGCATCTCGGGTTACTGGTGGACATGTCGGGAAAGCAGAGATACAGCCATCTCTTCTGTCTTGGCTCATCAACGGGAACAGTGGAAGCAACGGTTGCTGCATCAGCATTGCGCTTCCTTATTTAATTATGGCTTCGAGACTTCCTGCTGCCATCTAATGTCCGATCTCTCCTACGATAGTAATCACTGCTTGGCATTCGCAATCACTGGACTCCGAATAATCAGCGAAATAACGCCCGTGCCAACACCATCGACTGTATCTCAACACCAGTTCAATGCATTCATACCTACATACATACATACATACATACATACATACATACATACATACATACATACATACATACATACATACATACATTCATACATACATACATACATACATACATACATACATACCTACATACATACTTACGGGTGCATACAGAAATCGATTTTAACTTGATTAGCACGCCAGAGGAGACTATGGTTGACATTAAAAATTACAACTGATTGCTCAGTTTCAATGAAAATTTTGAATTGGTTATTTTAAAAGATAACGATAATAACGATAATTTTATTGTAACAAAACCAAATCAATTGACTCAATGACTTGTAACATAATAAACATGTAAAATAGGAAATTAATAATCATCGAATTATGGTAAGTTACAAGGGAAGGCCCTAAGGGACATCCTCCCGCTGACAGGGCCACCCATAGCAGCATGATATGCAATAGTATAGTTCCAATGAGCGCATATTTATAGAATGTAACGAGTAGATGTTAATTTATATAGTCATACGAGTTAACGAATCTTAAATAAGCTTACTAGGCTGTGCCTCTTATATTGCCACAATTGATGAGCGAAGAGAATTTTAGTTATTTCCAGCTGAGAGTGTCGTATAATAAGTTGGATTTTGGCTTAAGCTTAAAGGACAGTAGCGGTGCTCTAGGTGGACAGTGGGAGGAATTTGATTGCAAATCTTGGGTTCTGTACATTTAATAGAATATTTACGGGTATTAGTGCGGGCATATATCGGTCGATATTTATTTTTGTGGATCTAGTACTGAAAGGATGCAGCATGCGACCTTCATGAAAGTAGTTATCGTAACTCCTCGGTAGCAGACAATGCTCAAAGCGATACATGAAGAGCGCAATCTGGAGGGTAGTGATTTCATAGATCCTCAATATTTTTAATTCTCTAAAAGCAAGACAGTGGGGGAGGACCAGCAAGTACCAGCTATGGTACGCTGCTATGGCAGGTGCAATCTTCGAAGCAATGAAGATATTTTACCGCAATTTTCAATTGGTAACGGAGAAATTGCATTTTATATTGAACCAATCTGTATATCAAGGTCACCTTGTGTCTCAGTATCTGTATCTGTATCTCTATGTAAGTTTATCCGTCTTTTGCCTGCCTATTTAATGCTTCTTTTCAATGTCGTTGTTTCTATCTCTCCTATATCTTTGTCTCTGTATCTCTGTAACTGTCTTTGTCTCTGTCTTCCTCTCCACAGGTCTGGAAGAACAAATCAAATTCTAATTCCTCCACTTCCCTTGACCTCCATCACCGTCTAAATTCTGGACACCATCCACCTAAGTGGTCTTACTGCTACCTGCCTCACTCTCCTGGATCTTGATCTGGAACCGATGTCTACCCATCCTCTCCAACTATCAATTCTTTTTCGACAAATCGCCTTTAAATAAGCTGGTTCCGATGATTTCGTTGCGTGAGAGCTGCAGAAATCCTGATTAGAATCACGATCCGTGATTATCACGCACATGAACATACTTATGTAGGACTTGAGAGACGATTCTGGAAGGACGGATGGAAAGTTTAATTGAGTTCCATATACTTTCTTATTTATATTATTATTATTATTATTAGTAGTAGTAGTAGTAGTAGTAGTAGTAGTAGTAGTAGTAGTATTATCATCATCATCATCACTGCCTCTCGCAGCATGTTGCTCCGTGTGATAGGTCCTTGAAAAGAGGGCCTTTAAGCAACAAGGAGAGGCAGATGTATTTTTCCATCTTATAATTGTCTCATTATCTGTTACAATTAAGAGTAAAACCAGTCTCTTTGTTAAATAAAAGATAAATGTAAACAGTTTCTTTGAATACTTCCGACAGCCCCACTCCTTGTTGATGTTGTTACGAACGTTTTAGCAACTACTACACACTCCATTTGAGTTAGTCCGACGGTTCGATAGTCCGAAGGTCCTGGTTAAAGAAGTCATTGACCGAGGTACAATCGTATACAAGAATAACAAGTTCGTCAGCGGGACAAATACGGCGAGAAGAATGAGCTAAGAGTAGCTTACACTTTTAAACGAACAGATATGTTGTTGCTTAATTCTGCTGAGAATTGGCAACCAAGTGCAAGACCGTATATTTGATTCGAGACAAACTGGGAGCCAGTGTAGATCATTGATCATGTTAGCAGAGATATGAGAGCATCGGGGATGTCTATCAGTCAGTCTGGCTGCAGCATTTAAGATATATTACATAAGGGACAGTCGAATCCTAGGGAGCCAAACAAATAGCGAATTACAATAATCGATGCGTCTACAAACAAAGGAAGGAGATCAGATATTGGAGTGAACAATAGGACGGAGGACTTCCCATGGAATATGAGTTTTGATTTGGACTGCACTCCAAGTGACCATCGACTGATGATAAAGGAACAGCAGGACATGGAGAGACAAAATCAGTGGAACGAAGATGCCAATTGGGTAAAGGGATGAGACAAAACAAACAGAAGAAGAGGATAAAGGAAGACAGTGTCCCATGAGAAGATAGACAGATTTGGTAGCAGTAAAGAAATGGTGAGTTAAGTTGATTTGCACTCTTAATGTTCATACGTTGGATAGTTAAAATTCAATAAATGTCAATCTGAGCTGAACTCGATCTTGACACACACCTGGTCTCCGTCTCTCTCTCTCTATCTCTCTCTCTATCTCTCTGTCTCTCTCTGTCTCTCTCTCTCACTCTCTGTCTCTCTCTCTCTCACTCTATCTCTCTCTCTCTCTCTCTCTGTCTCTATATGTCTCTCACTGTCTCTGTGCCTCTATGTCTCTCACCGTGTGTTGGTCGCTACTATGTCTTCAATTTTCTTCACGAATCTGCTTTTGTGCGTCTGTGCATTTGTGTGAGTCTCTTAGTGTCTCTGTCTCTGTCTCTTAGTGTCTCTGTCTCTCTCTGTCTCTGTCTCTGTCTCTGTCTCTTAGTGTCTCTGTCTACTCTGTAGATTGTCATTTATCTGCCGTCTATGAACAATTAGAGGCGTCCATTTTATTCCGGGAATTCATGATATTCACTGATGACCATAGCAGTCGAAAACAATTGATAAGGCATGCAGCCCTTGACATATGATATATACACATATATATCATATGTCAAGGGAAATAAAATGAATGAATGAATGAATATATATATTTATATGCAAATATACATATGCGTATGCAGATACAGGTAAGTAAATGTAGGCCTATATATATATATATATATATATATATATATATATATGCATTGTACATACAGGCCCATGCTTATTCGTAAATGCAGAAACAATTCTCGTGCATCACTATATATTTGCATCTACAACTGTCATTCATCGCATACATTTATTTTTAACATAGGCCCTATACATGCACTTTAACAATTGCTCATACATACGCTTAAACATATGCACTGACATATATGTGTGCATACAAAGATGTGACTATAGATAGGAATGTAGATATCTGCATGCATTGATTTGTATGTCAGGTCATATTGTGCGAATAGATATTTCACGGAAGCACCATATCTGCACACGTTCCTTCTCCGTTACTCTTCCATTCGTCGTTGTTGATGGTCGACAATATTGCAGAAGCGACCCTGTGTGGTTTGGTCAGCGACTCAGAATTTATATCAGGCAATCACAAAATCCCTTGCAGGCTGACAGATGCTAGTCACTTTTGTGTGAAAAATAGCGTAAAAGAACGTAAAAAGCGTGAAGAGCATGATATGTGTTCAAAAGCCGACTAAGTTTATAAAGTGCACGCATGCGTTATAAACATTTCAGCTGAACATTTGACTCCATCTCGGTTTAAAGATTACTTCTTAACAGTGGCTCTAGAGGTTTAAGGATTTCTTTTGAATATTTATCTCAAATGATTAAGATTTCTTTTAAATATTTGACTCAAATGGTTTAAAGCTTTCTTCTAGAATTAATATTTGACTCAAATTGTTAAATATTTCTTCTGAATTTTTGAATTTCAAGGTTAATCTGTGCTCATAACGTAACCCCCAAACTGAACTATGGTTCGATTAGGCCTACAAGTAGGCCCCTATCACCATCAAAATTTTCATAATATAATAAAATGTAATATGACATAAAATGGTTTTGTATGGTTCAAAAGTCGTCTAAGTTCAATCTGAGTGAGACCCAATGCAAGTTGATCGGTAAAACTCAAAAGTACATCATTTCTAGTTTCCTCTTTTAAAGAGCTGTGACAGTGTCCACTGATACAGTATCAAATCATCCAAATAATTCCACAATCTATACCTCTTTCATTTGAGAATGTCTGCCCCGAATTTTCCTTTTGGTTTCTTGCATAATTTATACCTATGTCCTCGAGTCGTCTCGTTAGGTGTAAATTCTATTGGCTCAGCCTCTACTGATGTCCTAATCAGTAGTGCTCTTATAAACTTCAATAATGCTTATTCTGCATCTCCATCTATCTAATTTCTTTGTCTTCACCTTTCCAAACTTTCCTCAATGGTCCAAAATCAATTGTGCAGCTGTTCATTGCATTTTATCCAGTTGACCTCCAGTTGACCTCCAGTTGCCCTCCAGTTGTCCTTCTGTTGCATTGGAGCAGTTATCGTCCTGTAGGACTGAACATTGATTACTCTCTCATCTGAAGTCCCTGAGCTAGATGAAACTAAACAAACGATTTCGGATTTACCATGCAGCTGTGCAATAATCGCCCTTTGGTAGGGTACTATAGACACGTGTTCTATCAGAGGATTGAGCTCAGTCGATATAGGCTATGGCTCTGGTACCTTGACCTTTAAATCGGGTTTAGCCACTCGTACGACTATGCAGCTCTATTCGATTTTGTCCTCTTCATAAAGATCAGAGGGCAGAGTCGACCGATGTCGTTGAGCTGATGTGCTTCATGAACTTGCTGAAGTCTCTGACTCACTATACAATATGGTTGCTACATACAGCGCAGTCTTCGTTCGTCTTCGTTTCTCTTGCCTTTGAATCTTGCGTGGGTAGAGATATAGAGACAGAGAAGGAGAGAGCGATATATATATTATATATATATATAAAGAGAGAGAGAGATTTGAATTGAGGCACATATATATATATATATATATATATATATATATATATATAGGTATAAATAGGCAGTATAGCAAACCGAGGCAGACAGGTAAGTGTAATGAAAGGCAGGCATACAGTCGTGCAGAATGACTGTGCGTGTGTGTCTTGGTGAGTGTAGATGCGTACATGAATGACTGTAGAGGTGTGTGTGTGTGTGTGTGTGTGTGTGTGTGTGTGTGTGTGTGTGTGTATTAGTGCACGAGAGACAGAAAGATCGAAGGAGAGAAACTGATATCGCAGATTAGACGGACGCCGAACAGAAGCTATCTAAAGACCTGGAACAGACCCTCCACTCGCCTCCCTCTCAGACCCAAACGGGTCTCCATACACTCAAGACAAGTGCACAACAGCCTGGCATTTCAGTCGTACATGCGCCGTCGCTTAGCAGCGCCTTTATATAGCGCACTTATAAGAGCCTCGATATGGTCGTTCCACGCGAGCAACTCGCTCTAAATAAAGCTCTAAATAAGTGCTCAAACGTCGAAGTATGGCATTGCTTTTAAGTGCATTGATGGTTAATTTGAATCGACGACTTGTCTGGTCTAGTGAAATCTCATGTCACCTAATGTAGTATGGGGGCTTCTATAGCACCTTTCTCATAAATGTACTGGGCATCAATAGATCGTCGCTTGAGGGGAGATAGTAATCAGTCGTAAACCCAAGTCTTACACGGAAACTCTCTCAACAGAGTTTTGAGGTTGTACTCACAGGTCACTTGCAATTAGGACAGTTATATGTATCGCATCGCGATGGTATCAGTATGTTCTTCGCCTTGTGACTGGAGGCATGCCTACCGAGAAGGGAGGCAAAGGGGCAGATGGCCAGGGTCCCGGCGACTTTCTAGGGTGTCTCGTAAAGCCCCTGGATAACTTAGAGATCCGTGACTGCCTTGCTTGAGGTCCCGGATTTTCTGTCGGCTGCCCTGACCGGAGGGTATGTCGTGACAATTAAATTATGTGATATTTATAGAGGGTCCAACGTTTGAGGATGAGTCGTGCTGAAACAAGACGAGACAAGGCAAGATTTTAGTAATATATATCAGGATAAATTATATTTTCACACCATGACTAGACACAATGAGTGATCTTGTCACGATGCCAACATATGACATGACCCAGTAATGGAACCATGCATTATCTATGTATTATTGTTTTCTTCACAACTCTGTGCTAACACAGACGGTAATTATAAAAATTGTAACTCTCACCTTGAAGTAATCTATATTATAGTAAGTAAGTAAATAAATGCTGTTGTATAGGCTTGATGTATATATTCTTCACAGAGAATTCGCTTCCTACTTTTGTATAATTGATGACGAAACAATAAAAAAGTAAATGTTATGACATCAAGTGATCTGCAAATATGCAAGCGTGTATTTCTGCGACGCTGCTTGCAAACATGTGGACCTACATGTTTGCATTTCAATATGCATACGCAATTCTACGAGTTCACATTGACAAATACATAGCGGCCATTTCTACATTAAGAAACTCCACGGCAGACGTGTTATTCATATCCCTCCGGTCGACCAATTCCGCTGTCTCTTCCGCTTGAGCACTTCCGAACGAGCTCCATTGCGCATGCGCACGATGGTCGCATATCCGGCGGAAGTGTTGTCGAAAGTCTTCGTCATTTGGCGCGCGAAGGGTTAATCCACCGCGTCGAATGAGTTTCGCATCGTCGGCGAATCTTCAGCTGACAGACGAAATTGATGAATTCAAGACGAGACAGGTGATGAATGATTATATAGCGCCCGGCCAGGTAGACCGCTGCCAATTATATCGACGCTGTAGATCCAAGCTTACGTGGCTAATACTTCATTAACCGAGGAAGCGTGAGGCGCTTTGCGAGTGAGAATGGACGACGCTGGCCACTCATATTGACGGCTTAATCTACGTCCATATGCGAACAACGACGCCGTATTTCACAAAGGCGTGCAGCGTATACGATGTGCATTTTCCATATGATATGGCTTATGTCCATCCGTAGAGTATCAATACATGTAGGCCCCTATGTCTGTATGTATATACATTTATATAGCCATAACCAATAACGTATACATATGCGATGTACATTTTCTACATGAGATGACGTTCGACCCTCTGTATTGGTGTAAGTACGGAGGAAGGGAGGGATGGATGGAGGGAAGAAGGGAGGGAGGGAGATCTCTTTCCTTCAATGTCTGTTGGCGACGGAATTGTTTTTCTTTATAGACACTTAAGTTTACCGCCTTTAATTTAAATTTGGCTTGTTGAGTCGGGTTTAAAGGGCCTTGAAACTAATAAAACGATTGGCCTATCGTCAGTAACATAATAATGGTGACAACTCACTATCACCAGACAATTTGCTCTTCTGTTAATGTCTGGTGCCGCAGAGATTTCTCTTATGTGGAATTGAGGTGCAAATGAGACGCAGAATGGACAAATAGCTCAGTAGTGTAAGGGTCATCGGCTTCAAACGTAAGGTGTCGCTAAGCAGTACATGAAAAATTTCAAATGACTTCTATGAAATTATCTCAAAACACGCTCCACTTGTAGTTAACTACCATGGTAAAGGTAGGCTGGAGATCCACGTCCACTCCAGACCCTGTAAGGGAACTTAAATGTTCTAATTAATAATTAATTGCAAGGAGAATTTGATTTCCTCTGTTGCTTTTGATCGTGCCCTTCTGATGGAACGCCATCGTTCGATTGTTTTGTGATGGTAGGTCCTATAAAAATTGAGTTTGAAAACATCTGGTACACGTTGCCTGATGACCAATCACTCGCACAAACATACAGGCCACTTGCACATGCCGGCATATTTATGATGCCTACATATACCTGTATGAGTGAATATTGAATACACAATTGAATGCCGCATGTGCAACTATGCATTTATAGATGTATCGATATAAAAACGTATTTAAACGGTCAGACGTACATATTTCGGGATTTCTGTTCGAAATGCACCCTATAGACAACTGAGCTATGGTGAGTACATCGACCGCACACTGTCAGTGGACAGATGAGACGGCGAGGGGGGAGAATGGTCAACCGCCTTCCTATGTCAAGGCCAAGAAAAGGAAGTGGCTTATCAATTGCCTATCAACAGCCGATTATCAACAGACTATTAACAGCTTATCAACAGACTATCAACAGCCAATCAATTTCCTATATATTGGTTATCATAAGTCCACTAAAAACATACATCAACTGCCTATCACCAAGTTATCGAAAGCTCATCAAAGCCTAGCAATTGCCTATCAACAGCCTATTGACCCTATCAAAAAGCCTATCAACTGTCTGCAAACAACCAAAAAAGCCTATCAAGAGCCTATCAAAAGCCTAGCGATAGCCTATCAAAGGTCTATCAAAGTCTTTGGAACACAGCTATTCGTGTTCACGAAGCGAGGCATGTTCCTAATTAGCGCCTGCATGGCCAGTGGAGCGTTGGCAGGATCTCTGAGCCGTGGAGTTCTTCGAAGCAAGACAGGAGGGGCAGAAGACGCGTTCGTCGAGTCTCGTTGGAGAGTGTACGATGAGTGGCCCGGGGTCCGTCCCTTGGAGTCGTCGCCTTCCTACGCAGGGAGGGCTTTGTTATTTAAGGGACGTCGGTGAAATTGTCTCCATCGATCATTCTCGTCGTTCGTCGCTACATCGCTTCGGCTCCGTCCGGCTGCCTTCGACACTCTCCGCCTTTGATCAGGTTATTAAGGGCCCGCACTGCGAATGATCACATGCTGTGGGCAGCGGCGCCTGGTCATTTAGATCATTCGTTCATTCGATCATTCATTCATGCATTCATTCATTCATGCATTCATTCGTTCATGCACTAATTCATTCATTTGTTCGTTCATTCGCTTAATTGCTCAACGTTCATTCGTTCATTCGTTTGCTCGTTCATTCGATAATTCGTGTGATAGTTTAATCGTTCATTGGTTCATCTTTCATTCGATCAAAAAGTTCAAGATTCGTTCATTCGATCGTAAGTTCATTCGCTTATTAGACTTACGATACTGCTTGAATATGTATGACGCAAGAGCCACCACGCGTTTATGAAGATGTCGCCGGTCAAAAACTCAGCAAAAATCATCACGTGACCAGAAGTTATGATAACCTTAAATCGGTTTCTATACAGGAACATGACTTAAATCTCTAAACAGTAGACATGCTATCCTTCAGCCTGCAGTGGAAAACTTGTGGCATTACTGTAATTCTGCATATGGTTCATGTCTATAAGCGTATACGCTGTCTTAAGGAACTATCCAGTATGGGATAGTCGTAGGAAATGAGAATGCTGAAATGGATGCTAGGAGTCTCGCTAAAGGAATAGATAATTAGCGAAGTCATCCGATATACGCTTCATTGGCTCTCATACCCAGAGGGGTAAATCCCCCTGCGTGATGGAGGCACCCCTCCCGTTCCAAGTGTGAGGAAGGCAATAAATTTCTCCCTAAGACTCACAAAATGCTCCCCTACCTGAAATTGAAGGCATTTGTCTACGGACCTCCCATCTTCACGCTTATGCTCATACTTAACCTGCTTTTAAAAGGCATACACTTTGGTTATTAGCTTTATAAACTAATCGGTACAATTAACTCACTTAGCCCGTTTGCACTTTTAGGTAGCCCCCTTGAAAAGGCGCTATGCAAATACTCGTATTGAATGAATCGGTATCATACACCTTACAATGGAACAGCATAGTAATCCCGCATGACTGAAAGTGAGAAATAATTAAAGTAAGAGATCTGAGCGAGATGCGGTCCAACTAAAACCCGCTCTTCATCACACGCATTCGCTATCGCTTAGACAAGAACCATTCGCTTAGATCAGCACACGTCTTTGGTGATCATCGTGAGTGGTCGTCGTGGAATGAAATCGGTCATTTGGGGCGGTCATCTTTGATGTTTATCTGGGTGGGTGGTCATCTCGCATGGAACTCATAACGCGGACCATTGGGTAGTTTTTGATCGCTCTCGTTGGATTGATGCACGCGTGGGACAGCAACCAGTGATCTCTGACATGTGTAGGATGACGCCCAAAGGCCATAACCACTCAACCGTTGTAATCGGAAGAACGTCTCCACGCTCCACCGACCACGAGGCTCTCTGTACCATAATTTCCGCCTGCACCTTATACTTCTTCTCATATTGCAATCGTCGTAATTGCACACTCCAAACTTCTCAAGCGTCACTATGAGACTAAGCGCAAGGAACAAACTTATTCACGAGCTTATCGACCGCGTCCTGGCTTCTTGCGTCTCAGCTGGTCTGTGGCCTATATTTGCTACTTGCAGTTCTAATCAATTGGCACATTTCAATAGATAATTGTGATTCTAATTGAGTAGTTAGTTAGATGATCGATTAGCTATTCGATTATACAAACTATATACAGATTATGAAATTCAAAATTCTAATCTAATTGATATAAGATTTCACTAATTGTAATTATGATAGCCTATGTTAGCAGATTTCAGTTGCTAATTTTGATTCTATTTGATTAGCAATTTAGTGGATCAAGCAGCTCCTTATATTCAATTAGCTGCAATATTTTTTAATAATTCTAATTCTATTTGATTATTGGCCGTACGATCAGCAAATTCTTATTCTAATCGGTTTTTAGCTATAGGACTATAACTTGTTAATTAAGTAAACGTTCAGGTGTCAGTATGATAATCATATGGTGTTTGCTTGATATGAATTCATCTTCTAGATATTCATACAGTAGGCCTATTTCAAGGCACAAGACAATATTGCACACTTCACAATGTCATAGCACACTTTCTGTCAGAAAAATTATAATTTTTTTCTGTCTGAAAGACCTACATGTATGTGCAGCAGATTAAGATTTTCAACTGCCACTGACCTAATTTTTCTGTCTCTTAGGACTAACCTTTTGAATTTGACCTGATTTCGGATTTGTTTTTGTGCGCCTTTGGTTGATGCCCTGTGCATTATTATGGCGTCGCTATAGAGTTTTTTAGTCATTAGTCCTAGTCATAATCAATGTAGGGTTCGTTGCACGAAGTCCAACGAAAGACCTCAACGACAGAAGACCGATAACGTTCGGGTTATGAGCCCGTGGAATAATAAGTTCAATCAGAGCAAAAGACGTAGAGCGGCGTCTGGTCGTCAAATACGAATCTGTCGTCACTTCCAATTTGCTGCGGAGTATCAAGATGGCTGAAGTTGATTAAGGGGACGGCAATATCTCACACAGTTGATATGCATGATGGAATCTGCGGAAAAATTGACAGGTGACGATCAATTCAATCTATTGCATGAATAGAAATTCTTGTTGGTTCAGTTCGTTCCGGTTATTTTTATTCTGTTGGGTCAAGTATTGTAAGACTATTATGTTAACTTATTGACCGAATTAGTGACCGGCTATTGACCTATTGATAGACTTTCTACTGTAATGAATCGATTTTGGTATTTGGATCACGATGCATATAGTACATGTGATCTTCTGCCTATATCACGTGATAATTTACATGCAAATAAGACATGTACTGGCGCTTCAAACATTAATTTCTTATATACAGTTATACATGCTATATTATACATGTTTATGTATAATACCTCACACATATAGATATACAATACTATTCCTACACTGTATATAACAATGACATGCATAATACCGATAGCTAAAATATTTGTAGCTTGTATAGCGTCTCATAAAATGCAATCAATCAATCAATGAAACTTGATTATAGCGTCTCTTAGAATATCTACTCAGCAACGCTCCCTGTCTAACCTCTGTAGAATAAGACAGATTTCAGAGTAGAACAAAAATATGATAGAGAGTTCTTAGGCAAGAGCAGCTGAAGATCCAGTGGGAGGCTATATTCCAAGCAGTCCTCAACCGATTGTATGATAGGCTATGGATGACAATTGTGCTGCATCACTGTGCTAAAATACACATGGATATTCAATATTTATAATTATATTTATATATGTGTGTATATATTATTGTTTCCATATATAAATATATATATATAGTTTAAAAATAGGCCTAGCTTATATATATATATAAATTTATATATATATATGTATATATATATTGTGTGTTACATTCTGAATAAGAGGGAATCGTTGAGAGATTGTGATTTTATCACTTGAGATCGTATCTGTCTCGTCTATGAAGCGAGCATAGGATCGAAGAAAGTTGAGGGAGGGAGTCAGAATTGTGGGGCAATAGGTTGAAGTGGGGGAGGTGGAGATCGATGTCACAGGCAAGGGCACCACTGGGGAGGGAGTTGGCAGAGGCAGTTCGATGCACGCAATTCATCCTTGCATTCCATGGGGATTCTTTATGCTTGATGTGAGGGTGGTGGGAGCATTAGGCTAAATGAGGTCAGAAGGGTAGGAATATCGATCTACAATGGAAGCCCCCCGTGTGGCGTGACGCCAACTGTCTGCGTCTGTCTGTCTATGTCTGTGTCTGTCTGTGTTTTGTCAGCGTCTGTTTGCGTCTGTCTGTCTCACGGTGTCTATTTGTCTGCGTCTACATGTGTACATGTATACGTCAGTTTGCGTCTATGTATGTCTACGTATGTTTGCGTCTGTCTGTCTATTTGCAACTCTGTCTTTCGGCGTTTATCTGCGTCTGTCTGCATCTATCTACGTCTGTCTGCATCTGTCTGCGTCCCTCTGTCTGCGTATCTCGGTGTTTGTCCGTCTACGTCTGTCAGTTATCTCATTCGGTATTATCTTATCTCCTTGGCGCCCAAAATCATCTCACACAAAAGTCGAAAATTAGTCGGTGACTGAGGTTTGATTTTAAGTCCAGCTTCAAATGTCAGGTCTGGATGCCTATTATTATAGTCACTCGGAGGACATTCACACATTCAAACGTCGATAACAGAGAAGAACAATGAGCTAATTATTATAAGATTCCTTTATGGTCGCTTGTGAAATCCGCCTCGTGCATCGAGTCCGTCCTCAAATTTAGCCATCTGGTCACAATACAAGGGTGATCTATTAGCCACCTGCAAATCGCCTGCGATGTTGAATTGAATTCGAAATGATATTGGTCGGTGACTTTATGTTTAATAAAAACCGGCCTTAATAAAGCGAAGTCGTAAATAACTGTATCGCGTCATTCTAAAGGTTCAGTTACACTGTTTAAACGAAAACATACAAAAGGACTGACCGAACGAATGACCTACTGAATGACCGAACAACCGATGGACCAAGCTAACGAACGACCGAATAACCTACTGAACGACTGATCAACCGAACGATCAGCCAATCGACCGAAGGACCGAAAACCGACCAAACGACCATTGGGGGCAGAACGACCGACTGACTAAACGATTGAAAGACCGAACGACCAAATTAACGAACGAACGACCGAATGGCCTAAAGACCGACCAAATGGCCGAACGACCGAAGCAACAGATTCATAGATATTCAGCAATATCTAAAGAAACGGTGATGACGGCTTCAATTAATATCACCACCTCCGTTGATTCCGAATTACCAGTCCGCTAAATATAACTCACTCATTTGGAAATCTAACGTTTCCCTTTACAATTCAGCACTCATCGACACACACACACAGACACACACACACACGCACACGCACACGCACACGCGCGCGCGCGCGCGCGCTCTCTCTCTACACACACGCGCGCTCGGGAAGACAACGCGACGTGAGAAACAATCTATGAAATCTATGAATCTATGAAACAAACAATGACCATCCCCGCCACCAGATTTTCTCTCCATTCCCACTCAATCCCCGCAGGTTTTCTTCCCATCCAACCCCAACCAACCTCGCAGTACATTACCTTCTCCACGTAAGAGTGTTTACCAATTAAGATTAATAAAAATGCACGTTTTACAGTACAAAGATTTTTGTAGCCTATTGTTGAAAATATATATTTAATTTATAAAATGCACGACAGTTTGCATAAACCAAGTCCTGACAATTTCTGACTAGTTATAGCAGCTTTAGGAAATGATTTGAGATTTCAAAGTGTAGGCCTACACTTGTAACTACAAGAATGAATATAGGCCTACGCTAACACGTTACAAATTTACTTCAGCATAAATACGATGCAAAATCCATTCGAGTTTGTTGACTATTAGTAATTTCTGATTGTTTATTCCCTGTAGGAAAAGCAGATAATTGAATGTGCTATTAGTGTGTCGACTCATTATGGTGTGCCCTGCCATTGAAAACACGCTCCCAGATGACGTCTATTCGTTCTTGTTGGAAAATCACTGTTATAAGCTACCACGTAAACTCAACAGGACACTCATCCGCCCGTTTGTCTCTCTGTCCACTTGATTATCTCTTCTTCTGTCTCATAATTCCTTCTTCTCTCCGTCTGTCTGTCTGTCTGTCTGTCTGTCTTTCTGTCTGTCTGTCTGTCTGTCTGTCTTTCTGTCTGTCTGTCTGTCTGTCTGTCTGTCCGTCAGACAGTCCATCCGTCCATTTTTCATTGTTCGCTGATTTTTTTCCATCCGTTGCCCGTCGTCGTCTGTCCATCTACATGTATCGGTCATTCTGTCTATCTCTCTGTATGTCCTATCGGCTGTTACCGTGTTACGCCTCCGTCTGTTCTCCATATTTCGTCCGTTCATTTGTCCGCCATTCTGCCTGTTCGATTGTCCGCTTCCATCCGTCCATCTGTCTCTTTGTCTTTTCCTTTCGTCTTCATTTCGTACTTCATATATATATATATATATATATATATATATATATATATATATATATATATATATGCATCGTTTCCTCAAATAAAACCGACCGGAAACATCAGAGACAGAACACATTACCTGAACTCAGAGTGTTTCATTACAGCGCCGCTCCAAAACAGGACTGATGTAGACACGCGGGTTTAATTCCGAAGAGACATTGAAATCTAATTTAACTGATAGCCACTGAAAGGTTGGAAAACCAAAGATTTCTCAAATCAACCGGGAATTGAGCCTGTAACACAAACCTCGTCGGTTTGTTTCGCTTATACGATGCATTGGAGCGCACTTTAATCTGAACTAATCTTATTTAACCTTAAATGCAGACTTCTGTGGCGCTATTGTTTATGGTTAGGATTTTAAAAAAATGTATGGTCGCGTCATCGCAAACCCAGGACAGGGCAGGACTAATATTGAAGAGGTATATGAAGCAGATGGAAACTGAATGATTGACCTAAATTATGTGTGACTACATTCGGTACTTTTGCAGGATAAATCGCAGTCGTTTTTGTTTTCGTTAATGAAATAAAAGAATCAACATATAGAACTTGTAATATAAATAAAATGTGATCAAAGGAAGATTTTTTAAACTGGAATAGCATTATTTAGATGAACTTTTCGGCGATTATACGTTCAAAGTTGTCGTGCCGATTACCCGGATGTCACTTTATTCATTACATGGTCGAACACATACGTCGCCTGCAATGTATCAGAAAAGACGATCACTGATTGGCTGCCAAGTTCCAGCTTCATATCCCTCCCACGTTAGTGCCAGCGCAGACTCTGCTGTCTACACTTAAAAATCCAATTTCAAAGACTAGGCTATATATATATATATATATATAAATATATATATATATATATATAAAGAGAGAGAGAGGGAGGGAGGAAGAGAGAGAGATTGAAGAGTTTTCTCTTGCTTTATTTCTATTTCCTGGACGGGTTCCAAGTCCTAAAGACTAAAGACTTTAAAGACTAGCTGTGTTGGATTCCAAGTAACTTTTAATACAAGTCGTCGTCAAAGTGTTAATCAGAAAACTCCAGCAGCTTTTTAAATGTCATGGCTGGGCGGTTCGGCTGTAAAGTTGGTCGGCCGTCACTGAAGAAGCCATTAGGATCCCGGTCGCTACAGATGCGCCCCATCTCTCGCCACTTTCAACCTCTGGCTGATGAATGAATGACCTAGTGCGACGGGATGATGGCCTGCCAGGTGCCGATGAAACGAACTCGTATGCCGGTCGGCCATTTAGCTTGTAACTGAATTACCCAGATTGAATTTACTTTCATTGAAAGGCAGTGAAAAGACAAAAACCTTCTCAACGGTAGACGGCGATGCGTGTCACAGTGAAAATCTAAAAAACGGTGTAAACCCGAGCATTAATGCATGTAGCACACCGCTTAATAATATTAGAGCAGATTCCTACATAGGCCCTACACACAACTTATTCCAGTCTGTTTTGCCTGTCTGCTTGTCACTGACGGTTTTTTTGTCTCTATCGCTGTTCAAGTATCTTCTCTGAGTTCTCTATATGCAAGGTTTACCCATGGCTGCAAACATGTTGGTTTTTTGGTTATTTGGTTCTTTGGTTTAAAAAACCAAAAAAACCAAATGGCAGTTTTTTGTTTTTTTTGTTTTTTAAAATATATATTTTTTAATTTATTAATGTTACTTTTATATTACTAATTGTGTGTTATTCAGTCGGAAATCAAGCTAAATTAATTATATAAACAAGTTGGAGCTCTTTTTCATGCTGTGTTTGATGTTTTTTTTATAAAAAAAACTGTTGAGACAAAATTCAAAGAAAAACTAAGAACCAAAAAACCAAATAAAGCCAAAAAACAAAATACTTTTGATTTTTTTTAAATCTTGGTTTTATGCACCTCTGGTGAGAACCGTTATTTTTACAGTTGATTGCATTACTCAAAAAATTTGATTTAAGCAGAGGCGCAACCAGCAAATTTTTCTAGGGGTGCTCATATTGCAAACGCCGATGGTGTGAACCAGCGTAATGAAAGCACCTCTACCCATACCCTTAAAAAACGATACACTCATCGGAATTCGATCAATTGTGTGGGTCAACATTTTTATCCATTTTTATCCTGCACCTCTCAGCACCCCTAGATGCGTCACAGGATTTAAGTAAAACTGATATAGAGAGTAGCATATATAAAATGAAACTTAGCCTGTATATATATATATATATATATATCAACGAATTGGACCAAACTTGGAGTTGTGGCCCATTTATCAGACAACCGCAGTAGACCTGAATCAAGAGGCAAACCAAACCATTTTCCCATTAGTTGAGGAACTTGTGGAAAACGACAAAACCGGCTTAATTACAACCGATTGTGATCACAGAATACGGAACTCCGCTTCTTTAGCCTAATTAAGTCATATTTTCCGTCCGTTGCTTAATTAGTAGGCCTAGCAAGCTATAGTAGCCTATTTGGGGCTGAGTCCTCGAGATCTATGTCTACGCTCTCCTGGAATATGGAGACTTGCTTTCAGAAGGTGATTTTTCTCAGGAAGAAATTACGCGGCTGCGTAGGCCTACCCTAAACATCGCATGTTGCCAACACGCAAATGATAACGTCGTACGGTAGTATAATTTTAGTCATATTGTCTAAGCTGTGCTCATGTGTGCGCGCGCACAGGCCCGTGGAGTCAGCGCACATAAGAATTTTGTGTGCGCGCACAAAAGTTTTTTCTCGCAAAACAAATAGTTATTAAGATTGCTGTCAACCAATATTTACCTGGACAGAATAGAAAATTACAAATAAATTGAATGCTAATTACAATTACGATGTATGAATCATTTGCTCTAGGCCCTAACACACAAACATTTTGGACAAGGGATCTGTAAATAAGCTGGATCCCGCAACTTCGCTTTTGTGGGCGCTGAAGAAATGTAAAGATTATGACTAGGCCTACGTACGATTTCTTAGGCTATCCGTTCTTATTGCAATAGACTTCTAGATAATAATGATCCTGATTTAACTATCGTTATCGTTGCATTCAATTCGGACCTGCGCACAAGTTTAAGGCGTGAACCATTCATAAAATGCTGCACACAAATTTCTTGCGCACACTGTCACCAGAAAATTAGAGGGAACAAATTACAGTGTCTGATGTTTGAGACAATTGATTCAAGGCGTTTTTGGACGCATCGCATGTCGTGTAGGTGAACAGGATCATGCTTGGGTCTTGCAAAAAATAATTTCCAGGGCTTAGTGATTTCGAAAGGAACCTGTCGGATGTTGACCTCACCACACGTGTGCAAGAATAAAGAAGTTGACCTGCGCCCAAAATTGGGATTCACGTCGTGAATACATATAGACCTAGGTTTACGCAAAGGCCGTGGGAGGAGCACATCACAGGTGGTTGGCCTAACTGTGAAAAAAGGAAATGACAATGAATACAATAACCAAAGCCAAAATGACATGTAAATCAACGTGATAGACTCTTTTAAATGCGTGAGAAAATTGTAATGGTCCTTGGCTCTGGCGGCCACAGGATGTCGTAACACTTGCGGATAAGTAAGTAAACCAATAACTAGCGTCATGGTATTTAATATGTCTTTGGCGTTCCAAAATGGCGTCTTGTTGTTAACAACAACAAGAAGCGTTTTATTGTATTTCTAGAGTGTTACAAGTAGTATTATAGAGTGTTTATTATAGTACTCGGCACTCGACAATTGTCAAGCTTCTCGGCACAATTAGGTTTCTATGCGATTTCGTTCATTTTTATTAAATTTTTTGAAGTCTTGACGGCCACGTGTTTTATCGATTTGTTGTGTCGCTAAGGCACGGTGGCGGTGTCTTGATTTCGTACTGTCGACAGCGACCTTTCAAATAAAGTAGACTAATTTGCGTGTAAGATGTAGTTGGTTACAGGCGTTTGTGTAAAGTTTTATGGATGGTGCCAGCTGTTACCTTTACGATTACTGCTGTAATTGTTGTTGTTACTCAGTTGCTGTTGTGTTTGTTGTTGTGATAGGCCTAGTGGTTTTGACAGTTTAGGTTTATCGAAATAGTATACCATAATATATGTGCATATAAATACCTATATATTGTTGATTATAATTAGTTATGTATATATATAGTTTATATATATTGTATAATGAACTAGGTATAGGTGGTTGTGTTTGATAGATGAATATATATATATATACATATATATATATATATGTATATTATATATGTATATATATCAGACATTTTATACATTTGCAGGAGCAGAAATGTCAGAATATGAAGATGACTATCTAGATTCTGCTGATCTTTCAGAGGATGATGACATAGATATTAATTCCCCCACACAGGATGCAAATGCCAACTTGTTAGTTCGCTAGTTCTGTTTCTGGTCTTTTTAAAGATATTCTTGTCCCATCATCAATCCTGACTGTTTAAGTACAATTTCATTTAGTAAAGGTTGTAATTGTTTGAGTCTTTATCTCTTTTTATTAAATTTATGTCTTCTCTATAATGGCCTAATAATAATAATGATATTGATGACAATAATTATTATAATAACAATAATAGCAATAATAGTAGTAGTAATGTTAATACAAACAGCAGCAGCAACAGTTACAGTAATAATAAAGTGCTTATATTGATAGTATTACCTATGTTATCGGTATAAACCCTACTAATGAATTTCACAGTTTGCTGTTGAGATGAATTATTACATGGTTCATTGACATTGCACTACAGGCAGCAGACCCAATACAATTTTCCTCATCTTATGGCACCATTGCAGTGCTTTTGTGAAGATTATATAAATGCATAAATGGTTCAAAACTACTTCTATGTCACTAGGCCTTGGGGTGGATAGCTTGAATTGGGTAGGCCTGCTGTGTGTTTGTGTATTTGTATTCAGAATGAATGAATGGATTCATTGATTGATTTGTTTGTTGATTGTCTGATCCAAGCGTTCACTCATTAATTGGTCAAGGGATAAAATGAATGCACGTTTGATTGGCTGGTTGTTAATCAACATGACATAATGTCTAAATATAGCTGTCCTTATGTATTTTGTATTCTGTGAATTACGTATGTTACTTCAGTGAATCAGATGACGATGAAGAGGGAAAGAACGACGATTCTGGTGATGAGGAGGGGGTTCCAAAGTCACTGTCTGGGAAGGAAAATAATCAAAAGGGTGAGCACACTGATAGAACATCCGTAACCCTTCTGCCCCCAGACAAGCTCCTAAAGAAAACGAAGAAGAAAGCGATCAGATACATGGAATTGAAAAAGGTGATTTCTCATGTGTTATTGGATATTTCATACTTTCATACTTCTTCTATGTTCTGTAAATTTCTATGCTTTTGATAATAATATATATATGTATGTATGTATGTGTATATATATATATATATATATATATATATATATATATATATATATATATATATATATATTGATGGTTTTGTACATGTAGTTTGTTTACAGATGTTTGATTAGTGAATATACTTACTTACTTACTATTAAAATAAAAAGAGGAAACAAATGTTTATCTTTTGCTTTTGCTAAAAACTGCCAAGTACTGGTTTAGGAAGATTATCACTGAACCAATCTATGAAGTGCAATATCATTGTGCAGTTGCATTGTATTGTATGAGTTAATGCAAATCAGTAATCATAATCTTCAAACGTTTAAAGGTCCACTTGAAGGATAAAACACAGGGCACCGACTTATTCAGTGTGTTCGTGTGGCATGGAAAGAAATAGGGTGTGCCCGGTTCCAAATCCACGCACCGTAAAAGTGCATTAGAAATTCATGATGTTTATTATTATTCATTGAATCTTTGATGTTTTCTGTTTCAGTCGGATAGGGTGATTCGCGAGCTAGTGCGCTGTACGGCTCTGGTCCAAATCGTTCATGGAGATAAACACTGGAAGCTTGCAGAGTCTCATGTTAAGTTAGCCACAGCATATCTGGACTTAAAAGGTTGGATTTTTACTCTATGGTTATGTTTACGTTGGTTTAGTGGTCTTTAATTTTCTGCAGGGAAACACAGGAGTTCCATAGCATGAGGTAGTTGCCAATTGGTTATAGAGGGGATTGGCTGGTAATGTGGCGAAAATTGATTCGATCTTTATCTGAAATAATAATAATAATCTTCGTTTAGTTTAAAACTGACAAACCGCAGTATGATTACAAGAACAGTATGAACGATTGATGACGAGTTATTACAGGAGTCGAATTTAACCCTTGGCAGCCACGCAGGGCGCCCATTATGCTATACATCTCATTTTTAACAAATGCCGCCGCTGCCTAGCAAAAGAAGGAAAGAAGTCAACCTTAGGGATACAGGTCTCGAACTCGGTGCCTCAGTGCTGCGTCCCAGTGTGTTCACCACTACTCTATGGCCCCTTATGGCTGCTAGTACTGGTCCATGTGGATGTAGGACATGATGGACACCTTTCATATCTACTGTAGAGTGGATCGAATAAGAATCTCCAGATTCCATAAATTCTCATCTGCTTCTGTTTTGACAGATCAGACAATGGTTAAAATTTACTTACGTTATGACTTGCCATCATCCGTTCATGCTGTACTTATAATCATACTGTGGCTGTGTCAGTTTGAAATCAATCAACGAATATTATTATTATATTTATAGTCATCATCATCATCATCATCAGCAGCAGCAGCAGAAGCAGCAGTGGCAGCATCTATTGCTCTGTAGGGACCTGATCATGTCCACTCACAATTGTTCAGTACTTATATTTAATATGCATTGTCATTAGACAGTGCTGCCTAATTAATGTATAATAATTCTACAAGTTTATGGTTAGCAATTTGCATTCGACCGGAATGGATTTTGCATGTTGGTGCAAGGTGATTAATAATGATAATTAATAATGAGTATTAATAATGAATAATAGTAATTAATAATATTAATAATAATTATAAATAGTAATAATGAATTATGATAACGTGTAATAATAATAATAATTAGTAATGATTAACCAGAATAATTTATGCTAATGATTAATAATTATAATTACTGATAATTATTTGATGGCCTAATGTGAAACAAGAATTGAATATTGTGGTCCATTGTAGAAATGCATTTGAAATCCTTTCGGTTTTCTGGCTCTTCTGTTACAAGGTTATACGGCTCAGGCAATCTACCATGTTGACCTAGCGGAAAGCACCATAAAGAATCATTTGCAGCCAAGCAACCATGAAGCAGATAGCGAGCGAATCTACGCTATGTTTGTAGAAATGTACCACACTCTTGGTCGTGCGTGTATGGCCGAAAGGAAATATCCTTTGTGGTAGATGGAATGGAGTTCAGTATGAAATTTATGTAGGATTAATAATGTTTTTAAAGGATATGTTACTTATGTTATATTCAATGTCACTTAAGTACGTTATAAAGCCACTGGTGCAATTTAATATATTTTAATTCAGTTTTACATTTTCAGTTTTTGTTGATTAGGCAACTTATGTCATATGCTGGTGTGTTGTTCATCATTTGGTGGACCCTGTGGAGTGATGATAGCATTTCTCTCAGGTTACCAGATTTATGTGGGCTCTTGTTATTGTTCCAAATGTGGGTGCAATGATGTGTTTGTAAGTGTGAGATTGTTAGCAATGAGCCATTACACTGTTCCTGTGTTACATGAGACTCAAGTTGTCTTTGGGTTATATCGATTTTTAACCGCTTGAATCTATTCTATGTGGATTTGTCGAATGTAGTTCGTAGTTAAATCAAAATTTTAAGTTTCCAGATATGCTTGAGCAGCATGATGTACTTAAAATGAGATTGTCCTTAGACTGGCCAAAGAGTTCCACACCCAGTGGCATTTTGTGTACAGATTGCCCCTCATTGATTCAAAGGACTGAAGGCATGTCCCTCATTGATTCAAAGGACTGAAGGCATGTCCCTCATTGATTCAAAGAAGTGAAGATATGTCCCTCATTGGGACATATCTATACATATCTATACTATACATGACTGAAGTCATGTATAGTAACATATAGTAAATGAACAGTCATAACCATCATCTACTTCATCATCAGTTTCTGACAACTATATATATATATATATATATATATATATATATATATATATATATCAATTATATATATTCATCACTGATCTTTGTGGTTGCTTTGTAGAATAGTGTGCTATATTGTAATTATAGATAACAATATTCCTCTCCCATTATGACTATTCAGACTTAATCAGATGTTTGAGAAGTTTCCTAAGATCGTTTCCGTCTCTCATGATGATCTCACTGTGAAAAGCACTTTGGGAAAAGAAAACTCTTAAGAATATGAGCAGAAACAGAAGCACCCATAGTTAAAATAAAACAGCGAGTTGGAAAAGGAATATCATTCCAAAGGATAGGGTGTTCGCTGGCAAGTAGCAATGCGATGTAGTAAGTTCTGTCATGCAGGTAATAGACAAAACATCAATTAGTCATGTGTCAACTATTTTGCAATCAGTCCATGTTCAGAGGATTAGTGCAGTTCAAGTCCGGTCACGCCATCATTTATGTTGTCTATCATTGTCTTCGTCTTTCTTACGTCACTTTCCTTCAAGTCTTGCATCTGAATGCAGTGTGCAGGATTTGGCGAACTAACATTTTTTATTACCGTTGAGTTAGCGCCTTGCATTGCATTCAAATTTGGTAATGCAATTGCACTTCCTAGAGCTAATCTAATGTATAAACACTGTCTGCAGGGGCTGTATATTATTGTAATGTGACGATTATAGTGCAACTTATTGGAAAGAAATGTGTGTCGTTAATGTTTCTTTGACCGTGATCTTTAAGCTGCCAGAGGCAGAGGCTGCCTTGGTAAAAGCAGATAAGATGTTTGAGAAGTTTTCTAAGATCGTTTCCGTTTCTCACGATGATATTGAAGATTGGGACATCAAGCTTAGTTTAGCCATGGCCAGGTACACTCTGAACTCTTTTCAAAGCTGCTCTAAGTGGGACTATCTATATATTGAATAAAAATTTACAATGTTACAGCATAGCATATGTATTTTTTTTATGTTCTGGGCCTTTTGACCCAGTGAGGAGCTGGAAAAGACTGGTGTAGTGGAGACTCAGCATAAAAAATTTTCAATAACAGACTGTGCTATAGCAGAGTACCAGTAGCATAGCATTACCAGATATGGACCCCTAGTGTTGTTGGATTTAAAAAATTATAACTTATTATAACATGATTTTGTTTTTCAGTTGACTGTTACAATGGCTTCTAGTTTATTAAGTTTTGAGCATGTGCGCCTTGACTATTGAATCAAAATGAATGGTTTACATTAACCCTTTAACGACCAGTGCTTAGTAAAACATAAGGCATATTTAATAGCGCTGGTCGTTAGAGGGTTAAGTCTCTGAGCCTAGTGCAGCAGAAGTTGTGTACTTTTACTAATCTTGTCCATATTTCCAAAGCATTATTATACATTGTAATAAATAAATTTTGATCTTCTATGATATGTTCATCTCTCAATGTAAAATGTAGAGCGCTGGGATTAGTTTGAATATGGTTAGGAATGGAATGTTCATGACTCAAATTCTTGCAGAAATTTTGTCAATGCAAAACTAGCCACTGAGAGAAAATGGGGTAAACGTTCTTGCTTTATTCAACCAGTACTTGTTGGGGGGGGGCTTCATGTTGGGTTAAAGTTGGTCTAAAAGCTTCTTAAAGATGCGAAAGTCATCAAAGGGAAACTATTTTTAGCACGTGGGAAATTTAACTGATCAGAATTAGTTCTTTGCAGGTTAGCTTACAAACAGAAGAAGCAGGCAGTTGCTGCAATGCACTTTGAGAAGGCGATGAAGCTGACGATTTCACAGAGGGGAGAAGATTGCTCAGATCTTATCAACATCTACCAAAGTTTAGGAAAGGTGCTTTTAATTATCATTTCAATACTTAATGTCATGGCATAGTTTTATGTATGTATGTTTTTTCATTTCATTTTTAAAGTTTATTTGGGAATCCAAAGTACAATATACAAGACCATTTGATGAAAGAATTAATTGTCAATTGCAGGGAAGACCTAATTAAGGATTGAGGGGTCTTCCAAGTTATATATATATACACCGTGTCTCAAAATAAACTGTGCAAAATTGTTTCTGTCAGAACTTCGTCAAATTTCTACCAATTTTAATAAATTTTGGTGAGTAGATGGCAAAATGGCCAGTTTACCACCTACCCACCAAAAGTTATTAAAATTGGTGAAAATTTGAAGAAGTTCTGACAGAAACAATTTTGCACAGTTTATTTTGAGACACGGTGTACGTGTATTGATTCATTTGTTACAACGATTTGTATATATATATATATATATGTATGTATATATAAATGTATGTACATGTATGTATGTATAATTTATGTATGTTTATATGTATCAGATCATTTGTATAGCACCCTTTAAGTAATGCACAAGTGCACTCCGGCACGGAATCACCAAGCAATTGTGCATAAAGTCGAGCAGATGGCGTTTCCTGAACTGCTAAAATTGCTAGTGGTCGTATGTGTCCGGTAGCAGATTGATCCACAGAGACATGTATATGCAATGCTCTGAGCTAGCCTTGACATTTGGCCATTGCCCCTTTCCCTGCCCTCCATCCGAGGACGCACAATTGGACCAGACGTTGGAGGGCTATATATGGTCACTGATATGTGGACGATGTACAGCTTGGAGACAAACCACAAGAACAGATCTATGGTAAATGGGTCTCAATGAAGTCTATAAACAAATGTGATCTTCCAACCAGTTAAGTTAAACAATTTTTTTTAAATTTCTGGTAGGATTTACATAATTTCAATTGTCCTTTGGTTTGAGTTTCAATGAGAAAATATTTTCTTATTTGAGGTGTGTATCTTTAAATGTGCCATACTTCTAGTATTCAGCCATGACTGAAATTTTCTAGGTTGAGCAAAGTAAAGGAGAGCATTCTGACCACACGAAAGCAACAGAATTTTATCTGAAAGCACATTCTGTAGCAACTACCAGGTACGTTCTGGACATTTTCAGTTAAGTAGTTGGTTGATGCAACATTTACCTGGTAATTTACTCAGAAGTTTCAGTGGATATTGGAAAAGATACATTTTCCTGTATGTATTGAATCAGTATGATTATTTTCTGTATATATTGAAATAGTATATTCTCCTGTATTTATGTATGTATTTCCTTTCACATTAAAGAGAGTATATTTTTCTTTTTAAGACTAGAATTTTCCTTCTCTCTGGAAATCACTTGTTTATTCCTTATCCGTCCTTTCCTTCCCTTTCCCTGTCTATTCATTCCACTACCTGTTCTTGTTGTGCTAACTTGCAGCGTTCATCCAAGCAACATGATTTATATAACGTGTTAAGCAGCATTATTAATAGAAGTGATTCCAATTAAATGTTTTACTACACATAACTACCCTTTGCATTCACATAATAATAAAAATAATAATAATAAAGCCATAGCCATTCCAGATGTTATTAACTGTCTACCAAAAATGTTTTTCCTATTACTATGACTTAAAAGCTTCTATGGCGCCGCCATACTAATGCACAGGGTATCAACCGATGGCGTACCAAAACAAATCTGAAGTAAGGTCAAATCCAAAAGCTCAGTCCTAAGAGACAGAAAGTTATTAAAATTACCTAAGGTGAAACTAATAATAATAATAAAATAATAAGACGATTAAGATTAAAATATTAAATAAATTATTATATACAAATAATTATAATAATTATCATCTCCGACCTTCTATGGCAGCACTATAGCATCCATGGTCAATACAATACAATACTGTCTTTAACATTGCTCTTCTCCCAAAATTCAGAAGTGCAACCGACCAAACAATGTGGAAACGAAGACTATGCCTTTGAGAAGATCCCTTGAACATATTTTCAGTTGTTTCTTTGTGTGAAAAGCATACTTTGTTAAATTAACATTGATCGATTGAGATTCTTTGTGATACCTTTTGTGTTGCGATTATTTAGATATGCGGAAGGGTCACTGGAAGTTGCCGACACATCACTTGCTTTGGCCCAGGCCTACACAAAAGCCAACGATCCATACGCAGATAGTGAGTCCAACGTTTCACTCTGTATTTCTTGACTCAGGTGTCTATAGGCTCAATAATGTTTAATATTAATAATAATAAAAATGTTTCATGTTCTCTCTCTCTCTCTCTCTCTCTCTCTCTCTCTCTCTCTCTCTCTCTCTCTCTCTCTCTCTGTCT
This sequence comes from Bimastos eiseni, assembly GCA_959347315.1. Taxonomy (NCBI): domain Eukaryota; kingdom Metazoa; phylum Annelida; class Clitellata; order Crassiclitellata; family Lumbricidae; genus Bimastos; species Bimastos eiseni. The sequence continues at coordinate 4,447,776 of OY365808.1, forward strand.
CTCTCTCTCTCTTGGTTCACTCTGTAGGTCTATCTGGCAGTCTCTCATCCTCTTTCACTTTTCTCAAAATCTGCTACTTTTTGTGGGGCCTTGCACACATGCAAGAAAAATGAAGACTGTCCAGCGACCAGGTATCTGATAAAATAGGGACAGAAACTGGACCAATACTTGGATTGGTGAAGGTATACAGTAAACATATTTTTTTAATTGTAAACACTTGCTTTTCCTGTAGCTTAAAACATATTGCTAGAAAGTTGCATTAGCGTAACGAACAAGGCAGTGACCAGTGGATCAGAAATCGGGCTTGACATTAGAGTCTCATAAAAATTTCAGATTCGGCAGAGAGATACTTTGGTGACAGTCTTTCGGTGTACCAGATGAACTGTGGTCTGAGTCATGAGAAGACTCTCGCAGTTCAGGATGAAATGGCTCACCTCCTCATTCGCACAGATCGACTGGAGGTGAATCATTTTTTTTCAAATAACTAAAATAATTTGACTCTTTAATATGATTGGTCTTAATTTCAATTTCTTAGGAATTTTCTAATTCACCTTTTACTCGCTATGATTTTTTCAGCAGCGCAGTTTTAATAAAACAAATAAGTGGCAATGAACAAAAAGTGTGAATGCAATGATAATAGCCTAGTCCAGATAATGTAATGTAATCAAGCATTTATATAGAGCCTAAATATGTATATCAGTTGTAACTCTTTAGATTGTTAGCCACTGCAAGCTCTTGCTGTTTTTAATTTTAAGCATTAAGAAATATTTTTTTCCTTTATTCAACTCACACTGACAAATTGAAATATAATTACATAATATAGGATTAACAGACATAGTAGTAACAGGTGATTAAAAGTTTAGGATGAGTCGAATTTAATTGTAAGACAGCCTGCATGGCACCATCTGTACTACTAATCATTTACCGATGCCACCTAGGAAATGGAACGATTCATCAACCCTATGGGACTAGTGGGTATTGAACCCAACGTCCTTCTCATCTTCGTTCCAGCTTGTTGCCATTTAGCCATTGCCCTGCCCCAATTCTCTACAGTTAATTACTCACATGGCATAATTAATTCTCTTGTTCCTTGTGAAATTTCTAATGCTTTGTTAAACAAATTTCATTTCTAGGTTCACTAAATGGTTTAAGGTTATGAGAATTTAACCAGGTAATGACGAGCATGCACTAAAAGTGACAGGGAGGTCAATGCAGTTCCTCAGTAAACTAATGACTAAATGACTGGCTTCTCTCCATCGGCTTCTGGCTCATTAAAGACATTTCTAATCCTTGGGTTTCAGTGCTGAGAGTACCTCAGAACGTCTGTTTTGTGAGAGGTGCTATCTACATCTAAAGATATGTTATGATAAAAGAATAAAAACACGTCAACGGCCTAAACTATGTGGACCTGGTATTTTATCTTCTCAACAGCTTCTCACTATTTGTACTTTAGGAAGGAGTTTCTTTGCTTCAGTCGACAATCTCAGCAAAGCAAGAGCGTTACGGTGATTTTTCACCCGAAGTCGCGGATACATGGAAAACAATTGGTTCCTGTCATCTTTCGAATGGAGATGTCGACAGAGCCTTACGTGCTATGAAGAAGGTACCAGAACCAGATGTATACCATGTCACTGGTTTAACGGTTTATTATGCATTGCAATAAAATATACAAAATACAATCTCTTGTGTAACTATGTTAATCTTTGGCACATAATTATTACAAATGGGATTAGCAATTGGTTGATAAAGTATATGCTTGCTTTCTTACTTTGGAAGTCGAGTGGTCAGTCTTAACAAGTGTGTGTTAAATCTGTACTCAATAAAGAGTGGCGAGACTAGAACTAGGTAACTCCACTATTGTTTCTAATTAGCAGTGCCTGTCCCAAGTTTGGATAAAGAAGGAGGGCGACGCTAATGATCTTTGTTATCACACAGTGTTGGTAACCTAAAACCACTACTACTTGAGCATGGTGAATTGGTTCAAGGAGTTTGAGTTTTGCCATTACTAGAAAATTTTTGGAAGAGCCTACTGTCTGGCATCCACAACCATTGGGTCTCAATCTATTTAGGAAAGGAGAGGGTTAAAACTACAGTGTTCCATCTGTCATTAATTGAATCATGAGGACCTGTCTAACGAGGGACTTGAAACTAAATTCCGAATATAAATTTTTTTAAATAAATTATGGCATGTAATCTGGTCCTGTGACTTCTATAGTGCCACCTAGAATCTCTTGGATGAAACACCTGAGAGGATGGTCTTGAAGGGGCTCTATGTAAATCCTCCTGATAACAGCTGTTGATTAAAGTCGCATCTGATATCTTTATCATCAAATGAGCGACAGCTTTTGAGATTTTCTTCAACAGCCATGTTCCCGGCTATTAAAAGGCTAGTGATATTTGGTAAACAAAGGTTCAGTTACATACATTTCCACATAGTTACATATACAATGCAGATATATGCACACATGCCAATGCATACATTCATCTGTACTTACATACAACAATCCATCCTTACGGTGCATACATATACCTTCATTCAAGCCATATATAAGCACATGCCTACATATTAAACATGTACATGTAATTCATTCAGCTTCATAATTTCGACTTGTTTGTCTTCAGTGTCTCGCTGCAGAGGTGGCCGTCTATGGAGATAAGAGTCGAAGGACAAAGGAAACACAGAGGACGGTTGACATGCTTCTGGCGTATGTCGTCGTTTTAGTTTCTTTTGGACAACTCTTTGTTTAGTACCATCACATAACCAGACTGTCGAATCACTTCACAAACCTAATGTCGCTTAGCGCTTACACTGCAAAGCTGTATCTCCAACTTCTTAACGTATTTGACATACACCTGTGAGATCTACCCAGATGTTTCTTTGCCTTTTTCGTTTTAGAGCTCGGAATTTCTCGCTCTTAACGTCTACTACCACTCCATTGCCAAAAGTTTTTTTAAAGATCATTTTTCACAAGTGTTGCTATGATTGATGTGAAAGGCTCTTTCAGGCTCTTTCCATAAACTACGCCCTAGACTGCACCCGTTTACTCTCCCAGTAAAAGATGACAGAAATTTTATCTCCAGGATTCTTTATAAATTCAAATTTATAGCTCATAATAAATAGTAGGCTTAATTGTACTGCCATGACCCTCCCTGCCGATCTAGTCGCGAACTACATACATTCACCTTTTGTAACTTACTGCGGTTTGTCAGTTTGTTTCTCATTAAACGAAGATATAAACAGGTGCTTTGTTTAACTCTTTGACACGTTTCCCAATCTCTTTTGGCCATGGAACTCTTATGATCGTAAGTGGAACCTCTGTCCAAAACTAAACATGATCTGTTGTAAGCACAAACGCTTGAGAATGTAGACAATTACAGGTTTAGCCTAGATTAGATTAATATATTAATATTCACAAATATTGATGACAGAAGTGCATTAAAAGCAACTGGGAACCCTTATAGCTCATAATTGAAGTGTTAAAGTTTATTTCAGTACTTCATTTAATTTGATTTGTTAATGCTAGTTGGGTCTTTTTTATACTTTATGTGTAGCTTGGATATAGCTTGGATTTTTATTGCAAGATTTGAGTGATGAATGTGTCGTCCAATTTTGTGTGAAGTTGAAGTGAGTTGTTCTATTGTGGAGGTGGTGAATCCATGGTACACATCACCAAAGTGGTTGCACAACATTTTTTTTACACTTTGCCAATTAAAACACTTACAAGAAAAATGATTACATACTGTGCAAATATTATGCAAGGTTATTCTTCAAAATGATTTAGTGGCCCTATTGGCACACACCCTCAGAAAGGATTTCCACTCGATCTATTGCATATTTAATATGGTAAATGCTTCTTCATGCAGACCTCTATGCATTTTTATGAGAAATGTATAAATTAACTCTGACCAATTTACTCATTATTTTTGTGTTTCTGTGTCTCTTTAGAAACCCTGCACTTTCTGGAAAACTGAAGAAATCCAAAGCTGATGAACTGAAAGAAAGACCACGATTTTCATCTGTTGCCAAAACGGCTGCACAGCTCGGTGGTTTCAAATCACAAATGTCATAGTTCTAACATGAACTTCTTTGCCAGAACAGAAGTTTGTTGTACATAACTCGTCGAGTAAATTACGATTAATTTTAGTAGAACTAAATCAGAAGAACAAAACTAAAGTTTCTGTAATTTTAATTGTAAATGAATGAATCTGTAATTTTAACATCTTGCCTGAAATTATTAACAATATTTGAAGAAGAACTTGGTCTTGAATTTGAGCTGTGAGATATAGGGATTCAAAACTTGGGATTTCAAACAACCTGGACTTAGATACAAATCTGGTAGTAAAAACAGTTACAATGATCCAGTAATCAACCCTACTTACATACACCTGTCACCTACATTAGCTACATTGGTACTAGCCTGGGCTGCATGGCATTTCATATTTATATGCCTCTGTGAAAGAGAGCAAGCAGACCACATATTGCTTCCCAATGGTGCTTTGTGTAAGAGATAAAAATCTCAGGTTAGCACAGTCCTTGCACAGACACCGGCCTAAATGGTGTGTCCCTTGAAACGGACAAGCAGTGGTAAAGGATTTCACTCGATCAAACCCACATTGAAATTGACAGGGTCGAGGACATATACGGTTGCCATAGAAAAACAAACCATTTACAGTTTTTTTGTAATAACATAAGTTTTTGGAATTGCTGACCAGTGTCAAGGCTACATAAGTTTAGCAAAGCACCTTCTACCCCAGGTCTATGCCTTTTAAGTACTGCCACTGACGGAAGATCCTTAGCTACCTCGTGGCTGATTGGTTGATTCGATTCTCAGAAAGTCAGACATTACACTAAAATACCCACAGAACTGATACTGCAGACTTCACAAATCAACCACTGTTATTGCACATAAAGCAAGGATGGGTAGATCATTCACACACAAACACGGTCTCCATAATCTCTTTTACAAGTTCAACCAAAGTATGGGTAGAATCATGTCAGCCAGTGCATCAGAACTCGTCCCCTTCAGCATTCCAACTGCAGGTGCTAATCTACCGGTTACCCTTTACAAAGCCTTACATGTAAAAATGTATTTTTTCATGAAAAATGTAGCAACTTCCTTTGGTTTCTCAAGATACTCAATAATTTACAGTTAGCAGGCCCTAAGAAACAAGTGCATTTTTTGCCTTCTAGGCATATTACGAGTGCTTTATGTAAACAGTCAGAAAAGTATCAACTGTTTTTCAGTCTGGAATTGGCCAGAACAACTGCTTTCCAGTGCAAAGTCATAACTTCACATCACTTTTCTGATATGATCTACATGTGGCTATTTTTGCTGTGCCAGTTTCATAATACAGAAGGCATCCATCGATGGTAAATGCAAGCAAAACCAGAAATTGTAATTCTTTGCTGTTCAGTTGAAATCAAAGTAAAGTGAGTGTTGCAAACATACAAAAAATACTTTATACAGCACTCCTTCAGGGTTACTGCTTAGGTATGCAACTGACTCCAGCATACCTGCCTGAAAAATAAAATCTTAAGGCAAGTATAAAGAAGGTTAAAGTGGACCCTGGGGAAAAGTGTAATGCAAACAAGAGCCTGTTCCAGAGTGAGGAGTAAGCCACTAATACCCAGTGCAGGCTCTTAAATTGGAAATTATGATGTTCTCTCTTCTCCACAACACCTTTTCTTCACTGCAGTACCTCATAGCCATTTAGCACGCTTCATAATTCAACACATATAATCGTACATGCATAAAATATTCATAACAACCACCATGATTATTCATTTCACAGTCAAGCACATGTGCCAATCACAGACCAATCAAAAATGACAGTACAAAACAATGGAAGTGAAAACGTTTGTCACAAAGTCTAAATATCACCGATCTCTTGCCTGAAATAAGAAGTCTCCAACATGCTCAATAAGACACTCAAGAGTTAATGGCAAGTAATAAATTTACTTTACAGTTCACTTAGAAGCTAGTTGTTGGCTCCCTGCACGATAAACGCTTTTGTACACATCACCGTCACAATTTTCAGCCAAAATTACTGACAGTAGAAAAAAGACGCATTTCTTCCTGCTCCTAAGTAGTTATTTTGCAGCCTTTGGACATTTCAGAGACACCTGTAGTGGCTTATCGGCATAAACAAACCCATTAAGCTGCTGAATCGCATACAAGGCCTCCTGGTAGTCAAACATGGTAACAAAGCCGTATCCTTTTCCTTGCTGTTTCTCAAAGTCCCGCACGACGTTAACTTTCTTTATTGACCCGTACGGTGAAAACAGCTGCCAGAGGGAACGCTCATTTGTTTCTGTACCAATGTTATAGACAAATAGCGCATAACCGTCCGGATTTGTGGCCACTGCCCCTGCGCCATTTGCGTCTGGTGTCTGAGTTGGTGGGATGGCTGGTGGTACTACAGGACGGTACGGCATGTGGTTGAAACGCTGGGCCATGAGAGTCGAACGCAATGGACCACCGCCGAAACTATTCTGATAACCTTCCCCGAAACCCTCAACGAAAGGTCTTGGTGGCCGCTGCATTGCTGGATGACCAACAACCGGCATCTGACCGCCCGGCTGCACGGCCGACGGAATGGGTACGACGCCCGGCAGAATGGGCATGTATGGCTGGAATGCCCCGCCTGGAGGTACAAACGGCATTCCCTGCGGGTGTTTCGCCATTTTGTTTTCTTCAGCAAACTTTATGCTCAGCGCCTGGGTGTGGCCGGGCGGTGCCTTGCCGTCGAGGGCTTCCTTCGCCTGTGTTGCTTCGTCGCGAGAGGTGAATAACACGAAACCGATTCCTCTAGATAATCCGGTTATGTTGTCCATGAGCACCCTGGCCTGCACAATGTTGCCATATGGTCCGAACAGTTCCTCCAGATCCTTTGGAAAGAAGTTCTTCGGCAGATATCGGATGTAAAGATTCGCTCCTTTTATGTTCTCTCCCTGACGTGCGATCGCAACCTTGATGCGTTTATTCTGGAGATGGAGTCCGTTCAGTGCGTCGATTGCCTTCTGTGCGTCCGATTCGTTTTCAAATTCGACGAATCCAAACCCGTAGCTGATCCCAGTCACGCGATTTCTGATGACCTTTGCCATCTTAACCGGCCCAACGCTGCTGAACAGTGTGGCTAACTCTTCGTTAGTTGTACTCTGCGGCAGATAGTTGACAATCAGGTTGTGATCGCTATAAGTCTTAGCCTGGGTTTCGTCACTTGTCGAAGACATGATCGGCAACAATAAAGTTCTTGACAAGACAACGATAGGATAGCTCTGAAGATTGTCTTGTCGTTCTGATTTTTAGTCATGGTTGGTAAGATAAAAATCAAAACAAAAAATAAACAAAGTAATTAAAGCAAAAAGAAAGGTTAAAGTCTGTTTCAAGGCTGTAAACAAAAGCAAAGCAATTAATTATTAAAATGAGTAAACAGCAGTTTAACAAATGGATTACTTTGCCAAGCTACATACGGAAAAATCTTCTGTGGTCAAAAGCTTGACTGCAACAAAAAAAAATTTTTTTACTTCTATGGCTGAACATGTATAAAATTTAGCAGGTAAAGACCTTTGAGCATGCGCAACTTTCGGCGCATGCGCACTGCCAAAAACACTCAAATTCTTTTAATATGAGTTGTGAGGGACGGTTAGGGTCAGGTTTGGCGTCGTGAGGGTAAGGGTCGAATTAAAGCATACACAAAGATAACTTCGGCCGCGTTGCGCGGCCCAAGTTTCGGCCGCAGAAGCAACACGTATCACGAAATTTAATAGAACATAATTGTTCCAGATAATAGTTATGTCATTGGTTTGATATTAGGAGTCGCACGGCAACCAATTTTACTGCTTGTAATGACCCGATGCACCCTACAAATAGCCTTACAGCCAAATTTGTTACGTTCATTTTAAAATGTGACTAAGATTTTTGTCGGCGAGGCAGAATATTGATATTAGATGAGGGTTCGTTCATACTCGACGTCCTCAGAACGTGCAAGATTCATGACCGGCATCAAAAACTGCCATTGTGAAAGTTAGCAAGTATCTTGTCTATTTTACACAAATTACAAATATATTTAAACACAGAGATAGGAAAGTTGCCTGAAAACTACAACAGACTGACCAAAATGAAAATATTACCTGAACACAACTTTAATTTATCAAACAAATAGCAATCATATCACGATTTTAGCCCGGCGCTAGGTGCCGCTAGATAAAAAAAGTTAGCTTTTATAGCGGCAGTCTATGTTATATTTCTGGCCATAAATCTTGACATGTTGTTGCATAGCAATAAACGAATATCATCGTCGTCGTCGTTGTCATCATCATCATCATGACGACGACGATGATATTCGTGCTGGCAGAATCCAGACTGTGAGATCCTTCGTTTGGTCTTAACTATAATAAGCTCTTCTTGTGGCACGGTGACCGATCGGTATATCACGATCGGCTCGTATCACTCAGTGTACGCCGAGTGAGCGGGTTCGATTCCGAGGCGGTCACTACAGTAGGGACCTTGAGGAAGTCCTTCGCGAACAATTGCTCTGCGGTACAACTGCAATTGCGAAGTTGAGGTGTGTGCACTTCTGAGCAAAAGATGATGAAAGAAGGGCGATATCAAATTTCAAGAATTTCCATTTCTGAATCACGATCTTCAACTGATTAGATCAAAGAATTGAGCACACTCGTTTGTTTGAGTTAACCGTAAAACTTGAAAATGCTCAAACCCTACTTTAAAGAATTATGTTTTTTTTACTAACAAGATCGAGGCGTCCCACAAACCATGCAGTGTGCACAGGTCCAGAAAACTATCAAATCAAGGGCAAATTCGGATTTCCAGGGAAATTATGCCTCATATGATGGTAAAATATAAATATGCATAGGGCGATTGCGCCGATTAGGGCCTATGCTATTAACTTTCTACATTTATAATTTCTTAAAATCTAAATAGAGCCCATTGTAACTTGTAAGAACGCCTTTACCTCCATGCATATCTCTGCTTGCTGTAGCATTAGCTAATTTTGACTTTTTTGAGTGTACGACTGACTGCTTTAAAGCAAAGAAAAGAGGTTCAGCATATTTAAAAGTGTTGATTTAATAATATTCGAATACTTTACATAACGTTCTACCAACGTTAGCAATATGTCTAAGCCCTCTATTACTCGAATAATTCAACATATGGTTTACCCAATTTTCCCATAAACCAGCGCGTATCCCTTGCCTAGATAGTTTCAAAACACGCACGAAGAAGGCGATTTATAGCAGTGCTATTGTAATGTAAACTACGATCCCGAAATGTCGATTGATGTGTTTTCTCGCTCAACACAATGTCGCTAGGCTTGATAAATGACAAAAACTGAATGACAAGATGAACGCCTAAAGGTTACTCGCGACAGTTTCATTTCATCGGTATGTTATAAATATAATTTCGCAATGTTGAAGCTCCGTTTGAATATTTGGTCTACGGTTCGAATCCAGTCTCATATCCTATCGCTTATTCACCCAGCAACGTTTTATTGCCACCCCACAGTATGACAAACCAGACGTCAGAGAATTCCAGAGGGCCAACTTTATAGTGTCAATTCCGTTCGTTTCACAGTTATTATTCAAAGAATCGTAATCGTAATCTCCAAATTTCGAGAGCACCACTTAAAAGTTAAGCGCAGGGCACCAGCTTATTCACGAGCGCAGCGTCAAATCGAAAAGGTTGTCCAAAGGATAGTCCGGGGGGCGGTCAGAGTTCTGTTTCCAGGAGGTCAGCAGGGAGGCAGAGTAGCTGTTAAGGAGAATGTCCCTTTGGTCGAGGATTGACAGGTGGGCTGTCAAGTAATGAGTCTAAATAAGAGTTCTTGAAAAGGTGGTACTTAAGTTTAGAATGGAAAGCCCACAGGCGCTAGGGACAGATGATGTTGCATGACAGGCAGTGATGGTGAAGGAAACGAGAAGGCACGAAATTCAGGAGGAAGGTCGTTCCAGAGATGAGATGCAGCGTTTGATATGGCGCAGTTGGAGAACTTGAGAAGAGATGTAATTGGGGGTCGAGTGAGGGTGAGGTAAGAGGATGATCGGATAGAGTGGGTTGGCTGGATGGTGAGGAGTTTGCAAAGATATTTGGGCTGAGAATATCGTATGGAGTTGTAAGTTAGCGATAAGATTTTGAAGTGAATGTGCTCTGGGATTTTTAGCCAGTGAAGTGATTTGAGAATTTTAGTGCTGTGATGATGCTTGGGTGTTCTGGTGACGGCTCTGGCTAATTAGTTTTGGATTAATTGTAAACGTTTGATTTGCATAACTTCAAGGTTGAGGATAAGGGAGTTGCAGTAATCAAGCTTGGTGTGGACAATGGAGGTAGCAATGGTGGAAGCAGTTTTGAAATCAAGCATGGGTCGGATGCGGCAGAGGTCGCGAATGTGCATAAAACAGGAGCGAGAGAGGTTTGAGATGTGATTGGAGAAAGAGAGATGAGGATAGAAGGTGACGCCAAAATTTTGGACTGGGGCATCTGAGGTGAAGGGAAGGGATGAAGAGTTAGTGGGCAAGTGAATTGCAGGGTCGAGTATTTTCTTGAATCAGTCAGGGAGGCCTATGAAGATAAATTCTGTCTTGGAAGGGTTGAGGCAGAGGAGGTTAGATGACATCCATTCGGAGACTAAATTTACTGCATTCAGTATTTGTGCAATGGAGGTGAAATGGTGGGAAAAGCGGTTAGGGAGAAGGATATGTAGAGTTGGGTGTCATCTGCATACGAGTGGTGGTCAACAGAGGAGCTTTTATTATGTTCATCAAGCTTGGTAAAAGGTCATTTCTTTATTTATGGCATCCCAGTTAAAAAAAGTATTGCTGCTTCATTGCTCATTGTAATTTCTGGGAAGTGATGTGCATATTTTGTTTTAATTTCTTGTTGCATGAGTGTCAAATGTTAGCTACATAACATATCCAGACTAAGAACTGTCCTACATTTCTTGCTGCAGCCTATAGTTGGATATTTGAATTCCAATTAGTTTTGGGATAGGGTTCAAGGTGAATTGACCATTGATTGTTGTCTTGTGCATTATAATGTTTGTATATGAATGTATGCATGTATGCGATTAGATTGCATTTGGTATATTATATCGTTGCACAGGTAGCCGTCAATCAATCAAGGTAACTTAATTTAGCACCTATTTGAGAAATCTACTCGGAGGCCAACCACAGTCAAATAGGACAGATTTAAGAGAGAGAAGATGAGGAGTTCCCAGATGAAGGTAAAATCGAGGTAGAAATCATGTAATGTAAATGGACATTTTTATTTCTGTAGCAACCGTGTATATGGCTTTTAAGCGCCCTTGTGGCTGCGTTATGGCGCTCTAGAGATTGTCCGTTTAATGGTTTTGATCATACCCTTTTTTACTGAATTGATCGGGAGAGATCCTTCACAAGCGCCCATCCTTTTCATTGATGGTCAGGCCCCTAATGGTCCCTGTGAACCTACTATGCTAGCTCGAGATTCAGTCTCTGAAATGATGCTTACTCTGAATTCTGCAGAAAGCTAATGTAACTTACCAAACATATACTGTATATATACTGTATATATATATTATATATGTTGCATATGATATTGTTTGGTCGTGTCTGACTAGTCTTTGAGGAGACACTATAAATGGGTGAATTGAAATATGATAATACATACAGATAGTTGCAGTCTTCAACCTCTATTGGATTATTTATGTTATTATTGTTCTGCTTGAAGTGATGTCAATCTTCAAGCGGTCATTCAAGAGGTCTGGACAGCCATCGGCTGAGTCAAAGAGTCGTCTGGAGCACCAGCTCTATCTGGTCTGTTCATCAAAAGACATATTGTCTCTCTCTATATTTATGCTAAATTTGTGATGATTTTTTAACGACACCATTCCATATCGAAGATGATCTGGTCTTTCCCTCCTCCTTTCTCCAGGCATGGGACTGGCACTGTCAAAGTCCAGACAGTCCTATTGCAATGAATATTTATATTATGTGTGCATCAACTGTCCAATTTGCTTCATTAGAACAAGACTCCTAATATAACCTGATATAATCTTCGTCATTGACTCCCTCAGTATTGGAACGAGCTCCCTTGATGCTTGCTTACCAGGGTCCATTCTGACAATTATATGTATAAGCTTTCTTATCAATGGCATCCTACATTGAGAATTCATACATTCTTTTGAGCCATGCTGTGGTTGGAAGCACTTCCTTGTAGTAGCATTGAAGGGCTGCTATATAAATCTTTGTATTGAATAAATTGAGATGTTGATCTCAAAGCTAGTGTAGCTTTAAAATGTGAACACTTTTTTTATATCCTGTGTTGGTGACTCTTCCCACGATTCCCAAATGCGCCATGTACTTGTGTTTGCATGTGTTTCTTGATATGATTTTCTGTTTCAAATATTTGTATGCAATCTACTATTGTGAATTCATTTCAATGCAAATAAAGTATTGTTCTTATTCAGTTTTTCTTTTAAGTTTTTAACTTCTGCTTTTAGTAAATTTAGTCATCTAATGATGAAACATCAGTCAATGGAACTGGGCAACTGAAAGCAAAAAACCTACTTTGTCTGTCACACAGTTTAACCGTCTTGAATAGGACCTGAGCCCGAACGTTCCACGCCACAGGCCAAGCAAGCACTGCTGCCAATCTGCAACCCTGCCCTCTGAGCTGATCTGCTCATAAAAATGTGATGCTGACATGCGAGAAAGATTTATGACAAAATTTTCCGTGGTCTTTACACGAATTCTGCTATGTAGGCTGAAACCCAGTGTCTGGATAACGAGTACAATATGCTACAAGATAGACCACTTAGGTAATTAGAATTACAAATTGGATGCAGTATGAATTTGAATGCACAGAAATGAGCGATTGTCTCGTGCTTAAGGAGCAGTGCTCTGTAAGAACTTCTTTGTTATAAATCTGCTATTGTTTTTTTTGCGTAGGCACGAGAATGTCCTGATCCTGTGTTTGATCTTTCGGCCTGTGATCTTTCTGAGGTAACGTCTAACTTTCTAATTTACTTTCGTCTGTCTCCATTGAATGAATCAGGATCTATCGCCTAATGAACGAGCTAATTATTGAGTTGATCAATAAATCATGTGATCAATCCATTAACAAATTAATGAATCAGTCGATTATTTCATAAGATTATAGATTGGTCAGTTTTTTAAAGCTTTTGCAAATGGTTCAAACTCTTTTAATCAAACTGTTTCTGTACGTTTCAGGTTCCTAAGGGCGTGTTCTCCTTGTGCAGGGTTCTTCAGAAGGAGGTCTGTACAGCACGCTTCCTGTTTACATAAATGTATTATGATTTGGATACGGATGGTATCATGGTGTTGTTCGAGAGTGTCTCTCAGAGATATCTCTCTGAAGTGATGCTTTTTAAATGTCAGGTTGCAATTATTATATATATATATATAAACTTATGTTCATGGTGAGTGGCTGTCAGTCCTTCAAAGGATTAAGTTTTGTAGAGAAAACACTGAAATATAGTTGAAGATCGATGAAGACATATGAAGGTATATGAAGATACTTGAAAGTATATGAAGATACACGCACTTCTATGTACATACAATGATTGTCTGATTGTTTTCTATAAGTTAATTGCTACTAATTGGTTGATTAAATGCCACTTATTGATTAATAATTTCTGTTTATTTGTGTTCAGAAGGTCAAGACATTTCCAGGCATGATGTCATTAAACACTGAAATGTGCTAACGTTGGATTCCGATGTGCTACTGAAGCTTTTATTTATTCTAGGTGTAGCATCATAACGAATTATTTCTACCTGGGAATCACAAAGAACAAAGACAATTATTTTATTCTCTTTGGTAACTTTTTACCCCATTCAGCTAATTTCTTTTTTATGTTTCTTGTAGACTCTGTTGATCCACACCAATAATCTTTCGTTTTTGAGGGGTGGTGGAAATTACTCAGATTTATCTGCACTCCGGGTAAGCAGGTCAACAGCTTTCATGATGAAACAGAGATGCAAATTTTACTGTAATTTGATACCATGTTTTCACAAAAGGGCCAATTATGCATGACGATAAATTCTATGAAAAATTGTGAATAAATTGTTGTTATATTTGACACAGATTAATCAGTATGTTATGGATGGTGCATAGTAAATGATATTATGATTTAATTTGATGGTTTCATTTATGGGTTAGTTCAATGTACCAGTTGAACTCCCTTGGGTTGTATCAATGCAATTTGTACATTGAAAAAACTATGAACAATTATTCATACTAAGAGTGACTAGCTTTTAAATACTTAATGATTCAATAGTAATTGATCTGAATGTAGTCATTCATTCATCCATATATTGGAACAGTATTTACTTTGAATTGGTTGTGAGCTGGTAGAGGAGTCCTATGCACACAAATTTTGAGAATAAATGTTGAATTTTACCTTTGAGGTGGAGAGTTTGAGAGGACATGATTTGAACCCTATAAAGAGTGCCACTGAATAGCTATTCTGGAGAGGTGCTATATAAATCTAGAGATATGATGCAATAAGTTTTCAACATGGCTTCTCCAGCTGATTGCAATTTTTTTATTTTTATTAAACTGGAAACAACCATCAATTGATTGCTTGTGTGTACGTTCTAATTTCAGTGTAAGCTTAATTGGAGTCAAAGGATTAGATTAAAATCTCGAGAGGTGGGCTTTTAAAAATCTAAGTATTCGTTGCATTAGAATATTAATGACGTCTTGGCTGATTTGATCTCTTCAGATATTAGACCTGCATGACAACCAGCTGAAGGCATTGCCAGATGAAATGGGAGCTTTACAGAACTTGCAGATATTGAATGTCGAACGTAATCAACTCCAGTCCCTACCAGAAAGTATTGCATCACTGTCTGCCTTACAAACTCTCAACCTCAAAGGCAAAGTTCAACATTTATTCTCAACTCTTTTGACATATTTTCTTCTTTGCTGGTTGGTTCCTTGGGTGTTCACTGCTCTATTTTTGTATTCATCTGTTGGTTGATTCATTCTGTTGACCTACATCCTTGGGCATTGATTGGCTCTGATCGAATAATGATGCAACTCCAAAGAGTTAAAGACTAAAGGAAATATCAAGTATAACATGTACGCCCAAACACTGTCGTCTCTCATACCTATTCACGAAACTTGATCTTAAGACTCTGAACATCCGGAGCCATCTGTTGGTGGGAATCCAGTGATTGGTTCCCTATGTGTCCGTAGGTAGTGGGCGCACCATCAGTGCCTTTTTCTAGTTTACTGGGCCTTGCTTTACCGCCTCATTTAATAGGCTAGTTGCAATGGTAATTGCATCATATAGGCCAGTGTGAGATGCTTAGAAATGCACTATATTAATAGCCCTGATACGTGCTTGTATACATACATTGTGACATTACCAGCTTATTATGCTCATTCTTGATTGGGAACAGGGAACCAGCTCAAGTTTATTCCCGACTGCCTTTGTCGACTATGCAGCCTGCGGTTCCTTGATATCTCGGACAATTTCATCACACGCCTGCCAAGGGCTCTTTGCCATGTTAAGACCTTGGAGATGGTGATGCTGGATGCTGCCCGGATGGTATATCCAACTGCAGGTGAGCTTTGGCCATGATGCGATGGCCACGGTGAGATGGCATTAGATGGCGTAGTAGCACCATCAATTCATCATGTTAGTCTAGCTACATATTGCAACATTGGATAAATCATTGTTAACATTTTAACATGATACAATTCAACTGCACTTTGATATTGCCCTTTTACAAAGTTCAGATGTACACACAGGCTCAGATGGTCCAGATGCAATGATATTACAGAGCAACTGTGCAGGAAGTCTTGCTCAAGTTCCGTACACAGTAACTGCCTCGAATGAGGCTCGAACTCTCTGTGTTACAAGCTGATCGATCTAGCCAGTCGACCACCATGCTTTAATTATAACACTCCTTCAGGATACTTACTCAGGGGCACAGATGTCCTAGCGGTGACTAAAAAGAATGGATTTTAGAGGAAAAGGCCGAGGAGTTTGTCCGAATGAATTATCATCGTTAAAACACTGTTGTAATGTAGGTCACAGTTGAATCAGTTTATGTACGTACATCTTGGTGAAACTTTGAAGTCCAAGTTTGTAAAATGTTTTTCCAGTCTCTAGCTAGTCACTTTGCATATTATATTGAAGTGTTTTCTATATGATGTTTGTGAGATCGTTTATAATGAATGTAGTTGAATTTTGTTCTGTGTTAGCCATTTGTGCTCAAGGTACCGAAGCAACTATGAAGAGGCTCTGCAAGGGTGCGTTTTCTCATGTCTTCCTCTCTCCTATAGACCCTTAGGTGTTGGGTTCCTGTCAAATTGCTTCTCTGATCTACCAGTCTTCAAATGACCCTCAATCAATCGATTCCTTGGGCATCATGAGGACCCCGTGGTTTATGCGATTTTGCAATTTTTCGCATAAATTGGCGGTTTTCGCATCAATTCCTAAATGGAAAGTTTATGCAAATTATTGCATAAAGTTCGGAAATTTGGGTCAGTGTTAACTATAATTGACTTGTCTAGACTATTATTAGCCTATAGCGGCTATAGTTTTACCGACCAGGCGACGTTATTGTTGATGACTAGGACCCGTGGTTTATGTGAATTTTTGCATAATTTAAGAAACATTTTCGCATAACCCACAGATTCCTACGCATCATGGTCATGAGAAATGTCAGTGGAAGAGGAACAGTGCTATCAAAGTTATTAGGTTAGTTCTTATATGTGGGACTGAAGATATCTTTGCAGAATGTGCAGTGTGTGTTTGTACAGCAATTACCATATGAATGTGTGAAACGACATTATTTTACTCTACTGGTGGAGTGTACTGTTACATTCTTTGCATTGTAGATTCTGGCGTTTGTTACATTCCTCCTTCGATGGTGTTGCTGAATGTTCTACCATCTCCGGCAACACCAACACCAGATGCGAAAACTCGACTTGGCAGCGACTCTTCCGTTGAGGTTTGAAGAACAACGTTTCTCCAAATAGTCCTATACTTGGCATTCTTACCTTCTAATATGATGATTTGTATGACACCATTTGATGTTGATTTAAGTTAAATTAAAATAATCATTATCTACATGTGAAGACAGGTTGAAATCTGATATATAAGAGAAACAAGTTATATAGTGAAAGAAGAAGTGACACCATGGTAGGAAGAGAAGCCAGAAGCCAGGCTTTGGTAGGTAGAGAAATCAGAAGCTAGGCTATGATTTGTAGAGAAACCATAAGCCAGGCTATGGTGGATAGAGAAACCAGAAGCTGGGGTATGATTTTTAGAGAAACCAGAAGCTATGCTATGATGGGTAGAGAAATCAGAGGCCAGGCTATGGTATGTAGAGAAACCAGAAGCTATGCTATGATGGGTAGAGAAATCAGAGGCCAGGCTATGGTATGTAGAGAAACCAGAAGCTATGCTATGATGGGTAGAGAAATCAGAGGCCAGGCTATGGTATGTAGAGAAACCAGAAGCTATGCTATGATGGGTAGAGAAATCAGAGGCCAGGCTATGGTATGTAGAGAAACCAGAAGCTATGCTATGATGGGTAGAGAAATCAGAAGCTAGACTTCAGTAGGTAGAGAAACCAGAAGCTATGCTATGATGGGTAGAGAAATCAGAAGCTAGACTTCAGTAGGCAGAGAAACCAGAAGCTATGCTATGATGGGTAGAGAAATCAGAAGCTAGACTTCAGTAGGTAGAGAAACCAGAAGCTATGCTATGATGGGTAGAGAAATCAGAAGCTAGACTTCAGTAGGTAGAGAAACCAGAAGCTATGCTATGATGGGTAGAGAAATCAGAAGCTAGACTTCAGTAGGTAGAGAAACCAGAAGCTATGCTATGATGGGTAGAGAAATCAGAAGCTAGACTTCAGTAGGCAGAGAAACCAGAAGCTATGCTATGATGGGTAGAGAAATCAGAAGCTAGACTTCAGTAGGCAGAGAAACCAGAAGCTATGCTATGATGGGTAGAGAAATCAGAGGCCAGGCTATGGTATGTAGAGAAACCAGAAGCTATGCTATGATGGGTAGAGAAATCAGAGGCCAGGCTATGGTATGTAGAGAAACCAGAAGCTATGCTATGATGGGTAGAGAAATCAGAGGCCAGGCTATGGTATGTAGAGAAACCAGAAGCTATGCTATGATGGGTAGAGAAATCAGAAGCTAGACTTCAGTAGGTAGAGAAACCAGAAGCTATGCTATGATGGGTAGAGAAATCAGAAGCTAGACTTCAGTAGGTAGAGAAACCAGAAGCTATGCTATGATGGGTAGAGAAATCAGAAGCTAGACTTCAGTAGGTAGAGAAACCAGAAGCTATGCTATGATGGGTAGAGAAATCAGAAGCTAGACTTCAGTAGGCAGAGAAACCAGAAGCTATGCTATGATGGGTAGAGAAATCAGAAGCTAGACTTCAGTAGGCAGAGAAACCAGAAGCTATGCTATGATGGGTAGAGAAATCAGAAGCTAGACTTCAGTAGGTAGAGAAACCAGAAGCTATGCTATGATGGGTAGAGAAATCAAAAGCTAGACTTCAGTAGGTAGAGAAACCAGAAGCTATGCTATGATGGGTAGAGAAACCACAAGCCAGGCTATGGTATGTAGAGAAATCAGAGGATAGTCTATGGTGGTTAGATAATCCAAAAGTCTCGCTTTAAGGTTATGGTTAATATTCTTGCGAACTCAGAGAGAGAGAGATGCGTCTTCATGTCTACAAACCCTCTTCCTATTGGACACAGTAGGTCTGTGTGAAACATGAGTCCATCACTTTGAGTTGATATACAACAGGTTAAGTTCTACATCATGCTGTTGGCATTTAAGTGAAATGGTTGACTTGTTTATCTGCATTGTGGCAACAATTGCCAATTTTCTCGTGCATTTATTTTTCTCTGTTTTTAGAACACTGTCATGCAGTATGAAAATCTAAAGGTAATTTAAATCTGCTTAACATGCTGGATTTTAATTAATTTTTGTGATATCTTTCATTACATTGTATTCACTCATTCATTCATTCATTCATTCATTACAATGACTTTTATAACGCCGCTGTAAGGCTACTCAGGAGCGTTCCCGACCCCAGCATGGCAAAAAAGAAAGTTTTAGGGCGAGTATATTGTATATCATTCAGCACTGTTTTAAGAATGTCACAAGGACATTTGACATGAGAAATTGATGATTTGAAACAACTTTTCTTCAGCTTGAATTTGTACGAATGAATGAATGCAGAACCAGACTGCAGAGAAATAGTTGGTGAATATAAAGTGAAAAAATAGCCACAAAGCATGCTAGTGAACCCAACATTCTCCTGGATTACCGTTCAGGTCAATTTCACCATATACACTCCTTCTGAATGTACAAGACAATGTTCAACTGCTGAAATAAGTAATATTAGTTATTATAGTGTAGATGTGTATATATATGTGTGTATATATATATTTTAGTATTATTTAAGTGTCGACCTCTGACCATCACAACTTTTGCCTCTTGATATGTGGGTGGCCCCCCCCTACAGGACCTCGGTCCTTCTCGGGTCTTATCCTCTCTGTTGAACCTTACATGTCATATCAATTTATTATCAACTTTGTCATAAGTAAATGCCGAGGTCAATAAAAACAATTTGTTTGTTGTTGTTTGTTTTCTGGCGGAACATGCCGGAATGGCGTTCCGGCACCTTGATTCAATTACTAACAAATAAAAATAGTAGTTGTGCAAATACTCTGGAATTTGACACACAAGGGCACAATTTAAATTTTCTACACTATAAAATTTATAGATAAGTGTAAAACAGGATATGACATAATTATATTGTGATCATTGTGTACTATAGAATATATTTTATTTGGTGGCTAATTTTAACCTAATTTCTTTCAGCAATACAGATGTATTCTGCCACATTTTTTTAAGAAAAAAAGCACTGTCTATATGAATGTATATATTTATATGATGCATTGTTTGTGGTGCAGGATAAGAAGCGAAGGGAGCTACTGGCTGTGGAGAAGCAATTGGAAGAGGACCAGAAGCAGCAGAGCCTCTTAGCCGCCAACTCAGCCGCTTCTAGGAGCCATCTGCTCGAGTTCATGGCTTACGTCAGTTGCCTATCTCATACGGCTTTCCGTTTAACGTGGCTTTTTGCATCTTCTGTCTGGGTTTGAATCCCGATGTGTTGTGTGAAATTGGTGATTCAGTGTCTAGGCAAGGAACAACTGACAACACGCATCAGACAAGCAACCAGCAGAGGAAATGCCAACCTGTTGTCAGATTTCTCTTGTTAGATAGATTTGAAAACCTTTGCTCTTGCCTATAGGCCTATGTTGAATCATGTGCGTAAGATTTGCATTTTGGTGTGACCAATGTGCACGTTACAAATTTATTTAATGATACCAGTTGTAATTTTTAGGCTGTTGAGAGTAAAGTTTACGTAAAAGACAAGATTTGCGACTTGTTTTGGGATTTCGATACACAGTCTACTTGACAATCTCATATTCACTATCAGTAAAGACCTAGCTAACTACTG
Organism: Bimastos eiseni; assembly: GCA_959347315.1. NCBI lineage: Eukaryota > Metazoa > Annelida > Clitellata > Crassiclitellata > Lumbricidae > Bimastos > Bimastos eiseni. The sequence goes on from OY365808.1 coordinate 4,468,305, forward strand.
AAATATAAACCAGAAGAATTTCTCTGTTTCTGTGTACATGTTATACATTGCTTTTTCAGTTGTTCTATCTATGGGTAAGCGCAGACGGTGTCCATTTTACTCCATTGTGTTTAATTCAACTGTTGATGGAATGAATGCAGGTTACAGTCTTTATGTTTTTTGTGAGGGGTCTGCGTTTATATATACCGGGATCTGAGGGGTCTGCGTTTATATATACCGGGATCTGAGGGGTCTGCGTTTATATATACCGGGATCTGAGGGGTCTGCATTTATATATACCGGGATCTGAGGGGTCTGCGTTTATATATACCGGGATCTGAGGGGTCTGCGTTTATATATATACCGGGATATATCTTCTGTTTTATTACAAGGAACACGAGAGACTGAACCAGGAACTTGTGGTCGCACAGCAGAGGAAGGAGATCGAGAAAGAAAAGCTCCTTCAGATGCTTACAGCGGGTGAGGAGGTCGTATGACCGTTGGCCATTGTCTAATGTGCCAATTGGCATTACAACTGATTTTTCGTTAAATTGTGTGAAATGTGTGCGATAATATTTGATTGTGTAATTTTTTTTAGCCCTTTAACAACCAGCGTGTACTAAAATATATGGGGAAACATACATGCAGCTGGTCATTAAAGGGTTAAGGTCTGTCTGCTAATCATTAATTGAACATTTATTTTAGTTTGATTAAGAGAAAAGTATATCAATTGGTTATAGTTATCAAATATAGACTTAACGTTTTTGTATAGAATATAAGTAGAAAATGTTGTAGTGTAACACAAATGAAATGAAGTAATATGTGAGTTAATTAGTGTACACAGAAACGTGTGACTTATATTAAATAATTTGTGAATTTATTGTTTTGCAGCGGAACGCAGTGCTGGTGAGTTAGTGACGAAGTTGTTGGAGATGAACGAAAAGGCGCGGAAGACGGAAGAACTGCTGGAGCAGATGGAAAGAGAAAGGTAAGTGGAAGAGGAAGAGTTCATTAGATTCTCATAGGGCTTTGTAAAGTAAATGAATCAAGTACTGTACGCGTAGAATGCCTTGGGGCAGTTGCGGCACAATCTCTTTAGAAAGTACACTGTAGAGTAACTGATGTTGTCATAATTTTCATTATAACATGGATTTCTGATATAGTGCAGTTGGAGATATGGATCCCAAGATTGGTTTAGCTATAGGATGTGGCTCATTTCAACATGACCTTGTTATTAGGGGGTTCTTTATAGTGCCCCCAGGGATTGAGCATTGCAGTGAGATTCGAGTATCGCACTGAAAACGTTTCCTACAGTAACAGCTGAGGAGAAATTTTCAACTCACTTTAAGTTGCACTTCTTGAATGGTTGGTTGCCATGAATATCGCATTCATTCATTCATTTGGGAGTGCTCCTGAGTAGGAGTCTTGAAGACTAAAGAGGTGCTATATAAATCTTTGAAATGAATGAATCGTGTGGCAACTTTTTATGGGTCTATGTGGCACTACATGAACAGCTTCTGGGCTAGATAAATGCACTATATCATAAGTGAACTGCACAAGATTCATTCTGAGAATTTATATAGCGCCTCTTCAACTTTGGGGTAGCAGGACTCGATCTCGCTTCTTACTGCTCTTGCGTTATCCTTTGCTCTGTAACTCCTTCACGAACAGTCATCCCAATACAGACATCCTGTTTCGGCATATCAGACTGTCTTCACTTCTAATTCTGTCCCGAAAGTTTTGTTGAGAGTTTCTTCTGACTAGGCTTTTGTCTGTCTGTTTGGAGGATCGAAACGGAACAGTGGTACTTGGTTCGTCAAGGGGAACTGGAGAACATCAGACGAAAGGATGTTCTATGTGAGAATTCTTTAATAATCAATCAATCAATCATGCAATTTATATAGCGCCTCTTCTAGATAACTATTCAGAGGCGCTCCCAATTTTTGTACTTACGAGTGTAGAGTTAATTAAATGAAAGATGGCAATTTCATTATGGTCACTGTGTCAGCCATTTTGTGCTGGATAAGACTGCAATGCAACATGAGCTTTTTTCATTCATTCATTCAATATGAATGGGGATTTATATGGTGCCCCTTCAGGGTTACTACTCAGGAGCGCTCCTGATACCAGCACGGCTGAACAGAACAGTTTTAAGACAAACTCTGCCACTGTGTACACCTTGACAGTGCCAGTCCCAAGACTGGATGAAGGAGGAGGGTGATACTAACGATGTTTGTTATCACACAGTGTCGTTAAACTGCAATTACCACCATCATCTGATGGTCAAGTGCAATGCCATAAGGGCTTGTTCCAGAGTGTGAGACCAACCACTGAGAAGGCACAATTCTGTTATGTAGTTGTGCTGTTAGGTTGGAAGCTCAACTGTTCTTGGTGAACGAGTTTTTTCGGCTGCTGGACTTTTTCTCCGTATCTCTGGCCATTCTGCGTAGTTGCTTTTTACTTGTAAATGTCAGTTTTTTCTCAATTGAAGACTTTTTCAAATTGCTTGTCCGCTCTTTCTTAGCAGTCTGATCTCATGGATATTGGCCTCATAACGACTAGGCGTTGGAGCGCCTTCTTCTTGTACATGTGATATGGGCGAGAAAGAAGGCGCTACATAATATTTACGATCGTAGTTTCAATGAAGATATGCTGAATTATCATTTGCTTCCAAATTTCCAACAGCAGTTATGATGCGCCTAATTCGATATTGATTATATAAATGACGAAGTAAATGGCTGTTGCATTTTATTTCTGGCTGTGCTTTTAGCATCTATGGAAGAGATCCTGAAGGAAAATGAGTTGCTTGCACTCAAGGTCAACAAATATCTGAACAGCCAAGATGACCACGCGAGAAGGTCGAAGTCTCTGTAAGCACTTTGAACTATGAATGTTCAGCTGTTTGTGCCTTTCTGGTTAATTTGTCCTTTTCTCTGTGATTCCGGAAAAAGTTAACTAAGTCTCAGCGATGACTATGGAAATGTAAAAGAATTTAACTAAGCCTTTGCAAAAATGATGCTTGGACATTAGAGTTACTCGGTAAATGTAGCTTTGTTTTTGGAATACTTCCTTATCCACTTTGGTACTTGAAAGTACTTTACATGTACTGATTGATTGTTAATACAGATGCTGTCCATTTGATGAGATTAATTTTATGATGTTTAATACATGACATGACCTCTTGTTGCCTCGTAATCGAATGGCTTCTGCCCAACACCTCTCTTATACATCTGTTGGCCCTCTGCTTTAGAATGACCTTCACTCTGATTCGCTCTTTGATTTTAACTAGGAGTGCTTCTGTTTCTTCCCGTGTTCTTAAGACTTCTTATCCTGCGAGGACTTTTGCACTGGAGGTGCCTCTGATTAGGGTCTACTGGACGAAGCTATTGAAATATATAAATACAGTACAAATACTATTAATGATTAGGCCTACTGCATGAATTTCAGATGGCCTTCGTCAGGCCATCACATTTTATTGATTTGGAAAGCAGTTAGTGTGCGACTGTATGATGCTGTTGTTTTGTATTTTTTTAAGATACCAGGATACGGATAAACATGTCGAGAGCATCCTTGTCGCTAAGGGGAAACGCCAGAAGGTCTTGGTTGGCAGATTACTTACAGAGGTCAGTACATATCCTTCAGATGGAAATAAAAGCTACTTACTTGCCAACTTATTTATTTGCTTACTCAGTGCGTATAATATTAACTGTTGGCTGTATAAATAGTTTGACTTTTAAGCTGCTTCTAATATTGCTCCATTTCGTGCTGACATTGTGCTTTTGCTGTTTTCCGTGTATTGTTGTCTTTATTTAGTCTGGGTGTTAGTGTTAGTGTTAGTGATGCTTCAGTAAAGATTGATTACTTACCATGACTGTCTTTAGAATGCCATGCACTCTTATTGATCTTCGTTTTTGAACATATAGTAAAAATACTGAAATTTTCATCTGGGCGTCATAATCAGTGTTCAGTCTTGGTACAGTGTCGGTGATGCTCCTATTATGAAGGTCGTAATATTTATAGTCTCACAAAGTATGACATCAAGTAGGTGGCGCTACATGATTATTGTCCATCCTCAGACAGTTTTGCAATAAAATAGACTCATTTCATTTCAACAGGTGGCACTGCTCATTGCCCATCCTCTATAGCACCCCTTCAAGGCTGCTACTCAGGAGCGCTCCCGACCCCTGCACGACTGAAAGGAGCGAAAATAAAACCCAATATTCAGACTACATTTTAATTATGTTTTTAATTTAGTCTGTTGACTGCTTTCGTGCTGTTATCACAAGTGCTGACAAGATCAGGAGATGGTCTAATTGAAAACGTTTGGTTAAATCGTAAATGATTCTGTGTTTGTTTAGGAATCTCTTCAGAAGGAGATGTTTGAGGTTCTGCAGTGTCAGAAGGATGCTCGTCACAGACGCATCAGCTCACAGATCCGACTCATCGAGCAGGAATTGGCCGAGCTGACTCTCCTCGAGATCGAGCAAAGGAGCGTCAAGCTCGACGTTCAGATGGTGAGGCAGAGGACTTAAGCAAAACGTGGAAAACTCTACTGATATTTTGAGAAATTTAGCTTAGCATAAGTTTTGCCTTACAAAAGAATCTTATTTTCTGCTTTGTTATTTGCCTAATGGCTCCAGTGCTCACCATCTCATGTGTAAAACAAGACTATGTATGAATAGGCATACGGCTGTTATATATGTAGTTAGGTTAACTACTTAGTGTTTGTGTCCCTTCCACGTAAGAAGTTTAGCGATTTATCAAAAGGTTCATGAAGAGACCATCAATTGATTTCTTCAGCATTATGTTAACAGCTTCATAGGAGTCAATAGATGAAATTGGGACATTTTTTTAATTTAGCTTTAGTATCGCTCTTATGTCGGGTTCAATAAAGAAAGGGGTAAGTGTTGAAAGTTTCATTAAATTAATGAACCGAACACATTTAATTTTAGTTTCTAATAATGTGTGTCTTCATAAGATGCCATGGACATACTTATCGGATAATTATGGGCAGATTCAGCAACAGATAATTACCGTAATGATGATTACCTTGCCTTGGTATTCATGAATAAAATGATGTCTTTGGTGAACTGTTGGATAGTTTGATGACTTGTGTTCTTTAGCCCGAGCCTTAATTAATAATATGTTTCTTCTTCGATTTCTATTTTTTTCTGCCTTGTTTGTAGTAAAAGTAATTCAAGTAATTCTATTGTAATTGTAATTCAAGTCATTGTAATTATTCAAGTAAGTGCTTCAGTCAAGTTATAATTATCGTAACTAATTTGTTGGCTTTTTTGTTTGAAATCGTGTAGAATGTTCTTGCGGAGAAGCGAAAGGCACTGGCGCTCCTGCTGCTGCAGTTGATGGATGAGCAGGCGAGGCGCAAACAGGAGCTTCGCGCTCGACTGGTGAGTAATCGTAATTGTAAGTGGTAATTTATGTAGCACCTCTACAGGGAGGACTCTACTTGGGTGACATTGAAACGGCCTGTTGCATTTGTCTGCTTAAATTATTGCAATCATCTTGAATACATCACACTTTCAGATCTATAGTCAGAATCAGATATGCATGCATCAGTGGTGTTTAAAACACAATTTTTAGACTTGTTTTATATCTTATCTAGGGAAGATAGTCACCAGTGATCAATGAATTTAAAAATGTTCAGTATCCTGTCACCTGTATTTCTTAGAATCCAATGAACTGAGTTCAATTCTCACAGTTATAAATGATATTAATCTTATATTTATTAATAATATTTACCACAACTTTTACTCTATGCATCAATGCCAATTATGCCATGAATAAATAAATATCTTGGTAATGTGTGTAAAAAATTCTTTTCGTTTTTATTTGAAGTACTGTGACTTGATGTACAGGTGGAAATGGAGGAACGGCGATTGGCCAATCAGACGGACTACTGGCTCGTCCAGTATCAGCGGCTGCTCGACTCAAAGCCACAGAGTCTCATCGATCAGGTACGGCTCTCAGCTCGCATTCTTGCTAAGAACTGTCCTTCGGGAAAAATGTTCTGCAGAGTTTATTCGTATGATTTTGTGGGATTTTTTAGCGTAAACTTATTGAGGCTTCTCTTTAGTGGATTGCGTTTGACTTTTTGCATGTTATATTTTCTGCCTTTGTAAAAAGTTCTGTTTATATGACGAGATAGATACATACACAAAGTATTATACAAACATACATACATACATACATACATACATACATACATACATATGTACATACACACACACATACATGCTCACTTATGCACACATATGCATGCATTCATTCACACACACATACGTGACCCTCTCTTAAAGGTCAGTTGTTAACTTCTTTGCCATTTGGCTTCATGCGGCAAAGAACGGTGATGTATAATTTGAGGGAGTATTAAAATTGCTGATGAAATTAGACGTTTGACTGACATTTTGGAGTTGTGTTTTAGGAAAAGCGTGTTGAGTTTGAAGTCATAAAAATTTTGGAGGCCTCCGGTGCCAGCGAATATCTGCCGCAGTTTGCCAGAAATCGCATATCCATCGAAACTTTAGTCCAGATGACGGATTCTGATTTGGCAAAGGTCAGTCTTCAGAATGGTTTCTCTTTTAAATGTTATGTAAGTCTTCAGTGCTAAGTTTTGCAGCACTGTTGTAGTTGGCTTTGATAATGGTCGAAGTTCCATTGTTGACATGACTTTCAAAGGCTATCTTACATCTAGCTCTTATATGATACTGATGATTTCAACATGAAAAGAGAAGGTCAGTGTACCGAATCTCTCACAATGCCCTACATGCAAGAGTCGAAGGAAAAATAAACATAGCAAGTCTAGGACTATGTTGGACAGACAACATAAATTAGGACATAACACTACCTGGACACACTAAAGAGAGCAATAGACTTGGCAGATGACTGAGGACAATGGAGAAAATTTATTTGTACCCATCACCACCAATTGTCAGGTGTCAAGTATTGATGATGATTATGGTGATGGTGATGACGACGACGACGATGATGATGAGTATAAATTGAATCTTGTGTCATCGTGCCATTATCTTTTATCTAGATTATGATAGGCAGTTGTAATGCCTGTTTTGTTATTCTGAGAACAATTTGACTAGGGTCTGATCTGGGATTTCTTCAAATAATAGACAACTATTTCTGTGAAAACGTTCTATCGTGTTTTATTACACACCTTGATAAAATTTTGCAATTACTTAAACTGCCCTTCTTTGGCTTCAGTCCTTCCTCTTGGTCTGTTTCCACTCTGGTATACATACATCTTTGATCTCTCTGGTCCTCTGTTTCTTTTGGCCTTCCTAAGGGCCTGTCTTGCCCCTTTTCTATACATCCTGTACGCTGTCGACCTGTCACATATTTTCCTTTATATTAATTCATTCAAAAATTTAAGAGTGCCTGGACGAAAAGGTAAGCTTTCAAATGACATGAAATTTATGGTCTTTGTTGCGAGAATAACCAAGCAATTAGTCTTTGTGTTATCTTTTTGTTTCAGATTGGCATCCATGAGATGGGTTTGCGTCAAGCTATTTTGAAGCATGTACAGGAGGTATGTTTGCCTTGGCCTGTGACTTACAAAGAGCTCCTCACTGTTAGCATGTTTGTTGCAATTTGCGAAGACCATTATTGTGATTCAACCAGTCTGATGAAAGAGTTATATCTGATGTTTTAAAACTAATATTGATTGTTAATACTGTAATCACTACTAATAATGATAACAAAAATGTTATATTAATGATAATAATAATAATATTATTATTGTTCTTGTTGTTTCTTCTAATTTGTTTCAAATATTATCATTATTTTTGTATCTCTCTCGATTGTAAACCTTAGGGGATTTGTCCTGGAATGATTAATTAGTCTTTGCAGGTTTTTGCTTGAGTTTTTTGGTTTTTGTTGATGGAAATAGTATTACAAAAAGTGAAGTCCTGCATTGGAGTTCTGGATAACCATTGTTAAGTGCTGAAAAAGGAAGGTAGTTTCTCTGTTTTTGTCTGATGTCTGGACAAGTCAGTAGCCAAGAATTGTTATTTATTGTTATTATTATTACTATTATTATCATTATTATTATTATAGGTTTATTACAAACGTGTGAATCAGAATGGCCTGTCTTTAGCAGCACTTCCATTCTGTACACTCGTTTTTTCTGCTCACAACCTTTACTATTCAATATTACCACAATAGTATTTCAAAACACTGAAGAGTGGTTATACTAGTAGAGAATCCAGTTGGAAGAAAACTAAGTATGTACTTTGTTGAACCGTCTGTAAAGTTGGTGTGTTTCCTATTAATTATAAATGAATCGTGGATGCCAATCAGTTGTTGATGTCATACTTTGTGATTAATAGATACACAAACGCAAGAGTTTAGAAAAGGAAGAGCAAAGAAATGCTGGTGAGGATTCAGCTGGATTGAATGACGTGGACACAGAGGAGGACGCCCCAACGGAAGTGATGGCCCGCGGGATCAATTCTGAATGTGTCATCTGCCTCAATGCAAAGGCAAGCATGCCCCATGTTTTATTTGATGGCATGTAGTTTGTAGTGTGTATAAGGTGTTGAATAAGTTGTATGCCATCCACCGTTGACTGGAAACCTTATTAAGGGTGTTTAAGAGCATTGCGCTTGCGTTCAAATCAGACTGGGTTTTGGCGTTGGTTGTGCATTGCTATTTTGTCTCAGTTGTAGGCTTTTAGGTGGTTGACTTTAGGTAGTTTTTAAATCAGGCTTTTTGTGTCTCTTTGATTATTGGTAGTTTTTGATTGCTTCATTGGTTGGCGGTTGTTTCAATGATTTTTTTTTAGGTATATTTGGCTGTGCATATTGCATTAAGCTATTTTAAAGTAAAGCCAGTTCTTCACACACCTTCAGTCCAGTGTTTGAGCACAATTTTTAGAAATATACTTGTCATTATGATCAAATTTTATATAATGTGTTCTGGTTGGAGCACTTTTAGAAGCTGTTACCCCGGGTACTTGTGAGGTTTAGGCTTCGGGACTCATTCCTCCGCGTTCGGTCTTCGACTCAGATCCTCTGTGAAGACCGATCTTCGAGTGCAGAGGATGAGGGATTGGCCGACTCAGTAGACTCCTTCAAAACTAAGTTTAAAGTGTTCCTGTTTTCCAAAGCTTACCCTGTCCACTGACTTTGGGCCATGCTTATGGCGCCTTATAAATCAGCGTTGTTATTATTATGATTATAATTACTATTATTGTTGTTATTATTTATTATTATTATTATAGATGTCTAGTTTCACCCTTACATTATGTTTGCATTGTCACATTTGTCTGTTACCTTTTTGTTTCAGTCTGCCATGCTGTTCCTTAACTGTGGCCATGTCTGCTGCTGTGCTCTGTGTGCGGAGAAACTGAAGCAGTGCCCACTGGATCGTTGTGATATCATTCGCAGAATTCATCTGGTTTCCTCGACAGATGGCGATGCGGATGACGAGATGACGCTATAGAACGCATCTAAACCACGTATGCCACAGCTTTCTTCCCAGATGCAATTTGTGTCTCATTTTTCTATTTGAAAGATGTTGTTTCACTTAAATGTTCATCTGAGATGTTCTACACAAGAGATTTTGTGCACATAAGTCGTGTAATTTGGTTGTGATTATGACAAAATTTAGTAAAATTTCAATACTTGGAAATTATTAAATAGTGGTAGCTTTGTTACCAGTAGTACTAGGATTTTTATCTCAGGAAATATATTTATTTATAGGGTCCCTAATATTATTTTTAAACCAAAGGTAAAGATACTCCCTAAGATTTAAATATATTATTGTTTCATGTAATAATTCTTTTATTTGTTTTTAAGTTGTATCTGAAGTGATAAGTATTAATGGTGATTATGTTAACTGTAGAATTATGTTGCATCATGATTTATATTATTTTTTATTTTGGGGGATTTATTTATGTTAACTTGGCTAGAAATATTTTTTAAAGCCTTAGACATTTCTGTGCTTTTGTTCCCCTGTAAGAGACATACAATTAATTAGTTTTGAAGGATAATGTAAACAGTCTGGAGGTGCTAAAGCAATGATGTGCTCACCACAGTATTACATTTGGCCGGAAAAAAGGGATCGAAGATGTTTGTAAGTCAATATCTTTACTTGGTATAGTACACTTTTCATTAGCTATATCATTGTTGTCAGTCTAGATTTTTATGTCTGTGCTGTTTAATTGCAAGACCAAATTACTTCAATCTGAAACGTTTGTAAAGTTTAAACCAAATTTCTGAAAAATTATTTAGTTTTACCTGAATAATATATCTGTATTTTACTACCACTTTTAAGCAATCAGCATATTTATTATTTTGTATTCAACAGGATAGCTGAAAATTGGAGACAAATATAAAAGTGGATTTAGTAATTATACAATACCAGTTCATATAATTATGTGTCACCCAGAAAATGTCTGCAAGATCTCTTGTACCTCTAGCCATTTTTTCAACTGTGCACACTTTTGTCTTCGGTGATTTTTCATGCTGTGTGAAGGCTAAAATTAGCCTAGGCAAGATCCATCTCTATGACTCTAGTCCAAGTAGCAGTAGGTCGATCATGTGGTCTTTTCATACGGGTCCGTTCATGATGGCTCTAGTGTTCTGGTGGTCGTCATCTTTTGAAGCACGAGAAACATGCCTGTAGCAGAAGCACAGTTTCCATCTTTGGTCAGTTGAAGAGACTGTATCATCAATGTGTCTTTATCAAGGTATTGCTAACGTGGTTCGAGTTGGGAATCCTGAGGTACCAAATGTCAAAAGTCTCAATCCAGGGCAGCTGTATTGGACCATGTTTGGAAAACTATGCAGAGTATTGGCAGCACAGCGTACAGAGCTTAGTTTAGTATTCAATAGGATATTCAGTATTTAGTCAAATAACAGATTTTTTTATTCAGGGTGACTAAGGATCTGTTGAATGCAACAGTACCTGTGGGACTAGCTAAAATAGCTCTGGAAAAGGAAATTCTTCTATTATTGTTACCTCTTTTGATGTTTTTACTATAGTTTTATTGTTACTAGGAGATGGATTTTAGAAAAAAAATTTGGTAGGAGATTGAGCTAAACTGGCTCAAAGCTCAAGTCTCAATGAGTTGAATGATCTTGTAGTTGATGGCTTATGCGTTGTTTCAGTTTAAAAGTTTACTGTTTAGTATCAGTAATCATCAAAAATCATCAAGAAGGAAATGACGCTGGTGTGTGAAAGGAAGAAAAGAGGGTGCCCAAGAAAAAAATGGATGGATAAGATACACGAAAATACTGGAATGAACCTGGAGGAATTAAGGGATGCGACTTCGGAAAGAAGGAAATGGAGAAGGTTGATCATGACGGTCACTAGAGTTCAACGAACTGACTGCACAAGGTGACAAGATTAATCATCAAAATCTTTCCTGGGTAATTGGCCTTTAGCCAAGCAGTTGAAGGGTATATCAAAAACATTTAAATTGAAACAAAGTCATTTGTTTTATTAAACACAGAGTTGAACAGTGCCAAGTTTTAATTGAGTTTTCAGCATATTTAAATTAACTGGATGTCATCAAATCCTAATAAAAACTAGGGTACTGATTGAAAATGTTGATATGTGGTTTGTTTGCAATGATTGATAGCACCATTCCTTTAAACATTTGAAATTGTTGTTAGAGAAGTGATTGTGGAGTTTTAGATTGAAGGGTTTCATTAGTTGAAACGTTTAAGGGTTTTGTTAGTTTTTTTCAGTTTTTTGGAATTCCTTTACCAATTTTCAATGTTTTGTGTGAAGAATATTTTTAACATCTCTTTTTGGACTGTAATTTCGCTGTATGTCATTGTGGCTTAATTGTAGGTACGATATTAACTGCCTCCATTGAAGCTAAACAATGTTATCTATCCTTTTCCTTAGTGTGACGATATGTTGTTTTCTGTAACGTGTATTCATTCACTCATTCATTTTAACAGTTGTGTAGTGCCCCTAAGGATGCAAATTAGCCTTAAGCAACTTGTGAAACAACAGAGGCACATTATTTTTTGGCAACAGTCGCATCACTAGGGGAAGTGTATTCGACACGGATGGGCTAACAGCGGAAAAGGCACGGCACCGCATGGTCGTGGTGCTTTTACACAGGGAACCAGAAGCTCGCCACCAGAGGAAGAGCAAAGAACTCCCACCGATAGTTTGGAGCAGAGCTAAGAAGGTATCGCTTGACTGCTCGATAGTTGATGCATAGTGAGATGGGAAGCCAGTGCAAAGAATCATGCATCTGAGCAGGAGTATATTTAGAGAAGCACCCATTGAGGCAGGCAGCAGAGCAGAGAACCCAGTTGAGATGGGTGATCAGCGCTGGGGGCAGGCCAACCACGAGAATACAAGCATGGTCGAGTCCGTTGGTAACAAAGGCATGGACTAGGGTAACAGTCATGAGATAGGAAACGAAAAGCAGTGCACAGTAGGTAAACTGATTGATATGTGATGAATATTCCCTAAGTCTCGGACAGAGTCAAGAACGGCAAGATGCAGAAAAGTTTTAGCTGCCGTGTACCGATCAACACCCACCTGTCGTCTTCGACCACCGAGCCAGATGAATTGAGTTTTGAATAGCGTTGAGAGAAGGCGGTTAAAAGCCAACCAGAGAGGGCATCAATAGCAATGCATATTGTATAATTGAAGTTTAGTGTCTGGTATGTTAGTCAGTGGCAGCAGTGTGAATATATTGTGGTTTATTAGCGCTGCAGTGCTATCTCATTAATTAATATATTGTGGTTTATTAGCGCTTACAGTGCTATCTTACTAATAAATATATTGTGGTTTATTTATTGTTCACTACTGACTGATTTTGCACTGCAACACTTAGCAAGCACTGCAGTGCTATCTTACTAATTAATTATGATATTATTAGCTGTAGCATTGTTACTCACTTTTAATACACCAAAGGCTAATACACAAAGATGATTTAAATTATTATAATAAATTATGTTCTTAAGTCGATTTTGGTAAATTACGCTTTGTCATTGATTTACTGATAACATATTATTATGTTACAGAATAATCTGGTTAAAGATGAAATTCAGAAATTGATGAAATGCATATTTCAGTGCTGGATAAATAAGTTGAACTTTGTCAAGTTCATATCTTGCCCTGAAGATAACCACGTGAACATACAGTGTCAAAATTAGTAATAATTAAATAGTGTTGTCCAATTGTCATCCTGGAGAATAATTGAATTGTCAATATTTGTTGTAAATATGTTAAGTTGCAGAATGTAAAAATGCTAAACTGTTATATTATTCACGTATTTGTCGTTTAAACTTTATATATATTAGTAGAGTGATTGTAACATAGGCATATCTTTTGCCATTCATCATATCAACAATGCACAGTGTGGATTCATTTACATGAGGTCATCAGACCTTATGATACAATATTGAACGAGGTCACACCCGTAGGAAGGGATAACACAGAAAGTAAGGATTTAGGGGTGCTGCACTGCAGTTCATATTTAGTGTATAAGCTGTTACAGTATGTTTAAGGTATGTTTTGCACATAAGACCACTTCATAGTATACACAAAAGGAGCATATAAATTAGGAGCAGGTCCACACTGTAGCTGCTTGTTGATCACTGTTTTGTTAATGTTCCTCAACAACTGTTGCTCATTTCTAATCCCAGCTTTTTCTAACAGGTCTTGACTGCCAGGTTTCACGACATGTTTACGAGCCATAATTGCCTACTAGTTTCTTTTTTTAAACTCTACTCTTGTCAGTATTTTACTTGCTTTCTTCTTTTGCGAACCATTATAATTAACCTTCTATCATTGTCCTAGTTGGTTTCATGTAACATAAGCCTTGAAAGCAATGTGGTTATTCTTAAATAGGCACGAAAGAACAGTTAGCCGTGAAAGAGAAGGAGACAGAATTATTTCGTGAATGTGGAATTGTGGACGGATGATTTGACGAATGGCAGAGATCTGTACATAATTGTTGTTATTATGATCCCACTTTGGAACAACAGATGGTGTTAGACAATGCTCGGTTGATTTAAAATACTGGTTAACTGAAAATACTTAAATGCATTGTTCCTGCTTAGAAACTGGAAACTGTGGAGTGTGGGAGTAACGATAACTTCTGTTTAACAAGCTTCACCAGAGCACAGATTATGATATAATGTCCCTTGGTATGAATCTCAAAATTTAATTCAAAGTTGTAGCATAACTTTTCATTATGCAAGCTCACTGTAGCATGATACTTAAAACATTTGTAATAATAATAATGCATCAAAAGGTAACTTTTTCAATCTGAAATATTGTGTCACGTTTATGAGTTGAAACCCTTTTCATTGGGGTTCAGAATGTGAATTTCTTTATTTCAGTTTTATTTTTGTTTGAATTAAAAGGCATTTGGTTGTAATGTAAATTGAATTGTTATGTGATCGGTGTTGTAATTTGTGTTAACTGTGAAAGGTCAGCCGTTGTGTCAACTGTTGTGAAACTGTATTTGGCTCATTCTTCATTTGCAGAAGTTCAGAATTTGATCTGTTTCTAGTGAGAGCCTGCATTCCTTGTATGCTCGTAGGGTCTATGCTTGATAGAGCAACCTGTAAGAGCACCTCTCATAACATTACAAGTTTGGATATCTTGACTAACTAAATAGATGCCACATAGGTGTACGCTAAGGTGTCCCTTAGATGTAGCGTTTGTGGGAAAATCCTAGTGTCGTTCACAAAATCTACTAGATACATAGGTTAAGTTTAACTGCATGGTGAGCAGAGACATATTATAATTAATTGTTAACTTCTCCAGCACCAGTATCTAATGCCGAAGGCATCAGTCAATGTTGCTCCAAAGCCATAATCACATCAACCTCGGTCCATGGAAACTTTGACATGGAATCCAAAATGAAGTGCTGCATAGGTTGTTACGTGGTACTTGTCTAGATATCTAGATATCTAGACCCGAGATGATTTTCTATTTCATGTAATTTACCGATAATCATTAATATGTATAATCAATATTTCACATATATGGCTGTGATGATATGGTGTAATGAGATTAAGATATAATAAAGGAGTTTTTACCTATGAATGATTTTGTAATTATGGCATGAAAGTTACATCTAATTAATCACATGTTACCTGTTTCGAGTTTTATTATGACATCAGTTTACGATTGGCAAACTGTTACTCAAAAGCTAGGACTGCCACTGGCTCAGACTCATTGTTATTGTAAGTAGGCACTGGTTTTTAATGCTTGGAAATTAGTGTTTTATACCATTACGATTTGGTATTTTGTCAGTTGGTTAGTGTTCTTTGCTGTTGCATGAATTGAGTGGGTCTTGGGAATTTTTTTATGAATTTTTATTGGTGTTGTGCAATTTTCTGTATTTTACTGACACCGAGTTGTGTTTGAAGTTGTTGCTTGGATTTTATAATCAGTTGTTTTGTTCCTTCTGCATAAGATTCATGAAAATTGGTATAGTTGTTCAGTTATAAATGTAGTGTCTGGTTTTCTGTAAATATTTTCTGTCTAATGCTTGCCTGAATTACAGGTACCATATATAGCACAAACTGTTTTCTATATAGGTATTTTGTATTGAATTTCTATGTTAATCCTGAGTGGCAATTAGATATATCTGTTTTATGGATTGCAACTTACTATAGCAAAGTCAGAGGTCTCATGGCACTAAATGTCCTCAAGGCTGTGCAAATCCATGCCTAGAATTAAGAAGTCAGCAATCCTGAAGTGGTCAAAGCCGTGAGGTGGGACGCAAATGAGCCAGGATGATTAGAGGTCATTTGCTATAAAGTCATTCGACCACAAGTCAACGCCATATCTATGCCAAGAAAATGATTAACCCATTGTGCAATAGGTTTAGGTCATTATTTGGTGGAGGCCTTGACTGTGTTATGTGTAATATTATATAAGCCTATTGTATGATATAGACATGAAGATATTTAAGTGTATGTTCTTGTTTCGCCTTTCTAATCAATTGAATTGGTTTTGATTGTTGTGAATTTCAATTGTGTTCTGTTAACGCTTTTACTGCATCATGTGATTCAGTACTCAATTTTGCTGGTTGAGAATCAGTTGAGTGGATATTGTTTGATGTATGAATGGAGTTAAAGTTGATGGATGGTTAGTGGGATACTTCAATACTTGTCAGCATGCCCACGCAGAGGCGGCGATCCCGGTGGGGTCGAGGGGACACCTGTTACAGAAAGGGAACACGTTATACATGTGACCCCCAAATTTCCTGCCCCTCTCATTGGGTGTCCCTCACCTGTTAAACGAGATCGCCGCCTATGTGCCCACATTTAACTCATAATTATAGAGGACCTACTTAGAGTTCTAATTTTTATAGGGCCCATCAATTGTCCATGAAGATGTTATAGGGTGATCTTGACAAAGTGTATGGTGGGCTGTAAGTTACAATTTTTTTATTTTTAATCAATAGGATATATAGGCCAAAGTGCATTTACTAACGACGTTTAGGGTTTATAATTAGGGATTGCAAATACGGAATTTTCGGAATTCTGGAAATTCCGGAATTTTTCCAACTTGAATTTCGGAATTGAAATTATGGATCTGAATGGCTTTCAGGCCTATTATCGTTATTGTCATGATTCATGGAACAATGCCAACAACTGCGAAACTTCGCAAAATAGACAAAGAACTTGCTGCACAGTTGGACGACTATAAAGATGATCATGAAAGTTTAATATGTTGTGGGGGTCTATGTACGTCTGGCTGTATGTCTGCGTGCCTGCATCTTATATGTTCGCTCCTGATATACTTTTAGCTGAAGCGACTCTGTGCCATCAGACGATCGGTCTCTTCCTCTGTCGTTACCACCATATATAGTTCATCAGTTTGCCTGTTCTCGCCTAGACTACTGCAACACACTTCTAATGGGTAATGGGCCTACCGAAACAGCGTCTTTCTCCCCTTCAATCGATCTTAAATGCTTCCGCTACATGTGTGCTCATAGCCCGACTCCCTCGCTTTGTACACATCTCTGTATGCTTGAAGTCTTGCACTGGATTGTTTCCTGTAAAAGCACGTATCCACTGCAAGATCCTTTCTATAGTTTCCAGAGCCCAGTTAGGCTGCGCCCCGAGATATCTCTCTAACTATTTGCGAAATCCGTTATCTGCAACTTCATCTCGTTCTTTGCGCTCTGTTGATCGTCTTGATTGTTTCGTGCTTAGGACTAAGACTGCCCTCGCCCAACACCAGTTGTGGGTCGATATACTCGGAATGACCTTCCTCCATCTTTAAGGACTAAACTAACGACTGGATTCTCTAGAATCGGCTTCTCACTCTTTAAAAGACGCTTCTTTTCCCCGCAGTTTCTGTGTTGACAGCGCCTCTGAATAGTTCCTCTTCAAGAGGCGCTATATAAATCTAAAGATTCGATAGCTGAAAAGTTCCTACGTGTGTATTTGAAACACACGCATACATCATTTCTAGACTTCGGCCAATATAAACACCTACGGCCGCGATCGCACGATCGTGTTATTCCGCAGGATAATATCCTATTACTAGTATGCTGAACCTTTCAAATTTGCCGTGCACTAAAGTGCGAATAGACAGTTGGTCAAATAAGGGATATACTTACTTACCAGAGAAGCGCTTCAACTTTGCGAAAGGTCAATTAAATGACGCAGTATACCTATAGATTACGTCTACGTCTTGTCTCACGCATAGCTGCTTGAAATAAGACAGACCATTGACGTCATTACAAAATGACAGCGTTGCACCGCATGGGCGTCCATGGAAACGTTGGACAGTGGCATTAAATTTTTTAAATGTCACAAATTTTCTGAAAATCTGCAGATATTCATTGAAATTCTTCATATTTCTGCAGTGCCAAGAGATATTTCGACTGAATCTTCATCGAAGTACAGCAGGTAATCTTAATTTATTAGAAAACACCTTTTTTGATCGAAATTTGCAATTTAGAGAATGATGCAACGATTTGCAGGCCTAGGTTAAAAGTTTCGAAGAAACGCCTTCGATCACACTCATTATGGCTTCCGTAGGACCTCAAGAAATAATTTGTATGCTTTTAAATTTAAGTTTTAATAATAAAAAAATGTATGCTTGAGCATTATTTGAATAAGCTATAATATTTTAGTGATAGTGAGTTTTTATACAAAAAGATAATTTTAATTATGAGATTTTTATATCTCATCTTTGAATTTAATTTGATATTTAAATTCAGTTGAGTAAGTTGATCAAAGTAGCCTATGCTTTTATAGTTTTGAATTTAAGTTTATTTATTTAATTTCTTATGATAATTGTTTAGGCCTATATCAAATTAATTCTTTGTTTTATTTTGAGTAGACTTAGTTATCGAGACTCGGTGACTTCTAAGCGCAATAATTATTTTTTTGCATTAAACCATTTTATTTTTTGCTTCTGAATGCATCGGAAAACGATTTGCTTCTTTCGACTGGAGCCACGAGGAGGACGATGATTGAACGGAAGAATCTCGGCCGGAGGAGGTGAATTTTTAATTATGCTGATGTTTTAAATGGGTCTATCAGCTTGGCTTATTAGGCTTAGACTAGTTATCTCAAATGAAAAGTCTTGAAATAGTTCGCAGGCCGTTTAGACTCGATGACTTATAGGACTAATTATAGTTCTAGGCCTATATAGCGAATACCGGCAAGCGTACACAGCCATTTAATTAAGCAGCCTAATTCACTTTGGAGATACTTTAAAATACGTTCACCTCTAAATAGCATAAATAACTTAGAGAAAGCTGATGGGTGACTTCAACTATCAGTTTAGCTATTATACGCGTAATCTCGAGATTTCTACAGCGTCCACAAATTCCCTAGCACGACCTCGCTATAAAGTAGTTCTTATGATTCCAAAAGGTTGAGTTATATGACCTATTGGAAATTTCAAGTGTAGTGGGTTATTTTTCTTGGCTTGATTGTGTAGACCTAAGCTCATTGTTTATTTAACAATTGGCTGATACTTAATTGCAGCTTCAATTCGTTAATAAACTATTTCATTTTACAATTTGATCTTGCTTATAATGGGTATAAAAAATTGTCATTTGCAAAGAAGAATAATGCATGTTTGGTTAATCATTTTATCTATAATGTTCCTAACTAAAATACAGAACATTTCTGACAGTAGAATATTCATCTTTGCACGCATAGAAGTTTAGTGGTTGCCTGGTTGGTCTACAATATTGAAGTCGGGGCTCATATAACTGCCGGGGCTCAAATTTCATTGGAAATATCTGTTAGGACATGCGCCTCCCAGCCAACTCCTCTGTAATGAGAAGTTCCTAGCATGGAAGACTTGCGTAGAGTTGCTCTCTTGGTAATGTAGACTGATGAAAGACTGTGTCGCTCTGTAGTTCTACATAGGTCTCGTGCACGCTCGATTTTTCTTCCATTATGCAAATGAAAGTTTTTTATGCCCGTTATAAGCAAGAGCAAATTGTAAAATGAGACTTTAAACCGTTGGAGATTTATTCACCCACAATACCATAATCATTAAATATAGAAGGCGATAGGAAAAACATAAAAATAGGACAGACTTTGGGGTACTGGTAGGCAATGAGCACCAAATAGGTTTTGCCCCAGGTTTAAAACTGGGGCCGCTGCCCACTGCCCCAACTTGTTACACCTCTGGTACCAACTAATGTACAGAATAGATAGGTTAAGCTATAACACTCTGACTTGCTGTGCACCGAATGCGATGTATAGGCCACTGATGTTGGTGTTCAGTACCTATAGTATTGGGATGGGTTGCTGTCGGTGTAGTGTCCAATGGCGATTGGCAACGAGTTCCCTTACAGTTTAAAAATTGTGGACTTCATAAGCCCAGACAACGCTAGCAAACAGTCTATGCATGTCGGCCTGAGACATTTTTAACCTGTAGGCGTTTACATTATTTTCCTTACAATGTTTGTCGACTTTAAGAAACTCAATTAAAGCGCTATGTAAATTTACACAACATCAGCGTATTGATAAATTACACAGGTCAGAGAACTTCGGCAGTTATGATATTTCCCGCCCTTGCCGCCTGTCAGCTCTGTCAGCTCTGGCACCGTCAATCCCTGACAGGTCGTTTCTTCTGACCATCAGTATATTTTCTATATCCCGACTTTTAATCTGTTTTTGGATCTTTCAATTCTGGTGAGTTTGCCAGGGCTGGAAGCTCCGTAAGACATGGCACCGTCGCCACTGACACCGCAAATCTGTTATCTGATATGTGGCTCTAGCTGTTGTTCTCGACTTGTATTCGAGGACAACAGCTAGTCCGTCCGCCTGTCAGCTCTGGTACCGTCAATCCCTGACAAGGTCATTTCTTCTGACTGTCAGTATACTTTCCATATGCTCTCTGCCAGGACTTTAATCTATCTTTGGATCTTTCATTTGCTTGCTTCGAGACCTTTGATGCAGTGAAGCACTGGAGAGTGACCCTCGCCACTCGATGGATCGCAATTCCGGACAGGAGCGATGAAGACGATCCAGTTGACCGACTCTCGTGGATACAGCTAGGTTAGTTTGAGTTTTTATGAAGTTTTAAGACGAATATGATAGATTGGTTGTTGATTAATTTTTCAAGCTGCATAGAAAATGCTAATGACCTCGTATCGATCAAGATAATATTATCCAGATTTATCTATGTAATATTATCCAAATGATCTAAGCATGCGTTAGGCTTCACTGCCATTAATTGTCGTTTCCCCTTCTCTTTTCTTTGCCGCCACCTGCATGCCGCTCTTCTCTCTATTTACTTCTGTAGGCCCTATCTATACACTGTTGTGGCGTAAGACTATCACTTTCAACTTGCATGTCCACTGTATTCTGGCTTTCTGTTTTCGGTCTGTTGGAGTTATGCTGGATCGTCCATTGGCTAATGAATTTTGATGGTGAGTTCACTGGAATTAAGTGACCATGGATCGATGTCTCGAACAATAAGAGTGACACCGACGCTAAAGAATGTATGTATGCATGCATGCATTAGGCTATTTTTATAGCGCCTTATAAGAACCTCTCGAAGACGAATCCATTAACACAACTTAGGCCTAATATTTTAATACTATCTTTCTCTGATTTCGGTGTAATATGTCGTACTCCCAGTTTTACTTTAGATCTCTTAATTTCTATTTTCTTTTATTTCTTAATTTGACTCTGTCTTGTTTTTAGTGTCCTCTTTTATTGCTGCCTTTTTAGGGATTGCTGTGAATGCACGTATGTTTAAGATCTGTGGTTTTTTCATTGTGTCTGTTGATTGTCTTCACACATCAACAATTCATTAACTTACCATTTTAGATATCTAGATACATCGGTAGAGAATGGCCAACCGTATGCAAATCTGCTGCCAAGTCTTGAAGGGCAAGTGCTGCCACCTGCCTACCTTACATGCAGCACACAATGTCATTACGAACAGCAAGATCTGCTGTTTCTGTCGAACGAATCGGCTTATTTAGTCTGAAATTAAGAGATCATCATCATGGAGTTCAAAGATAGTTCGGTGTTGACCTGAGGTCTGCGATCAACACACAACTACCTTCTAAGTCCATGCTTGAGAAACGTGATGGCCAAGTGCATCACATTTCTCTGTAGGGCCTTAGAATCAAAATGAATGCATTTGGGTAGTCCATTCACGGAAAGTCCCTCAAGCAGTTTTACTTTCCAATTTCACCTTATGACTCGAAGGTAACCAAATCGTCACGTATCATTAAGGCCTTTCTCGCTTTTTAATGACAAAAGTGATTATAAATCTCTGTTTCGTAGGAATTCCTATCGCTGGCATATTTTAACTACATCTCTCGTTCTCAATACTCTCTGTGCATCTCCCTTATTATTGTTTTTTTAGAGTTTTACTTTCAGTTTCATGCTTGTTGAATCTTTGTCAGCATAACTACTTTAGTCGTCACACTAGTATTCTATTTGTCTGTCTTTGTAATTACCTGTTTATCTGGCTTTTTCTATATAGGTATAGGCCTATATGTATATCTATCGGTCTCTATGTATGTATGTATGCATGTATTTATGTATGTATGTTTGTATGTATGTATATATATGTATGTATGCATGTATGTATGTATGTATGTATGTATGTAAGTATGTATGTATGTATGTATGTATGTATGCATGCATATCTGTCTGTGCCTGTATCTCATTATATCTATGTATGTATGCATTTTTGTCTGTCTGCCTAATTATTTGCATGTCTGTCTGTTCACCTGCCTAATTGTCTGCCTGCATATCTGTCTAACTATCTGTATGTATGCATGTATGCCTGCATCTCTATCTACCTGTGTGTTGGTGTGTCTGTCTGTCTATCTCTCTGTCTGTCTATATATGCCTAAGTGCCTGTCTATCATCGATCTTTATATTCTCGGTCTGTATCATTCTGATTAATGTCACTTTTCTCTTTCCGTCTGTCTCTGACATAATATATCTCTTGCTTGTTACAATCTATCACTTTTTCACTCTATGTCGCTGATGTCTCGTCCTCTCCTTCGCTTTGTTGACTTTCCAATTTAATTTTACGTATTATACCCAGTCTTCTTTCATTCGCCCAATTTTTGCTCGATAGGCTCTGCGTCCTAGCTGTGTATTTCTGCTCTTTTTGCATATTCTCAAGTCCCTGAGTTGCGACTCTTCACGCTTCGTACCAACGGGAATGTTTGTCTTACGTTTCCATCCAAAAGTAAAAGCAAATGATTCACATTTTTAATATTGGAAGTCATAATGGTAAACCAAACTGGCGACGAAATCTTACTGCTTGGAAGCTGAAGTGGATGGACTGCGGAGACCTTTGTCAACACCTCCACGTGGTGGTTTCTGGGCGTGCAATCAACCAGTTGGCTGAAACAAACATCAAAATGCGTAACTTTATTTAAGACCTTCACTCAATTAAACAAGTTATACATGATTAGCATTAATTGTTGCCACAATTTAACAATAATTATGATCATTGCATTCTTACTTTTTAGATTGTTCACTTTTACGCTTTGTGTCATTTTTCGGGTTGTGGTACGTGAGGCAGACATTCTATAGCACACAGGCATGAATCAATTACTCCGTCAAAGCGCTTCAGGCCACAAAGAGTCGTTGCACGTCGGCAATGTGAACTAATGGTTGCAATCGCAATCGAAGAAAATGGAGAGTGTAGATTGGATAGACGAAGAAGAGCTGGATCTTAATGGAATATCCATTGAACAGGATGACGAGATCCATGCTATGCTCCCCTATTTATTCCACGAAGGAGCATTTTGCTTCTCCATGAGAGAATGAAGAAGCATAACGTTTTGGATCGTTTCAAGTTAATGTTATTAAACATTTTTTTTAAATATGATGATTCTACTAGAACTTTTCATCTTGTGGAATGCATAATGAGTAAAAATTATACTTTCTTTCGTTCTAATATATAGTTTTAAGTATCTTTATAGTTATAATTTTCCGTTTTTGACAATAAGAAGAAAACTTGCACATAGAATTCTGGACATCTGTTTTTTTCTTCTGGGATGCCGAGCAATGTGACGTCATAATGGAGGGAGATTATGACTTTTGTGACGACGCGTGACGAGGAAGGAGGGGTCACAAACCTTGAGCACCCCTGGATATAAAAGTTGAACAACAAAACTGAAATTGATCCACATCCGATGAGTTTCCTGTTTTGAAGGGGCTAGCGGTGCTTTCTTTGCACTGCTTCATGCCGTCGGCGTTTGCAATATGAGCACCTCCTAGAAAAATGTTCTTGTTGCACCCCTGTATGTACCCCATGCTATATCTTTGGACTCCGCCTGATTACCTAATTCTAGTGAAGGTAGCCAAAAGTGTGAGACCCTGCAGGCAACATTCGCAGCAACAAACAAAGCGTTGTCTGTCGAATAGGAAATGGCTTTAGCAATTCGGACTTCCCTTTGTAAACCAGTGACACATGCAAGCACTGGCCAAGAATTGTTAGAAGTTATTCGTTAAGAGATGACACGTTTTGAAAAGGTAGGCCTATCTGCCAATGGTTCCACCATTCCACCAACCAGTGTTGAAGCTGAATGGTCGTTTTCTGCCGCCGGCGTTATCTGCTCCAGGTTGCGAACCCGTCTCGGTGACGAAACCTTGGACTCATATTATGCTTCCAGCGTTCGCATTTTCAGATGCATGCCATGATGCGACATGGATTCATGGTCGTGCATGGTCTCATGATTCAGGAACACCGTGGCCACTAGTATTCCACTAGGTATGTAACTCTTTATCTAGGCCCTATGTCTTTGACCATTGTCAGAGTTTTGACTTTGATACCGTCGACGCTACTTCCATGTATCGTTTGGTAGGCCTATATAGTCTAGTTTAGCAGCCATAACATTATTACTTTAATTAGTGTTATAAAAAGTTTTGCCTACATGTGTTAGGCAGGTGGAAATCTTCCTTTGGCGAAATAGTCACTAAGGTCCTATATAGATGGACAGGTACAGTATGGACGGAAAGCCCCTAATTGCTTTGTTCTGTAAAAGTGGGAATCGACAGCAGTGAGTCGGTCAATACGTTCACAGTGAGAATTCGAAAAAATTCCTGATTTTGATCGAAAAAAATCCCGAAATTTCTTTAAAAAGATTATGGCCCAGAATTGCAGTACTCTTTACTTAAAATAGACCTATTACACGGGGTAGGTAGCCTACTTCTTCAATGAAGGCTTGCTTCGCTACGCAATGGCATCTCCAGTGTTGTATGCAAGACTTGAAACTTCAAGACCGAGACGAGACCGAGAGAGTGAGGTGCCGAGACCGAGACAGTGAGGTACCAAGACCGAGACACTAGGTTCAAGACAGTACGAGACAATAAAAGACAAGTGATCCTATATAAAATACTGTAAAATGCTAATGCATCAGTTTTCGGGAATAATGTTTATTTGCATTTTCAATTTGAAACTTATAATGCATACATACATATTCCTGAGAACAGTTTTTATATTGCCGCGCAAGATGTTAAGACAGTTCACGCGAAACTTATCGAGACCACTTGTTCGAGACAGAATAAGATATTCACTTCAAGACAGTTTCTAAAAATTCGAGACATTACCTCGAGACCGAGACAGCAGGCTTCCGAGACCGAGACAATAAAAAAACTGTCTCGAGACCGAGACACTGTCTCAAGACCATACAACTCTGGGCATCTTCATAAATAACGAGATGCTGTGTAGCGTTTAACTAAAATAATCTGGAAATGGATTGGCACTTCATTTTTATTATGCCGTGTTTTTGACCTTATGTTAACGACAAAATAAATTACCATGACCTCAAAGATCATGCAGTTCCGAAGGTAATCATTAGACGAGACAGAATGCGTCTATCAGCAACAGCCAATTACATCATTCTATCGAGGCCTAAAATGGCGTCGCTGACCTTCGCGCATTGTGCCAAATCGTAACTTCGAAACGCATTCAGAATCCATCTCCATTACCAACACTGAATCTTACTAAGCCTTACGAGAAAACAATACAAATCGAGGCCCACTCGAGCGCATGAAGATATTCCGTGTAAGCGGGCAATAAATATTAATTTATCAAGTGCTGGGATTCAAAAGTTAATGACGACTATATCGAAGCGCCCTCGTCTAAGTAGCGTTTGCTTTATGGACGGCCTCGCTGTCCGCAGTCTATCGTTCTATCGTCGGCGATGAGATAACGACTATTAAGACCATTCCTCATCGTTTGTAACTCATGCGCTTGTCATATTTTATTCGGGCGTGAGTATCATTCGCGTCGTCCATTGTTCCCTTGGCCGCCATTTCGTATCGGACGTTCAGAATAGCGTTATGGAACGCCGCAACGGATGTATCGATTGTGAAAATCTGGCAGGCTAGAAAAATATTCTATACTAAACTATCCTAATTCTATGTATGTATCATGTATGTATGAATGTGTGCATGTATGTATGCATGTATGTATGAATGAATGTATGTATGTATGTATGTATGCACGCACGCATGCACACAGGTAGGTCTGTATGTATGTATGTGTATGTGTATGTATGCATGCATGCATGCATGTATCTTTATAGGAGCACTTATACAGCGCCCTGCAAGAGCCTCACGAAGGCGATAATTATAATAATGGTTCCTTTACAAAGGAACTATTATTATATACAGTTTTACATTTTTGAGACAATTTATTTATATCCTACAACGATGATTTTATTCAGTTGTTATTTTTTTACTATTATTATTGACTTATGGTTAAACTGTCACCTACTCACTCCGTCCTCGAACGCGCTTTCGAGAGATCCCATGCGCTAACATACTAACCCAGCGTGGTTTTATCACCCAAATGCGCTATTCACACCGCTTACTTTCTCTTTACTCTTTCACAGCCCCGAAGGCGTTTCTTTTGAATTGCTTTGTATAATCGTTTTGTGTTAGTAGGCCTACATGTATATTCTTGTATTGTTCATAACTGATGTTCCCGCAATGACTTTGCAGAGGGCTTAATAAATTGCTTACATGCATTTGCTTTCAACCTAGGAAGGTTTTCTAAGCCATAGGAAATTATATTTATGTTTGTCCCAGCTCACAGGAGAGAAATGACGTGACAATTATTGAATAGTTTAACAGTTTAATAGTTTAATAGTTTAAAATATGATGAAACAAAAAACATTACAGCAGTAATAGCAATATGGAAACTATTTACGTAATTCGTTCATAGTCTGCACTTATTATTGTCGCGATGATAACAACCCTGTGATAGTGCTGTATAAAAACACAATATCATAAGGATTCTCTTCCCTTAATTAAGCGTGCAACACTAATTGGCCAATGAATATTCTATAACATGCTTATAGTTTTCCTGTTTTCAAACATTTCCTTGATGATTGATCTAATTTAATCTTTAAACAACAAAAGGATGCGTGACAATGCAAAAGTTGCGTACTTCTCAGCTCATTTATGTTTAAAAAAATGATTGATTTTTTCGTCTGCATCCGCATGAATTACTGCAGCTCATTATAATTATGCAGGTTTTCTCAAAGTGCGTCTGTCGACCCCAAACGGCTTTGAAATCCACTGCTGAACTGATCGCATGCACGCCTCCTTAGTTTCTGTCAGACCTCAACTTTCAAAATGAACTAAGTGCGCTGGCTCCCTGTCGAGTGACGTATCCAATTTAAGATACTATTTTTCGTCTCTAGATCTCTCTATGGCCAGGCTACAAAGTAGCTTTATGTTCTCCTAAAACCTAATATCTATTGTGCGCTCTTTGTATAATGATTTGACTCTGTCTGCCTGCATGTCATTTTATCTGTCTAGCTCTCTTTGGTCTCTTCGCTAAAGATGGATTTGACCTCTTCTTCCCCTAGGAGTCTAGAACAACCATTGGCCGACGCCGCACTTTTGCAACGAGTGAGTCCTGGGTGGAATAACCGTCCTCGCAAATTCGGGCAGAGATTTTGGCAGATGGTTTATTCACTTTGGTCCGTTGCTTGAAAAGTTGTCTTCTCCGAGTGCCTCACAGGGACCGCTCCTGAATAAACACCATGCTAATAGAGGAGCTTCATAAATACCCAGATAGGCCTATAATACACTAAATATGAAACATTTGGACAATGAGAACACGCAGGTGCTCAACAGAATAAGTTTGACAAGACTAGATTTCATCGTTCTGCTGACTTAGAAATAAGTTATTGAACTAACTTGATTAAAATAAATAATAAACTCAGTTACGTTCTGTGACGCCAATGGTAGGTCACGTATTCAGCAATAACAGATAAGATTTGACGAAATTGAAGTGATCTCGTAAAACCGGTAATTCAAATTATTATATAGACAACAGGCTTACTTGTATTAAAGAATTACACCAATAGGCATACCCATAAAATATCATCAATGGTATGAAAATGATTTTCTCTAATTAGGAGGATCCCGAGAAGATAGTGAATAGACCTATAGAATAATCTGATAGTCCACGGTGAATGAAGGCAATACTTGACAAGACAAGACAAGACTGCATCATTCGCACATTCATCAATTTTATCTTTTCAATTTATCTTTATTATGGCCCCGTATTGAATTTATCTCCTTAGTCCCTATTCACTAATACTATTAAAGATGGTGATAGTTGTCCATAATTGCACTGCGCGGTTGCCAAGCGTAACTTCATTGACTCGATAATCGGCTGATGTCTGCTCAGGCCTTCCATAAAAGCAGGCAATTTTGTCCGTGTGGACGGCTCTGTTAGCGCAACGCCTCCGTCATTTTTCAAACGATATAACTCTCCTGTCGATAATGAAACAATCGCGTGAAGAACTGCTCGAATGATTGTCCGATCGCCTTTTCATGGCCATTAGCGAAAAACGTCAAATAAATATTTTTTGACCGTTGTGTGATCTCGAGTTAAATGAAATTTGGTTGTTGCCAAATCATAGGCGTCTCGAATTGCAGTCTTTACTGCTGTTATTGGGCGTCCATTAAGGCAGCTCAGACGAAATATTTACTCGTGTCGTTTCCAAAAACTATTATATCGCAGATGGTGCCCATGTCTATAGGAATAGTGGAAATTCACGGCAGAACAGTTCAAAATTCATGGCAGCATTTAGCAAAATGGACGAAAATCACGAAACATTCACGGCATGAAATTACACTTAAGATCAGACCAAACAATGAAGCAAAGAATAGGAAAGAAGTTGTCAGTGTGAGCTGAAATGTTCTGCTTCAAATCACGTTTGTGTCTACTAGGGGTCTATGACAGACCTAATCATAATTATCAATCACACATAAATCACAACGCAACGACGCGCCGTCCCTGTGCTATGTCCACTCTAAATGCTAAACCTATAGTCTACAGAGGCGACATTCGTTACATAATTATAGGTTAGGCTGTAATAATATTGTAAACCATCATTGCCTGATTCAGCGCTCGTGAAAAGCTGGTCTCCTTCGCTTGGCTTTCAAATGGCGCTTTAGGAGTTTCAAGATTACGCTTACCTACACTGTAACGCCAAGTTGCTGTTTGTAAAATTTTGTCGCTGGAGCGAAATATATGAGTTAAAATTTGACCAAAATGACTGCAATTCACGGATATCAGATGAACTAGGGCATTCACGTCTAACGCAGAAAATCACAGGATTCACGGCTTCCGTGACTACTCTCCCTACCCATGCAGTGGAATTCTGCCTCGAATATTCTTTCAGAAACACAATGGTGTATAATTATATAGGTCGACAATTGGTTAGCTAAATACAAAGAGACTACATAAAAATTATATATATATATCTTTCTATATAGGGACCAACGAGTATCTATAGGTTACACGCACCTCTGTTATAACGTATATTGTACAAGTATAAATGTAGGCCTACATTTAAAATAGGGACCTATAACTTATGTGCAATTGCATAGGTTCAAGTGCATGGGCCTACATATAAATTATAGGCCACATAATGCACATGAATATCTAGGTAAGTATGTATGTATATATATATGTATGTATGTATATATGTATATATGTATGTATGTATGTATGTATGTATGTATGACTGTATCTATGTATGTATGTATGTATGTATATATGTATGTATGTATGTAGGTATGTATATATGTATGTATATATGTATGTATGATGTATGTATGTATGTATATATGTATGTATATATGTATGTATATATGTATGTATGTATGTATATATGTATGTATGTATGTATGTATGTATGTATGTATGTATGTATGTATGTATGACTGTATCTATGTATGTATGTATGTATGTATATATGTATGTATGTATGTAGGTATGTATCTATGTATGTATGTACGTATATATGTATGTATGTATGTAGGTATGTATGTATCTATGTATGTATGACTGTATCTATGTATGTATGTATGTATGTATGTATATATGTATGTATGTATGTAGGTATGTATATATGTATGTATGATGTATGTATGATGTATGTATGTATGTATATATGTATGTATATATGTATGTATATATGTATGTATGTATGTATGTATGTATATATGTATGTATGTATGTATGTATGTATGTATGTATGTATGTATGTATGTATGTATGTATGTATGTATGTATGTATGTATGTATGTATGTATGTATGACTGTATCTATGTATGTATGTATGTATGTATATATGTATGTATGTATGTAGGTATGTATCTATGTATGTATGTACGTATATATGTATGTATGTATGTAGGTATGTATGTATCTATGTATGTATGACTGTATCTATGTATGTATGTATGTATGTATATATGTATGTATGTATGTAGGTATGTATATATGTATGTATATATGTATGTATGATGTATGTATGTATGTATGTAGGTATGTATCTATGTATGTATGTACGTATATATGTATGTATGTATGTAGGTATGTATGTATGTATGTATGTATGTATGTATGTATATATGTATGTATGTATGAATACATGAATATGTATGTATGTATGTGCAAAGGCATATTATGTATGGGTGTATATGTGTACATTTATGCACATACACAACGTATACAGATATGTGACGCAAGGGGTCAAAACCCGCCGCTTGTGGCTCCTAGTTATTGAGATACAGGCTGAAGTATGCAAACAGGCATGGGCAGTAAAAAAACACAGAAATTCGTTTGTGGCATTTTGTTATAAAATATGTCTTCTTTCAACGTCTGAAATAAAAAATGTTGAATTCAAATATTTAGTTTGAGAAAAATAACTTTTAATGCATGTGGTGTCAAGATTTGCATTGCTAAAATATGCATGTTTTCAGAGGTGAACCACCTAGATTTCATACTCCGACCTGCCATTATTTCCGTAGTAGTAACCAGATTTTGATACCGTGTGTGAATGAGATTTTACAAGAGGAGATTAAAATTATTATAAGAATCAGTTTGATTCCAAATATTTATAAAAATCCTATTCTCACACTTATTCTTCAAGCTTCATAGGCCTAAGCTTATATCCCTATAAATGACTAAAGTCAGCAAATGGAATAGTTGAGTGCTTGTAGTTTATTCAATCTTATCTCTACTTTTCCTCCATTGCTACCCTAATAATATTCTAGTAGGAAGTCTCCACAACAGAGCCTGAATGATGTACAAGTAATTAACTGCCGTTTAGAGAAATAATGACAGCCCATTTGCGAACACGTTTTAAAACGTATCCGTCTGAGTATGCGTTGCTAAGCGCTCGGAATCGGAATCCGCCGGTGGTCGCAATGGCTGCTCTGCGCAAAACGAGTCTATTAATTACACAACAGTATCATCTGCCACATTCGCAGGCGCCAAGAAGAAGGCGCGTTCAGCTGCGCGCCGACAAATAACGACGATGGTGATTGGTTGCGCTCTGATCGACTGCAGCCAATTGGCGAGGCCTTCTAGGAAGGCTGCTTTCTAGGACAGCCTCCCGTCACCAGAGGGACGATCTGTCGACATCAGTTTCTAGGCGATATATATACTTCTGTCACCAGGAGTCACGCTCAATTTCTCAGACGAACCCTTGACGAACTAACAATCATCTCATTGTTGGCGTATTTACATTCGGAGTTTCACTTTTAAAACACTGATTACTGAGCTAAAATGAATACAATAACGGTTACATTTAAATAATATATATATCGACGTCTAATCTCTGCCGCTGTTGAAAGTGTCGTCAGATATCGAATTGGATATATATTAAGCTAGAAAACATAAATTTTGGAGAATGACGACGAATTTATTTTGCACTCCTGGACTAATTATTGTTCTTAGTCGCCACACTGACGTTCTGCGCTTGTTCCGTTGAGTGAAGGATGTGAAAAAGGCGCTATAGAATTTGAAGGGTTTAATTGAGATGGGTTGGTACTCATAGTCGCTGGTATGTTTTCCGCACCGAGCGAAATCAAAGATATCATTTGAGGAGAAGGAAGAGAAGCGAAGCAGGGGGACGGAAGTTGGAAGCCTTCCCATGCAGACATGAGTGAGACGGAATCAGACGCGTCCCCGTGCCCCGACCTACCTGGGGACCCGACCGGGGTTGGGTCGGACAGGGCCTACACTCCTCCGTTGCATCCGAAATCCACTACGACGTCAAAACCGACGTCACTGTCGTCGTCGTCATCATCCTCATCATCACCGCTGTGCACGCGACCCCGTTTATCGTTCGGCATCAGCGAGATCCTTGCCGACGCTGGCCCAGTCAAGCCCCGCCCCAAGTACCCAGACTCCGACGGGACACCCTCAGCCAACCGGACGCCCCTGTTTCTTCCCTCACCCAGCCCTGGCACGCAGAACCCTTCGTCGGTCATAGGCATGGCCGTGCTCGACCCCGGTTCGTTCCCGTACGCCTCCTATCTGCCGGGGATCATCAAGGTGCCTGCCTATCGGTTGACGTGCGGCTCGGGTCAGGGACCGACGACGGCCACTGCTGCGGGAATCACGGCTATGATGTTCCCATGGATGCAGGAGAGAAAGGACCGACTGAACGGTAGGATACCAGCCATGATTCACAGCTATTCAGTTTCAATCTTCACGAAGATGTCGCAGAAGGACCGGGGGATGAATAAACAGAAGAAGATGAAGAAGAAGTAGCAAGAGGCGCTGTATAAATTCTCAGATGTGATACGATTATAACGATACTGATGATGACAGATAGGATAACGATGATGATGTTTATCATGGAGATGATGATGACGACGACGACGACGATGATAGTGAGATTGACGCTGACAATAAAGTCGATGATGACGATGAATTCTGTCGTATTTTATAATTATGTTGTATTTACAAATTTATATAGTGCTTCTCACAGTACAGCCTAATAATCGGTGCTCAAGATGATGAGGTTGATGACGATAATGATGATGATGACGATGATAATGCTGATGCTGCTGCTGATGACGACGACGATGATAATGAGACGATATTGACGATGTAAATTTTAAGTAAAGGAGCGATAACATGAGTATACCTCTCTTATCCTCGTGCTGCTTTATATATGACCGAATGCCAAGATCTTTTCTGATGTCTACACAAAACTAATATTTTCCAACCACCTGACAGTTTGAGTAATTAATCCGTAATTCGGCTTTTACATACAATAAGATCTTTCATTATATCCGTTGTATTAATTACACGATTTTAGTTAGCAATTTCTTACTTCTAATACTTGAAATATATTAAGGAAATATTTTACGTAACCCTAATAGAAAATATATCAGACATGAACCAAACTAACTTAATTAGAAACTGATAGTTAACCGTTAATTTTGTCTAATCATCATCAGTTACTGACGCCAACCATTTGGTGGCGATGGGTACGAATGAAAGATCTCTACTGTCCTCGATCACTCGTCAAGTTCTCTGCTCCTCATCCTCTTCTCAGTGTTAGTCCAACTGATCTTAATAATGTCCTCGTTTATATTGTCAGTCCAACTGATCTTAATAATGTCTTCGTTTATGTTATCTGTTCAACTGATCTTAATAATGTCCTCGTTTATGTTGTCTATTCAAATGATCTTAATAATGTCCTCGATTATGTTGTCTATTCAACCGATCTTAATAATGTCCTCGTTTATGTTGTCTATCCAACTAATCTTAATAATGTCCTCGTTTATGCTGTCTATTCAACTGATCTTAATAATGTCCTCGTTTATATTGTCAGTCCAACTAATCTTAATAATGTCCTCATTTATGTTGTCTATTCAACTGATCTTAATAATGTCCTCGTTTATGTTGTCTATTCAACTGATCTTAATAATGTCCTCGTTCATATTGTCAGTCCAACTAATCTTAATAATGGCCTCGTTTGTGTGTCTATTTTACTGATCTTAATAATGTCCTCGTTTATATTGTCAGTCCAACTGATCTTAATAATGTCTTCGTTTATGTTATCTGTTCAACTGATCTTAATAATGTCCTCGTTTATGTTGTCTATTCAAATGATCTTAATAATGTCCTCGATTATGTTGTCTATTCAACCGATCTTAA
This sequence comes from Bimastos eiseni, assembly GCA_959347315.1. Classification (NCBI taxonomy): domain Eukaryota; kingdom Metazoa; phylum Annelida; class Clitellata; order Crassiclitellata; family Lumbricidae; genus Bimastos; species Bimastos eiseni. The sequence continues at coordinate 4,502,208 of OY365808.1, forward strand.
TAATGTCCTCGTTTATGTTGTCTATCCAACTAATCTTAATAATGTCCTCGTTTATGCTGTCTATTCAACTGATCTTAATAATGTCCTCGTTTATGTTGTCTATTCAACTGATCTTAATAATGTCCTCGTTTATATTGTCAGTCCAACTAATCTTAATAATGTCCTCGTTTATGTTGTCTATTTTACTGATCTTAATAATGTCTTCGTTTATGTTGTCTATCCAACTGATCTTAATAATGTCCTCGTTTAAGTTGTCAGTCCAACTAATCTTAATAATGGCCTCGTTTATGTTGTCTATCCAACTGATCTTAATAATGTCCTCGTTTATGTTGTCAGTCCAACTAATCTTAATAATGGCCTCGTTTATGTTGTCTATCCAACTGATCTTAATAATATCCTCGTTTATGTTGTCTATCCAACTAATCTTAATAATGGCCTCGTTTATGTTGTCTATCCAACTGATCTTAATAATGTCCTCGCTTATGTTGTCAGTCCAACTAATCTTAATAATGGCCTCGTTTATGTTGTCTATCCAACTGATCTTAATAATGTCCTCGTTTATGTTGTCAGTCCAGCTAATCTTAATAATGTCCTCGTTTATGTTGTCAGTCCAACTAATCTTAATAATGGCCTCGTTTATGTTGTCTATCCAACTGATCTTAATAATGTCCTCGTTTATGTTGTCAGTCCAACTAATCTTAATAATGGCCTCGTTTATGTTGTTTATCGACTGATCTTAATAATGGCCTCGTTTATGTTGTCAGTCCAACTAATCTTAATAATGTCCTCGTTTATATTGTCTGTCCAACTGATCTTAATAATGTCCTCGTTTATATTGTCTATCGAACTGATCTTAATAATGTCCTCGTTTATATTGTCTATCGAACTGATCTTAATAATGTCCTCGTTTATATTGTCTATCGAACTGATCTTAATAATGTCCTCGTTTATATTGTCTATCGAACTGATCTTAATAATGTCCTCGTTTATGTTTCAAACCATCAGCGTAGTCGTCGTCTTTTGCATTTCTGACTTTCTTCATCGAATCCTTGAATGTTGTGCATTGTGTGGGATTCGGTCAACAGACATTCTCTTTACTTGGCAAAACTATTGGAGTCTTCGTTGAACGACTTATTCTTGTAGGGCTGCCTAATACTTGTCATAATATGTCGTTGCTTCCTATTTTCAGCTGTCTTGAAATCCCTGCGATATTCCGTCGCAATTCTACCATAAGAATTTTCTTCTGATCTTGCTTTGCATTGTCCAACATTAGGAAAATCGGTTGTATCATAGTCTAGTATAATTATTTTGGTCTTGATTTGATTTGTTATTGTTTGTCTAATACTTGGCAGACCTAACAAAATAACTAACAGCCAGCTTATTATTTGAGCACTGCTACTGCCTCCTAGTCCTTGTCCTCCTCCTTCTTCTCCTGCTTCTCTCCTTCTCTTCCCTTTCATGACCCTCTTACTCCCATTCCTCGTCATACTCCCCTTCGTCTTCACCCTACTTGTCTTCTTTCTCTACCTCTACCCATCTTCTTTCTTTCCTCTTCCTCTTCATCATCTTCAGGTTCACATGACTCGTGGTACCATTTCTTGCATGTAGGACTAGGACATTCTTACCACGTCTCGAATGACTCATCGGCATCAATTGAAAATGAGCTTAATAAACTAAATCTTAGAATCGATCAATAGATAGTGGGCTAATCATTGATGAAAGGTTAATACCCCATTGTTTTTCGTGTAGTTTCTCGTCGTATCGGCCACCCCTACCAGAACCGTACCCCTCCGAAGCGGAAGAAGCCCCGCACGTCCTTCTCCCGTCTGCAGATCATCGAACTGGAGAAGCGATTCCACCGCCAGAAGTACCTGGCTTCGGCCGAGAGGTCAGCCCTCGCCAAGGGACTGAAGATGACCGATGCTCAGGTCAAGACATGGTTCCAGAACAGGAGAACCAAATGGAGGTACATAGGACGCATGCGCGGCGTTTCCTTCGAATCTTATGTAATTGAAATTATAATTGCAATCGTCGTCATCATCATAGTCTTCATCGTAGTCATCATCATCATTATCGACGTCGTCGTCATCATCGTCGTCATCAGATTAACCAACAAATTTGAATCTGAGCCAGCATTAGATTAGATCGATTTAGTTATTCACACTAAATCACTATTAATAATACTATTATAATTGTTTTATTATACAATACAATACAACTGAAATTCGATATTGCCCTTCGTCCAAAACTTTTTTCTCAGAAGTGCACACACCTCGACGACGCAACTGCAGTTGTAATGCAGAGCAATTGTGCGCCAAGGACTTGCTCGAGGTCCTTACACATTGACGCCTCGGACGAGGGTCGAACCCGCTCACTCAGCGCACACTGGCACAATAGCGACCATGAGGCCTCATGGGTGCAGTTCATTTCTCCATGAATTGATCTGGCGTTGGTGTCTTTGTTGTAGGCGACAGACGGCCGAGGAGCGAGAGGCCGAACGACAGGCGGCCAACCGCTTCATGCTCAGCCTCCAGGCAGATGCCGGAAAGAACATCTACAACTCTCCCGATCCTCTGTGCATGAACAACGCCTCCCTACACGCGCTTCAGAACCTCCAGCCGTGGGCAGACGACTCCAGCAGGACCTCGTCCTGTGACCATGCCCTACCCGGATATCTCGGCACCCCCGGTCCAGCGAACACGAATTCAGCCGCCAACGTATAACATCTGAGAGAGACTAAACCGAACAATGACATTCCTTTTCAGCACCGATGGTATTTCCTGCTCTGAAACAAGGACACTCCATCATCAGCACCGATGGGACTCTCTTTTCGGCACCTACATGTAGGCCTGCTGACGGAATGGCTATCTGAAGAAACAGAGAACGGAGTATATGAGGGAAGGGAAATGGAATGACGGAAGGCATAGGTAAAAAGTCGAAAGAAGGATGGAAGAACCGAAAAATGCAAAGATCAAATTGGGAGGATGGAATATAATGATGGAAAAAATGGGAAACATAGGGGTATGAATGAAAGGATTGACTGGCAGGAACAAAGATAGGGAAATGAATGAGATTAAGATAGACGGATAGAAGAAAGAAAGACACAGAGTCTGACAGAGAAAAACAGAGGACAATTATATATATATTATATATATATATATACATGCATTTATTAATCAATATTAATCAATGGGAAGACAGAGATCATAAGAGAGAAAGATAAACAACTAGCGACTTAGGGATGCGCAGATGTTGCTGGAAAGGAAGAGAAGTTAAAACATGGGACGGTTTATCAGATGGAATGAAACTCACAATGATAGGGAGCTGAAAGGATAGAAACAAATGGAAGCGGGATGGCAGAAAGTGATTGAAATGGAATGGAAAGTAGATTATTATATTTATACAAAGATGATAAAAGAATTAGACAAACGAGAACATAAACAAGATATATGGCTATAGCCATAGCAACCTTTCTGAAGGAAGACAAGGCAATTAGACTGTGACATAAATCACCAAACGATTGAATAAGCTAAACTTACAGACAGAAAGCCAAGACATGAACTCAACACGCAGTTTTTTAATTATTAGACTGGTTGAATTATGTCTTCTTTCTGATCGGATAAGGATTGCGAAACCCTTATGCAATACAATACAATACATTTCGATATTCGATATTGCCCTTCTTACGATTAGTTTGTAAGTTCGCACAAGCCTCGATGGCACCAAATGATGCAGATATATCTCAGAGCATTATTGTGCCTGAATGCAGTGATACCTCGGATGAGGATCAAACCGGTATCCACCGCGTTACACGCAGACTGCTCGAATTAATCTGCCATCGTGCCACATGCATGCGTGTATGGATGTATGTAAGTTTTTATGCGTTATTAAGTATGTATGTATATATGTAAAGTTGTATGTATGTATTTGCGTTTTTATGTGTGTTTGAATGAAAAAATGAATGAAAATGAATGCATGTTGCTCGCATGTGTTTATATGTACGTTTATATGTATGTATGTACGCTTGTATGTGCGTACGTACGTATGTATGTATGTATGTTTGTATGTATGTATGTATGTATGTATGTTTGTATGTATGTATGTATGTATGTATGCGTGCATGTTCTGCATATAATTATGTATCTCGGAGTTTGTGGAACGCATATCTGCACTTATTGAATGCGTCTATGTCAGAGGCCGATTATTGTATAGGCCCTATTTAGTTTTTGTTTCCTTGATTTGTCTAATAATTTGTTTAATTTATTGAAGAGCTTGCTATAGATAGTAATATTCGATCCCTAGTTCGATTTCTGCTGCAGTTTTTGACCTTCTTCATTTAGTGATAATTATTTACTAAAATCTGCGTCAATTTGTTAATACTGATTATTCATAAGGCGCAAACATTCACGGATGTTTAACTATTTGATAAAAGTTTGTAAATGCTGAACGTTTCAGTCATGCATTGAGTTTTTCTCTTCAAAAGAAACAAATCCTGACTGTTTAATGCTCTAAACCAATACATGGATGGCTTGTAAGTACTTGGTTTATTGTAACCTAGAGATATATCTCAACAGAAGAGGTAGCTCAAAAGAGAGAGATAGCCAGATATGTGGGCACAAATTAGAAACAGTGGCTATAGTGTGGAAGGTGTTTATAATTACATCTTCGAAAGCGGGAACGGAGAGAGCTTAGGCCGTAAGAATAATGATAGAATTTATGAAGGGGCTGTCTTCCCTCAGTTCTTAGTGAAAATAGCATTGGAAAGGTTGAGCGAAGCTTCGTTACCCTCCCCTTTATCCAGGCTTGGGACTGGTACAACCCGAGAACGTCAATGGCTAAGTTCAGACTTGCAACTAATTCTTTCAATAAATTTCAACAACAAAATTCTGAAGAAACTTAAGGGCTACTTTATCCGATGTTCATGATTCGGATTGTATTGTAACTGTTGGCCTACTAATTAAGTGTCTACTGGATTATTATAGCGACATGAATGATTTGACATCGATTATGTCATCAGTCCATTGAGAACAAATTTTTGGCTGAAGCCAATGCAAACTGTTTTAAAAATTAATGTAGTTAGAAAATGCGAGAACTTTGCGAAGGTTAAGGCGATCAACGTCTATTTTTTCATCAACTGCGATTCATTTTCGATTTGCAAGAATACTGACGAATGAGCATCGTAGACTATTTAACCTTTGAGACGATGGGCAAAATATGAGCTGACGATGATATTGTAGCTCTCCGACAGCGAATTAGTAAATATGGGAATGGCGAATGACGACTAGTCAAAATCATCGACAGGATTTACGTGGAGTGAAGAGACTGCTACTATATGCCACGATCAGCCAAAGAGTCATTCAGATTGGGTTAACATCTTTCAATAATAATCGATCAACATTTGCCGTATTGAACGAGAGATTAGCGGCCTACGTGTCAGCGTCCGATGTTTTCCAGGCGGTGCTATGTTAATTTTCCTTGCATAATACAGACATTCATAGTCATCCAACAGTCAACTGTTTCCTAACTAGATGTGTCAGTTTTAGATTCACAGGGCCTTCTGCAGACATTCTCAATTATCTACGTAGACATAGACATGCGCAGTGCGCATGGACCTTACAATGATGACTACCAGGCCAAGCTGATCGGGTGTGAATGAAAGTCTGGATCGTTGGCGTAGGTTCCGATGCAGATGAGAAACGTGCTTAACTAGATAATCGCCAATACTCGCTTCTCATAACACTACTATCTTTATCTCCCTCTGTCTCACGCTACCCGTCCACCCGTCCATTCATCCATCCATCTATCCATCCATCCACTCATTCATACATCCACCCATTTTTCATTCATCCATCCATCTATCCATCCATCCATCCACTCATTCATACATCCACCCATTTTTCATTCATCCATCCATCTATCCATCCATTCATCCACCAATCCATCCGTGCATCTATCCATCCGTACATCTATTAGTCCCTCCACATCCATCCACATATGCATATATCCCGTCTATCACGCTCATTCGCTAATGTAATGCAGTCTTGAACTTAAGATTTGACATAACATTCAAATTGCTTATCCAACACAGGCTACCTCAGCCTTAATCTGACCATCTAGTTTGGGATCGCCATCGATTGATGCCTTCTGCATTAGATATTGGCGCCATATAAATACCAATGATCACACGTTCATATCTGCTAAAACAGAAGCGAAGAGTTAAGTATCCGTCCGTCCATCAAAGAGAGAGGAAGACATTGTCCAGTTTGACCTTTGGAGCATGCGATCGGTCAACCAAGCGATGACAAGGCGTTTATTGCGACCATGGAGAACAAAATAATGATAGACTCGGATGGTAATACATGTACGCATATATAATTTTCTACATACATATTTATATGTAGGCCCTATGTATATTTATACATATATGATTATATGCAAAAGATTTCAAATGATTAAACTATATTACGTGAAGACCATAAATTATGATATATCAACATATTTATAGAAGGAAATTGATAGCCAATCGCGACCGAAAGCACAGAATTCGCGGGGTTTTAACATAAATTTTAACATAAACAGATAAATCAATAACTGACTATAATCAACAATCATTCCTTTTAATAAAATGGGCGACCTAATTATGACAATGTGAGACAGTCACTTGACAAACTTATTCGGTCACTAGACTCACTGCTAGTAAATAGCATTGTTAGGCTAGAGGCAGTCATAATTTTACACGTAGGTGTATAATGTGGGTGTGGTCTGTGTGTGTGTGTGCGCGCGCGCGCGTGTGTTTGTAGGATGTGTTCGTGTGTGATATTATTTTTATGTGTGAGGCATATATGCAATATATAAAATGTATTTCAATGTGCTTGTGAGCATACGATACATTTATATCCGACACGACATATGTTATATATAAGAAGAAAACAATTGTTGGAATTATATACCGTCTCTATTGTTTGTGTGCATACGGATGTAATGGCTGCGGTCATCGCTTGAGGGTGCAGAGGGCGCTATATAAAGCGTCCAATCAATTAAGTGAACGCCTCTGCTCCCACGAGAGGGAACAATTGAAACGAATGAACATACAAATGAAGGAGAGATGGATAGAGGGAGAAGTAGAGAGAGAGAGAGAGAGAGAGAGAGAGAGAGAGAGAGAGAGAGAGAGAGAGAGAGAGAGAGAGAGAGAGAGACACACACACACAGACAGAGAGAGAGACAGACACAGAGAGAGAGACAGACAGACAAACAGAGATAGAGATATGGGGGAGTCGGAGGGAGGTGGGGAGAGAGATAGGGAAGATATTGCGAACGAGAGATATTTGTGCATTTAGAGGGAGAGAGAGAGGCAGATAGACAGACAAACAGAGGATAAGGAAGACAGACAAACAGACAGACAGTTAAACAGACAGAGATGCAGAAAGAAACAAGGAGAGACAGACAGACAGACAGACATACAACAGTGACAGTGACAGAGAGACAAAGAGACGGTGAGACAGAGGGATACAGAAGGAGACAAAAGGAGACAAATAAACAGAACAACGGGCAGATAAACAGAAAGAGACACAGAGACAGAGACAGAGACAGAGACAGAGACAGAGACAGAGGTAGTGGACACGCAGAAGAAATTAATTGCGACTGTCGACTCAGCCTGCGTACCAGTTGGGTATCGCGTGTCCACAAAGAGAAGGACCCCCATCTGTCCACCTGTCATGCATGACCGCATCAGACCACATACCGACAAACGTCATAGCCTTAGCGTGCAAGAAACAGACACGAATTTCGACTTCAGTTTGACCCCATCCTTTAAACCGGAATGATTATTTGCCCTGCCCTCTTCCATCTAACGGGGTTGGGGTAGAGTAGATGCGTGGAATGATGACCGATGCCATGGTCAATGTCCAGCCGCGAAGAGCAAACTCTTCCATAATGAGAGTAGACCTCAATAGACAAGTGCACGGAAAACGTAGTCTGCTTACAAAGGCGGGATCGTGTATATGATGCATATACCGTGTGTATAATGGCACATTAGATATGATATGATGGAGTTTGCTAAATAGATCTTTACAGGATAAACGTATTGAATGATCAGTCAACTACACGGTGTAACTACTCATTCACTGGTGTGAATGACTTGCGTATACATTTCGGCTGTACAGAACAACAGGTCTAGGCCCTTAGTACTTATTTTCTTGAAATTAACGAGAGAACGCCCTCTGTATCTTTCAGTAGTCTAATGTGACTACTTTGCGGTAAGCGATAACCTTAGCGACATTGCACTCCAATATGCTGCACTGGGTGATAAGCAGTTTTCGAGACTAGGCGATTCTTGCATCCAACGACGCACAAATATTAAAACATGCATTTGCACAAATTTCATTATCATAGAACTGACACATTTTGCATATTTCATGCGCATTTAACGATAACAGTTACTGTTCTCTGTCAACCTTTAGCCAACCGATTGATTTAGAAACTCGCGGACGAGAGAACTCCCGACTACCGCACATGATTGGAGAGCGGAAGAGAGAGAGGGGAGAGCCGTGACACTAAGGGGTGTTCTGTTACTTCACATAGTCGCTTGTTGGAAGGTCGACCGTTATGTTCTTGAACGTGCGGGGCGAATTCGTTCCGTAATATCATCGTATAAATTAGATTTTGTTTAAAACATGCATGACATGCAGACTTGTCGGCACTTTTATGCGTCGCTCAGGACATCAACGAGGGAACGCAACATAGGCGAACGGAGACGCGGTATTATACACGCGATAGGAGAGCGCAAATGTTATGGAAAGGCCCGGCCGGTGAATATTTCATGAATAACTGTTAGTGTTGCAATAGATCCCTTTTATTCCATTTGTTCTATTGGACAGGCTAATTAAATAGGCTGCGTTTTCAGCTTAATGTAATGACGTATCACCGTCTGGTTTTTGCCAAGATTAATGATCCCTTCAGCCGCTGCCTCAGCCGCACAGGCGCTATATTAATAACAGTTCATTCCGTCCCCCGTCGGTTCAGAGTAAACGCCTCTGGTCGTCATTGCTGAAACAACGGTGTACCGCCATTGCAGACGATCGACTGCTTAAAAATTAATTGAGCGACTATAGGCCTACGTTGGCCGCTGTATACGTTGCGTCCAGCCTTCTTCTTGTTCTTCAGTATGCTCCATTCCTTAAATACTGCTCACGGGACCTCTGGGTCCAAAGCGGAATTAGCAAACGTCTATTCACTTCCTTCGTTCTCTCTTCATGTAGTCCATAAAATTAATAAGTGACGTTGATTCTTTTCTCAAAGCATCATTTCTATTTTGAATTGCCAACTTCCTAACTTTGCTTCTTTCTTTCTTCTTTCCTTCCTTCCTTCTCGTGTGTGTTTGTAATAAGTTTATTTAACGACGCATCCATGACAAGGATGATTCGCGCCTTCCCTCTCGTCCTCACGGTACTCACTATATAGGCAGCTCTGAAATACCGCGCCAGACAATATGCCAGCGCAGCAGTCAATCGTCCCCGGATTTTGACATAGCACTGGAACAATACGAAAAGCTTGGCGGACTTCATTTGGTACAGTGCCACACTGCCAGTAGATGAACCGGTTTCCTTGGTGTTTTTTGTGGACGCCAAGAAATTTTCAAAGATCTGCATTACATTACAATGCATATACATAGGTCTATAATTTGTTTTTATATTTTGTACCTGAGGTAAATACTGATCCTTCAGGTTGATAAAGCTATTCTCCGGAGAGAGACAGATGGTTTTCTGGATTTACTTTACACTCGGCAAGATCCGGTTGCACAAACGAGCCACGGAACGCAATAGAGTTGAAACGCCGCACCTTGGCTGACAAGCGCTGAAGTAAGTAGCGCGTATCTTTTGGTTCTCCGGTGACCATGGCTATGCGGCGCCCTACATGTAGCTCTCTGACGAATTCGAGCTCGGCAGCATTGTTATTGTTATTACTATAATTATTTTTACTATTATTATTATTATTATTATTATTATTATTATTATTATTATTATTATATGTTTTATTAAATGACAGGTTAAAATCAAACACAACGCTCCAGCTGTTTGCTGAATAGCTGCTCTTTATGGCAAACATGAAGGAATACATAGACCTAATAATATTATATTATGGATAGAATTTGAAAAGTTGAATATACTGATCTGCTGCATGTGAAGCTCCAAAAACGAGAAACAACCCTGGGATGAATCTAAGACTAAGAGCAGGCACACCCTCTTCCATCATGGATCCGGTTCTGTTAAAGACACCAGATAATTATGGAGCGAGAGAACAACCAGGTGAGAAATCACGGAATGAAGTGTCAAGTGACATCTCTTAAATTAAATCGCATTTCACAGGCTTATAAATTATAAATTGAATATATAAAAATTTTAGTCCTTCTTACGTTCTTTTACCTGCCTGTTAATTAGTATTAAAACGTATCAATGCACAAGATAACGTTTCTTGCATAATGGTAATAATACTATTTAGTCGATTCGAGTTCCTATATAGTTCGAATCGTGCTGCAGTTAACTACTTCCAAGTAGTTAGTACACTATTAGGACCAATGTGAAACGCAAAACAGCGCACGACTGTTTCCATGCTTTTATTGAATGCATTCGTGTCTGCATGTAGTGGTATGTCCCTCTGTTTCGTGTAGCTCATTTAGAAGCGTATACGTCGGGACGAACTACAGAGAGTCCATCGTTTTCGGTGAGCCAAACAGCGCTAAGCATCGAGCGAGCAGAATGTCGCTTACTTACAACAGAGCGCTTGAGCGATGAGTAGCGCGTTCGTCTTATCTGACAGCTCGAAGCGTTGACTGCATATTTTATGACACGGCGTTTGTCGCGACGCTTTGAAGGCGATCGGGCAAAACGCTCTTCGGAAATTGAAGACCACGACCGCTAATTATTTCACGTCAGACAACGGCTTTCAAGTTGGACGACGTTCCATTAACCGCCAGAGTGGGGGGCCTCGTCGTCGTACGGGATGGGGAACTGGAGTACCGGCGGGGACGTGGTATACCAGCGTCATCGGTGGTCAACCCTTCCGTCATCAATCGTTGGCGAAAGAGCACAAATCACGATTCTTGAAGCGTTCGAACGCCGGCTTTTTCCGAAAGACAATTATTTGGAGAGCGAATAAAAATTAACTTAATTGTCGTCGTTGTTTGGATGGGTCGGGCCCGGCCGATCGGACGGTGGGCGAATGAGGATGGAAGAGCCGTTAATGGACGCCCGGAGTCCGCGGGGAACCCTACGTTATGCGGCGGCTGACCGGTGAGGGGAAGGGCGGGCGAGGCGGCTGCCGACGGCGCTGGCCCGCCGCTCATCCGTTACATTCAAGGCAATCATTTTATGCGGCTTCGGAGAACAATTGCTCTAATCGCCGTCTCCATGTGAGGAGCGCCGCCGATGGTGCTGCGATCGGTGGTAGCGGGCCACCACCGCCGCGGGTGACGCCCATTGACTGAGGGGCCCGGCCAACAAGGGGGCCCGTGGGACGTATTTCGTCAAATACGGCCGAACCCCCTCTGGCGGTGAATGGGTTCATTACACCGTCCGATTGGTCATCATGTCCATCATTTATAATATGACAAAACTATTACCGCGGGCACGGGTGGCCAATAATCGCCCCATTAGCCCTCTGTATCAATATACAACGCCTTTACCCTACAGACTCTCTCTCTCTCTCTCTCTCTCTCTTACTGTCTCCCTCTCCCTCTCTCTCTCTCTCTCTCTGGCTTTGTCTCTTTCTCTATGTATGTGTGTGTAGGTGTGTGTAGCTGTGTGTGTGTGTGTGTGTTGTGTGTGTATAGGTGTGTGTGTGTGTTTGTTGTCCCCAACGGAGCATTAAACATAGACTATCCTTCAGACAAGACTGCAGTTTCATGCTAGAGCTATAAAAATCAGACATAAAAAGTCCATTGGTGATGAATGGGTCGACGACGATGACCCTATCGATACCAACAATAAACACGCATCATATATTATCAGGTCACGTTGTTCATTCACTGCTAGCTGAAAACGATGCTTCTCGAAGAATATCTTAAGCTTTTAATGTCAGCCGCCATTGCAAACGTGGCCAACATCATAATAATTGCACAAAAAGATATATATTCTTAATTTTTTATGACAATATATAGGCTCTACATATAACTCATACATATATATATATATATATACAGTTTAATATATGTATTGTATAGCTACAGTTTTTTTCGCCTGACTGATAAGCATAATTATTAATGTAATACAGACATGTTCAAATGGCAACTCGATTCCATAATCCATCTGTAACCTACAAATAGGCCTACTTACCGCGGAGAGCGTCTAATTACTGGTGTCTTAATATAGATCTTGATAAATAAAAATATATAAATATAACTGCTATTTGATTTAATGATCTTCCGCCCATCTTTACTCCCTCCGTCACCCTTCATCGCTTCCCGTATTAATTAGGCCCCTAAATTCTTCAATGTAGATGTTTATGATAACTGGTGGATTACTGGTGAGAGAGAGTTATCCATGGTTTGCAAGGAGCTGACCCCGTTTGGAATCCTGTGGTCTCCTCTGGCGCTCTTCTCACAGTCGGTATTCTTTCCTCCAGATGTTCTTCTAACTCAATTGGTTGTTCCTTGACCCTCGTTTTCAGATTTTCCCTATCCCATCCATTCTTCCCTAAATTCTGCTTCCTTGGGAACTTTTATTCACTGTCATTGACACCAGGTATGGAGTACATAAAAAGTAAAGCAATTCAATTAAAAACTAATTTCGCGCTAGATTGTCTGCCTGTGAAATATTTCGATCATGCATTTTCCTGAGCCATATTTTACATTAATCAGTTTTTAGCGACATTTTGCGCCTGTTTGGACAATTGACAGCGATCCTGAATTATCAGTTCCTCGTTTCTCTTGCTTCGTTCAAACAGCCTTCGTTGGGTCAATTTCACGTCATCAAATGCATTGAGACACACATGTGACGTCAGTTTCAAGATTGAATTAACAACGTCATTAACGGCTTAAATTAATGGCGTAACGAAGAGCCCAGTTGAATCGAAGCCATTGTAGGTGAATAATTATTTCGGATTGCTTAACTGAAAATGGAGCCAGTTAATTTTAGGTAAGCATCAATATTAATGTAGAACATCGCCCAACAAAACTTCATACTCATAATCATTGTACATGTAACTATTATTATTATTTTTATTACTATGATTATTATTAGGCCTATTATAATTATTATGTTTATCCCTATCATTTGGTCTACTATTAACATTCGGAATATTATCATCAAGCATTTATTAAGCGCCACTACACCTGATGAACGAGTTTCACTCAATCGATGTCGCTGCCGCGCTGAGCGATTGTCAGGGAACAACTTGCTCATGTAACTTCCCAGAGGAAGAGGAAGAGGAGAGGGAGGAGGAGGAGAAGAAAGAGGAAGAGGAAGAGGAGAGGGAGGAGGAGGAGAAGAAAGAGGAAGAGGAAGAGGAGAGGGAGGAGGAGGAGAAGAAAGAGGAAGAGGAAGAGGAGAGGGAGGAGGAGGAGAAGAAAGAGGAAGAGGAGAGGGAGGAGGAGGAGAAGAAAGAGGAAGAGGAAGAGGAGAGGGAGGAGGAGGAGAAGAAAGAGGAAGAGGAAGAGGAGAGGGAGGAGGAGGAGAAGAAAGAGAAAGAGGAAGAGGAGAGGGAGGAGGAGGAGAAGAAAGAGGAAGAGGAAGAGGAGAGGGAGGAGGAGGAGAAGAAAGAGGAAGAGGAAGAGGAGAGGGAGGAGGAGGAGAAGAAAGAGGAAGAGGAGAGGGAGGAGGAGGAGAAGAAAGAGGAAGAGGAAGAGGAGAGGGAGGAGGAGGAGAAGAAAGAGGAAGAGGAAGAGGAGAGGGAGGAGGAGGAGAAGAAAGAGGAAGAGGAAGAGGAGAGGGAGGAGGAGGAGAAGAAAGAGAAAGAGGAAGAGGAGAGGGAGGAGGAGGAGAAGAAAGAGGAAGAGGAGAGGGAGGAGGAGGAGAAGAAAGAGGAAGAGGAAGAGGAGAGGGAGGAGGAGGAGAAGAAAGAGGAAGAGGAAGAGGAGAGGGAGGAGGAGGAGAAGAAAGAGAAAGAGGAAGAGGAGAGGGAGGAGGAGGAGAAGAAAGAGGAAGAGGAAGAGGAGAGGGAGGAGGAGGAGAAGAAAGAGGAAGAGGAAGAGGAGAGGGAGGAGGAGGAGAAGAAAGAGGAAGAGGAGAGGGAGGAGGAGGAGAAGAAAGAGGAAGAGGAAGAGGAGAGGGAGGAGGAGGAGAAGAAAGAGGAAGAGGAAGAGGAGAGGGAGGAGGAGGAGAAGAAAGAGGAAGAGGAAGAGGAGAGGGAGGAGGAGGAGAAGAAAGAGAAAGAGGAAGAGGAGAGGGAGGAGGAGGAGAAGAAAGAGGAAGAGGAAGAGGAGAGGGAGGAGGAGGAGAAGAAAGAGGAAGAGGAAGAGGAGAGGGAGGAGGAGGAGAAGAAAGAGGAAGAGGAAGAGGAGAGGGAGGAGGAGGAGAAGAAAGAGGAAGAGGAGAGGGAGGAGGAGGAGAAGAAAGAGGAAGAGGAGAGGGAGGAGGAGGAGAAGAAAGAGGAAGAGGAAGAGGAGAGGGAGGAGGAGGAGAAGAAAGAGGAAGAGGAGAGGGAGGAGGAGGAGAAGAAAGAGGAAGAGGAGAGGGAGGAGGAGGAGAAGAAAGAGGAAGAGGAGAGAGAGGAGGAGCAGCAGGAAGAGGAGGAGCAGGAGGAGAGGGAGAAGGAAGAGAGAAGGAGGAGGAGGAAGAGCACGAAGGAGGAGGATATAAGGAGGAAGAGGAGAGGGAGAAGGAAGAGGAGAAGGAGGAAGAGTAGTGGAGGAAGGAGAAAGAGGAGATGGAGGAGGAGCAAGAGGAGTGGGAGGATGTGGAATAGGAGAGGGAGAAGGAGTAGGAGAAGGAGGACCGACCGACAGACCGACCAAGAGACTTACTGACTGATTGATAAAATGTGACTTATTGAAATACCGTACTTCAGTATGCACGTAGGCAGTAAAGAAGACTTAACAATTTCTAGTAACTGTTCCAAGAGATCGTTGAATTGCAGTAACCTTGTAGGATGAAGGGAGACGTGGAGGGTGTCCCTCTCCACCTCCAGCTGCCTTCATCGTTGCGTCAAGGCCGTTCCGGCGACCCCTACACGGTCCTACATCCTGCCCTCAAGGATCTCGCACTGGTCGATTCGACCCGAGTCCTGTCCGCCTTGGACGAGGCCATCTGGCGAGTGGACATCATCACCGCGTTGGGTCAGGTCTCTCGCAATGTCAAGGCCTTGGATACGGTCCTCGGATCGACGCTCGTCGGCCTAGTAGACCGGCACCAGCTGGTCGTCGAGACCCTGGGCGACCTCAAGGCACGGTCGGAGATTATCGAGAAGCTGGCGTCGTTCCAACTGATGGAAGCCTACTACAAGGGCCCAATGCTTTCATACAAGTCGATGGATCTGAGTCAAATGGATCTGACATCGCTCCAGTCCTTAGCGCAGTCGCCGGTGGAGCCCACCGAGGATACGGATGTGGAAGACTGGAAGAACGTTCCGTGGGGAAGGATGATGGAGCTAGTTCCGTCGGTGGCCGGGTCTTCCACGGACACTGTAGCACAGATCAAGCGACGGATGAAAGCAGAGGATGAGGCGGCGCGACGTGGAATCACTCTGAACTCCGAGGGCGGCGCTGTTGGCGACGATGATGATGATGGCGATAGTGCGTTTACCTTGAAGTCTTCAAGGAGTCGAACCAACCTGCTTCAGAGGGGTTCGGGCACTGAAGAGGACAGCGATGAGAGGTTGGGGAAAGCAAACGAACAGTTGAGCAAGACAAGGGGTAAGGTAAGCCCGATTTTGGAGTACGTTCAGCATGTTCACGAGATCGGATCGTTCGAGCTCCTCAAGTCGCAGCCGTCCCTACTCGAAGCATTGGGGTATAGACCGAGCCAGACCGAGAGTCTCCCGTGGGCGCCGATACAGGACTTGGAAAGCAGCTCCATCCACGTACAGATCGACGAGATCTTGAAGGCGAAGGCCTTGCGGACGAGTCTACGGCTCGTGCAGGACCAGCTGACGAAGTTGGTCCGTAACATTCTGAGGGCCTTCCGTCTGAATCCAATGGCCGTCTCGACGGTCGTTGAGAACAAACAGCGGACGGATCCAGCCGAGGAGTTCATCGTCTTCATGAAGGATTTGCGCCAGGTCTTGCTCCAGCGCCTGCTCACGACGACGAAGGAGGAGCAGGCGAGGGCAGAGTACATGGCGGAGGTGGCGCGCAGGACGGATGATTACGATCAGCTCCAACAGAGACTCTCTGACGAGATTCAG
This sequence comes from Bimastos eiseni, assembly GCA_959347315.1. Classification (NCBI taxonomy): domain Eukaryota; kingdom Metazoa; phylum Annelida; class Clitellata; order Crassiclitellata; family Lumbricidae; genus Bimastos; species Bimastos eiseni. Next base: position 4,518,543 of record OY365808.1, read on the forward strand.
CAAGTCTTTCGGGACAAGTACACGAAGGTATGGTGTCATCGCGGTGTTAAGATTTCCTCCTTCATCTGGCGCATTGTCAGTTTAAGATAATGATTAAAGTAGCGTCGTTAGTAAATTCAGTCGATTTCTACATCAAGTATGATCGGGAACAAGAATCACAATCTAAATGGAAAATAATTATGGTGAGGTATAAATAGACGTCAAAGGCCCTGGCGGTCATAAAATGGTGTCCATCGTTACATTCACAAGCGCTACTACACCCTACCACTACTTCAGGTGCTGCTATTACTGCTACTGCCATGCTACTTCCCCTTGCCAGCTGCGAGTGTAACATGTAAGCACTTTAACGACCGAGAGAGCACTGCGTTGGTTTATGCTCGCTCAACGTTAACTGCTAAGTGGTTGAAAATGTTTATTTGATCGCATTAAAGGTAAGCCTAACTCGCCTGTCGTACGGTACGGGGGTCGACCAGAGACCGGAGGCCTGGGGGTAAAAATGAGAGGCATAGGGGTCCAACCTTCCTCCGACACCCCAACAAATCGGACACTGGTCGTACCTCTGAGCCCTGCTGAGCCCCATAAAAGGGTGTGACTTCCCCTCAAAATGCCTGTGACAAGTTTCCTTCTGCCTTCCCTCCCCTTTCCGTCTCCCTACTGCCTCCTTGTATATCATTCTGTAGCAGCCTATATAACAGGAATTAAATGCCTTTGAATTTTGATGATAATTAGACTTGACTGTTGGTTCCCCTTCCATAGTACTTCTATGGTTCAGTCTCGATCTTTTGCTTCAATTGGTCCTCTCTCTGGAATGCGATTTCTCCCTATGTTCCCTCTAAGATTCTAGCTGGCAGTCTCTCATACTCTCGCGGGACCTTACACAGTGGCAGCGCTTCTTAAAGAAACACTAGAGGCGCTTACAAATTTTTAAAGTCAATAATATATATACGCATATATATATATATATACATATATACATACATATATAGGCCTATCGCACAACTCCGCCACTTCAGGCTGCATTGAACTTAATCTCTATAGATTATATATATGATCTTAATATTATACGGATCCTATGTGGACGATGGAAGGAAGGAAGGTCTGAAACGAGTGGAGGCTTTTGAGAAGTGGATTTGGAACAAGAGGAAGACCTGATATGAGTGATGTTCCTGGACAGGACGGTGAAAGACAATTTATACGGCAAGCTGAAGGAAGAGGAAGAAAGACTGATAGTTGGCAACATTGGAAGTTCGAACCTATCAAAGGGCAGAGAACCTAAATGGGAAGAAACTTAATCTCGAGATTACGAATGGATGCGCGATCGACTGACCGAACGAACGAACGATGGAGGATGCTCCCTCTCTCTCTCCTCTCTCTCCTCTCTCTCTCTCTCTTTCTTTCTTTCTTTCTTTCTGTCTCTGTCTCTCTGTCTCTCTGTCTCAGTCTCAGTCTCTGTCTCGTCATCTCTCTCTCTTTCCTTCTGTCTCTGTCTCAGTCTCTTCATCTCTCTGTCTCTCTTTGTCTGTCTGTCTCTCTTTCTTTCTTTCTCTGTCTCTCTGTCTCAGTCTCTGTCTGTCTGTTTGTCTGTCTCTCTATATACATATAATATATATACATATACATATGTATATATATATATATATATATAAATTATTATACGCGGGACCTGTGATGTAACGTTACACAGCACTTGTGTCTCAGTGCAGAGAGATGAACGACATTCTACGCAAACTTCAGCTGGACATGATGACTGTGGAGAAGTTAGCCGAGGAGTACATGCTCAGAACTCGTCAGGAGGGAGAGAAGCTGCGACAGGCGGAACTGAAGCCTTCGCTGGAGAGACGACAGAAGCCGCTCCTGGAAGTGGCCGATCTGACCGCTCGACTCGCTAAACTCAGAGAAGATCACTGGGACAGCGAAAGCGTTCTACGCCGGGTATGCGTCCATACATCTTCTCTGTGCCTTTCTGGCTAGGCTTTCTTATAATGCAAATCCAATGATTGCTTACCGATGGGGTAGGCCTATACATAAAAGACGACCAGTCAACTAACTATCTAACTATAGGTGCATCTGTTGGCTAAAAGCCTGGCGATAACGCCTTTGGGCATTTTCTGTAGCAGCTTATTTTATGAAGTATTTTACACAGAGGCCTATCCATGTAGATTGACTGGCCCACGTAATTTTACTAACATGACTACATAATAATACGCGCGTTATAATGGGTCCAACGTAGATAGGGCCTACAGTATACGCCTACGTACGCTTGGATCAGAGGAGTAGGAAATGTGGGGGACTCATGTATAAACTGTCCCCTCTCTGTAGAAGGTAGGGAGACTTGACCCCCTCAACCCAACCCCCCCCCGGGGAGGGGTCGAAGGAGTCAAGTCTCCCTACCTTTTACAGAGAGGGGACAGTTTATACATGAGTACCCCCACATTTCCTACTCCTCTCATTGGGTGTCTCCCTGTCAAGCGAGATCGCCGCCTTTATACTCAAGTAATCCACACACATTCATATAAAACATGTATACACGAATGCATGCATGCATGCATTCACTGGAATTACTAACCCATGCTCTCACACCTTTCCTGTATAAAACGCCATCAAATCAAGTCAAAAAATTCTTTTTTATTCACTAAATCAGTTTATATTCGAAAGCAGAAACATGACATCTTACTAGTGATTATATAAACTATACGTAACACATTTGTAGGCCTATAGTAGCAAACAACAGAAGGTGTTTCCCCATCAACTTTAAACATCGTGTACACCTTTCTTTCCCTATAATCGTTGGATCTTTAGTTTTAACCTCCAACCGAGCCTGAGTCGGTCTAATAGGTCAACAATAGACCACTTTTTAAAAATAAATTAATGCCGCAGGTCAAGCTCGATCGAGTCTTACACGCGTTGAGAATTTGCAACGTTTAGTCTCTAATAGCCTATATTGAACCCATGAAGTGTATTAGTGCTATCAAAATATAGTTATTCAATTAATATACCTATGAGCTAATTATTTTATGCTGCAGAATAAATACAAAGTTGAGACGGAAATCGAAAACTGGATAAGACGATACGACGAAGACATGACAGCGGTACAGGTATACGCCTACGCAGTCTGTCTCTGTCTGTCTGTCTGTCTGTCTGTCTGTCTGTCTGTCTGTCTCTCTCTCTCTCTCTCTCTCTCTATATATATATATATATATACACGGCTGTCACTGTATGAGGTATTAAAGCGTAGGGCCTATGATATAAAATATCGGTGTTCTTGCGGGTCTGCCAAAGTTCCGGATAAGACAGCTTCAATCCGTTATCAACTGCGCTGCCCGAGTCGTTGCCAAGCTGCCAAAATACTCGCATAGGCTTATTTCGAGCTATATGCGTGACACATTGTGCTGGCTCCCGGTTGAGGATAGGATCACATTCAAGATCATCCTCATGGGACGGACATCGGTGGTCGGCTCGGCTCCAGAATACATCAGAGAGTTCTGTCTTCCCGTCTCCAGCCGATTCGTCGATTCTTGCGTGCTGCAGCCTGTGGAGACTTGATGGTCCCGCGCTCTTCATTTACAACTTCGCAACATTGCACTGCTTGCAGCCAACTTTTCTAAATTACTTAAATCGCATTTGTTTAGATATGTTGGGTAGCTGCGTTTAGCGCCTTCAAGAGGTTCCTATGAGGCGCTATATAAATAGCCTAATACATACATAATATATACAATATGTATTGTGTTATATATATATATATATATATATATATATATATACATAGGCCTACACGATTACACGTGTATATATAGGCCTATATAACGCCGGTCAGTTAGAACAGGCCTACGCGAAATATGATAGGCCTACGTATAAATAGACCTACACATAAACAGTATAATTTGTATAATATAGATAATACATATAGGCCTATCATACTACTATCGTACATAATTATATCATACATATATGTGTGAATTTTTAGCGCAGACATGGAAAGGTGTTCGTTTGCCATACAATCAGCAGTTGATACGTACTTCCAGGTCGAATTGGACGACGTCGAAGCTGCCTATGACGTGGAAAAAGCGGAAATTGAAGAGATGGAGGACAGGTTCGAGCCAATGGAGGCGGCCTTCAATAAGATTCTTGAGGAGAGGGACAAACTGTACCGCGCACGGATCATCAAGGAGCGCGAGGACCTACGACGACTCAGGGCAGCCCGGGCCATCCAAGCCTGGTGGAGGTCGTTCAGGGTCCGCAAGGCGATTCGAATCCGAAACCAGAAGCTGGAAAAACAGCGACTTAAAGAACTGAAGAAGAAAGGAAAGAAAGGCAAAAAAGGAAAGGCTAAAGGCGGAGAGAAAAAGAAACCAGATAAAAAGGGCAAAAAATGAACGCACTAGCGCTGACGCACACATCTGAATATCTAGCCAAAGGGGTAATAGAAAAGTTAGAAGGTGAAATGGAGGACAAAACGTGAACGCGTATACCCTAACTCGTAATCTAACAGTAGAACTAAGAACGAACAGAAATTGAAAGCTGGATTTTTAATTTAAATGAAAATTAAGAAACTGCAATGTGATGTGAGAACCGTTTAGCGACTAGCCACTTAACATATAGTAGATTAACAGTATATAGACGCTATTCTGCGTGTACTGCTATATATTTAAACAGGGTCTGTAACTCTGTATAAGTTTATTGGTTAGAAATAGAAAACACACTTTAAAACTTTGCACAAGAGTACTTTATATATTCGCTTACACTCCATTGTTACTGACGATAGTCTCGGTGGCATATGTGGCACAGAGACGGAAGGGGGGGTAGGCCTACGTGTGCAGTCACTGGATTTAAGTGCAAGTAATAAAGGACACATTGGCAGCAAATCTTTGTGCATTAATCAGCAGACACATTTTCCACAACTGTCCTCACAGTTCGTCAGAGTTCAGACTATCACTCTATTTATGCATGCCCCACGCCAGCATATGCCTATTTGGAAGAAACATAGGACCCATATTTAAAAATGTACCCATATGGGCTATCCTATATGGGTCCCATCTGACGTACATTTAGGAAAATTTACCAGGACCGTAACTGCACCACTTATTGTTGTGCTCTAGTTTGCTCTAAAAATTTTCCAAAGTCCTTCTGCACCTACATCATACATTTATTATTACACAAGCCCTGATGTCGGTCCATGTGGGAATATGGGTGTTTTGGCTAAATATGGGCATGCTGGAATGGAACGTTCATCGTGGCTTGACAGTGTGTATAATGTAATTACATAAATTGCTATCTCATCATTTAATATTTCTGCATATTGTACCAATTAATCCCTTGGTATTTGGAATTATTTTACTATTATTAATATAGCTAGTCTCATTGTTATTATAATTAATTCTCAGAAGTAAGAAGTTGTTCTTTTAATTTACAAGTGATGCTACAAACAAAAATAACAAGTACTGGCAACAGAAACAGTTTGTGATATATAGCTTCTGAACAAAAACCAACAGACTGGATAAAATAAAACCAACTTGCACATGTTTATGACTAGTGCTAACATTATTAGTACAACGATCCAACTAATACATGTTTACGAGAATGCAAATCCGCACCAAATACACCAAAATAAACAAGAATGTTCAATAACAAAGACATTCAACAAACATAGATGCTCAGTTTAGAAAAGAAAACGGTAAAGCATAGGTTAAAACGTCACTTTGCGTACATCCCACAGCTTCACAAGAAGTTGTGCTAAAAGGCAAACATTAAACTTGTCTGGTTATGAAGGACCAAAGACAGTTTATTCTCAACCTCGTGTTTTACGCAGCTTTTGGATATGAATATATGCTATAAATTCAGTACTGTACTTAGTTTCTTCTTTTGAAGTTACTCAAACTCTAGAATATTAGACACTCCTCCAAACAGGCTACTATACACCAAATTAACTTAGGTATCAAAATAAAAATTATTTATCTAATTGTAATGGTGCGTCATAATGAATATCTTTTAGTAAGCACCAGTTGTATTTCATGCACCCGTTGTATTTCAAATTAATCTAGAAACGGTCTTAGAAACATAGTTTACTCTTAAACTTATCCAATTTACCAGTTAAAACAGACATTAAATTAACAAAAATGAAACTAGTTGTAGCAAAACAACAATGCTTTTACCCATATTTGAAAATCTTTTAGCGACTTTGTACATTTTACTATCTACAACTTAGTTTCAATATAGTTCTGCACAAAATGTCTTATGTCAATATAAAGTTGAGTACTAACTCTATAAGAGACAGGTACAATTAGCCTTTTTTAAAGATTCTAACCCCTTCTGTACATTTAGTTACCAAATCTTCAACAGACAACTTATTTGTAGGGGCCTACATACGTCTATCCCCGAATGTAAACAAAAATCAATGCAAAAGAAATTGAATTAAATGTAATGGATAAAAGAAATAAATTTGAAATAAACAATAACCTCCCACTCCTTAGCAAATACAACCTATGCTTTCAGGGTAATTGCCACAATTCTTGGATAAATTTTCTGCTTATTTCATTAATTACCGGGTAGATTTATGTTTTAACCTATTTCATAATCACTGACTGGGTCTATGTTGGGAGCTAGAATTGACAAATTCATCTTTAACGTAAAATTCGGGGACAAAGAAGCCAGAAATCTAGTTAAAATCAGATTTATTATCATAAACAAAAAGTCGACAAAAAAACACTTCTGTTCTTAGTAGAAAACTTAGCACCACTGTCGCAAAATTGAAGATTCCAGTCATGAAGAAGCGGCTCAATGCTAGTGCTATATTAAAAAGCCTGGAATTCTGTGATTTGGTGCTAGCGACTGCTAATTACAAGTCAATGGTCCTGACAGTACTATATAATGACGAGGAACCAGCGAGTTGACACGCCGCCGTAGGCAGACCCAAGGGTGGCAACGTCTACCGTTGGGAGTTCCTCTGGCGTACAGTCCCTCGCACCTCTTCCGGGACCAGCAAAGGATCCGAAAGGATGGAGGTCTTGATGCTCAGATTAACCAATGCATTTGTAACAACTGCAAAAGACATAAACTAGTACAGTACTACCATAGGATTAAGCCATACATCAATAACATCTGCATTAATAAGTATTGTAACTGCAATTGTAATTAACAACTTCTATAGTGCCAGTGAATCAACCGATGGCATTCCACAACTTGGGCTAAACACTCGGGCAAGCAGTTGTAGAGCCACTCCGACTATTTGATCTGCAAACGAAGCTGGACTTTACAACACAACCTCAATACATTATCACTGTGTTCACTCACGGTATATGATAGGCAAGCTTAGCTCACTGTCCCATGATTGCAGTTGACTTCTATCATAATCATGCAGTATTACATCTTCTCTGTTGCTGGCCATGCAATCTGGAATGGTCTCCCTGAGACACACTAGCCTTGCAGCCACATTCTACTCTAATCTCAAGACTGTTATCTTTAGCCAGCGCTAAGTCAGGAGAACCCCGAGTACATAATCTTCAATGGATGCTATATGAATATCCGAAACGAAATGATTAGAAGAATGCTCCAGTCCTCCAAAGAACAACATTAAAAATCCTGAAGCAACAACAATAAGGAATTCTTAGAAACGCTTACGAGGACGTAAGGACGCCAACGAACAATGTGACTGTAGCCAGCCGAGAACAGATTTGCGCAGCTGGTCCGAACTCCCTCGGGTGACTTCTTCCTCAAAGGATTTCAACAGCGGCTGAGCGATAGAACCAAACTGTCGTATCGACGTCAAGGTCTAATATTGTCGATTCCAAGTATACATACGTCTACAGTATGCTCAACTTATCACTGCAAATATTCTCTACACCATTCTACGTAACTACGCTCCTTGCCCCATAATCACTAAACCCAACCATTTTTTACATTGTCAAAAGTGATTACATTATGTACTAATCCCACATGGCATCCATGCAGTAGCGCAGAGTCTGTGATCTAGCGACTGCAGCTTCGAGTCTGCTGAGCAGACATTGTAAAAATGCTGAACAATTTGTTAGTACATACGACTTGTTACACCTTGTCTACATTCTGTAGATCGATTGGCTAGTTGCTGATTAATGACATTGTGTCCGAATTAGCGTCACCCTCCTTATTCCAGGCATTGGACTGGCACTGCCAGAGCACAAACAGTGGCAGAGTTCTTTCCATAGAAGTCATTAGATTAGTCAATTAGTCACTTAGACAAATATTCTTATAACTCAGGGTAAGATATACTCACCTTCAAAGCATAGTGAGTGAAAATAAATGACTATGATACACCTGGACCAGTGGGTCCATCGTTTGAAAAGAAATCATACGAACACAAAGGATACGATAAAATATTTCCAGTTGTCCAGAGTTCTCTTGCAAACATATTCCTCAAAACGATCAGTCAGTTGCTCGACGGGTTGCTTCACCGGCGGGGCACCAGTCGCAGGTAATTGTAACTGACAGGTACTGACAAAAACGAAAATATGATTCCTCATAAGTATCAAAAGCCCCAAAGCATACCTAAAGTATCAAAAGGCAGGCTTGATGTACGGTACGAGTGTACACAACGCATGCTGAGGGTTGCGCGGATACAGCATCTTATACAATCTGTGAGGGATTGCTTAAATCGATTCTTGTTTAAATTGTAATCAAGTGTTCCTACTACTTCATGTAATCATACCGACAGCTTCAATTAAATAAATGAATATTATCTTTAGTATGACATAATAATTTGTGTGAGATCTGTTGTAAGCATCAATTATATTATTGTTATCGTGGTTGAAACAGATCGGTTGAAAGAAGAGCTAGAAAATACACCATCAATTTCAGACAGACGTTAATTAATGCTGACCTGATGTCTGCTTCAAGAGCTTTAATTTCGTTGCGTAATTGTTCCACTTCCTCGTGCTTTTGCAATCGTTCCTGTTTCAGTTTCCTGCACATTTCTGCAGCTACAGAATCCAAAAGCAGAGCACTGACAAAGATACGCCCAATTTAATTACTTCTATATATAATTATGGCAGAGGCTCAGGATAAATTAATCGATTAATTGTTAATTTAAACGATTAAACATGTTTTTATTACGATTAATTGAAGACCGCATGCTATATTCGATTAGGTGCCCCAGTATTATATCCGTTGTGGTTGAAGGAATACATTTGAACTGAAAAAGTGAAAAACACTACTAATATGAACAAATAAGTACTAAGTAATTAAAAATTAGTAATACATATTAATAATAGGTCTACTATTGAAAGATAGATAAAACATTTCAATTTTGTATTTGTCATTACTTATTCGGGAAAATACGTTTAATCACAATAAAACATAATTTATAAATTAATTCTTAACGAGTTCACCATCAAATAAGTAATCTTTAACAGCCCTAATTGCAACATAACTTTCTACTAGTTGCACATGTAGGTCCTCTTTGCGTTTTCAATTAGGAATTGCCAATAGTTTTGCAGTTTATATAAAAATACACAACTTACACATATGAATCTTGATAAAGGCATGAACAAATGCAAAAGGGTCATACCTAGGCATCTGATATCATCACGCAGAGTACATGTTCCCTACTGTGTAGGGACTTTGAGCACATCCTTAACTTGTGATAGTTCATTGTCGTTGACTGATGCTTGGGGCAATTAAGTAACTTAATAACTACACAATAATACTGAAAAATAATCATACCTTTATGAAGAGCTGTCGCTTTGCTGACCCGTGAATTTGGACTTTCCTTCAGCTCTGGTATCAGATGAATCAGTGTATCGAATCCACACTACAAGAAGTGCAGAACCAGAATGCAGTCTCTGTACTGTTTTTAATCTTATATTGAAAATTCCCATCATCATGCTTAGCTGTGCCAGGAAAATCAGTTCCATATACTCAGAATAATTGTCCCAGTGAAAGACAGGGCAAAGTGGAATGGTAAGGCACAAAAAGGAAAGGTAAACGGTAAGGCATGGTAAGGTAAGTCTCGGTCTATTTAGAGTTATTAGAGCCTTGGCCAGGTTCCTAAGATGTGCTTGTATGTTAGTAACTGCTTGAATAGAAAGGTTGACCAGTGCTCATTACAAAGCTATAATTTATGTAAGTTTTTTTAAGGTAGCAAATTAGAAAATATTTGCTCAAATACTCAGTTAAAAAAATCAGAAAATTTATCGCCAAAATTACTGTCAGAAATAAGAAAATGTTGCACAAGATTGTAAAATTTACCAAATTCTGTATTTGAAAAGAGGAAATTCACAAACTGAAAAGATCTATCAGAATCAGACTATTACTAAACGGACGATTTCTAAAGGGCTGTAACGCAGCCATGCCGCTACAAGGGCAGTTATGGTATTATTATGGTTCATTGTTTCTGGTTTGGGAAAAAGACAAAAGAAAAGCATTAAAAGCCAGAGACCTTTATATTGCTTCTTCTCTTCTGTTCTGCGGTGATGTGTGAAACACGCCGCAGTTCTTTGCTTTGCTTTCCAACTTCAGGTTTCGGAAGCAAAGTTCTCCCTCCAAGCTGCACCAAAATCGTTAAAGGGTAAATCACACATAATCCAAAAGTTGATTTATATAACGACTCTCATGACAGAGGTATTATCAATTACAAATAATTCACAATAAAAGCATTACTAACTTCATAGGTTGTTTGCAGTATTGAGAGAATCATAGATATGCAGCAAAATAATCACCAATAATATAATCTGACAACGTGAATACGGACACACGCAACTCTGCCTTTCCTTATCGGCACCAAGCACTCTTTCTGAACGGCTTTGTAAATCCTATAAAGCACCCTGTATGGGTACCCTATGGCGGGCTTTGTGAGGTGAAAGAAGGCAAGACAAGGGCAATCATTAATGGACCACCGATGTAGACGTCTTCGCTGCGGTCCTGGGGCGTTGGGGCCATATACTGTATCGGTTACCTCCCTCCGTAAGTATGCTTCCTTATTTCCTGGGCCCACAACAACATGACAGTATTATTCCCTTGACAGAAAATCGTTCATTATAGGAATGTTATATTTTACCTCATGTATGTACACCAAAGTGTCGATAGGCAATTGGTTCAATAGAGAATATACTTACTTACTTACTTAAGTTGCTGACCACAAAACCTCTGGCCTTGCAACTCAGGTCCAAACCCTGTCATTTTATTAAGCTGCATAAATGTAAATATGGCAATTTCAAAATAAAACCAACATTAATGGACATAAAAAAATTACTAACTTCCTAGGCACAGCTAGGAGCGCGGGGCTTCAAATTGGGGAGACCAAGACGGGGCTTCAAATTGGAGAGACCAAGACTGGGCTTCAAATTGGGGAGACCAGGACGGGGCTTCAAATTGGGGTGACTAAGGCACAAATCTGCAACACAGAGCCCATTCAAAAGCTGATGCAAGATAAAAAGATCCATTTGAATCTGTCACGCTGCGTAAGGGGACTCATTACTTCACCATTCAAGTATTTCAAGTTCTCCAGTCGGTTGTTTTCGATTAATGAAGCAACATACCTCATCATAATGTGAACTTGTTGACTCATTGCTTGTATGACGAGATCGTGCAGATGAACTGTTGAGTGAAAGTACATCCTATACAAACAGCAAAGACCCAGCTGAATATTAATTAACATCTACAACCAGCTGCAGCTGACATCTAAAAACAATTATAGTTAACATATTCAAAAAGAGTTAATATTTACAAACAGTTTTAACTATCTTACAAAATACATACATACATACATACATACATACATACATACATACATACATACAACATAATATACATCATGCAAGCGCGCACGCACGCACACACGCAGGCAGATAGACAGACAGACAGACACACACAGACCGACACTCATACATCCATACATACATACAGACATACATACAAATCAATTCAATATTTGTTTAATCATAATCAAGCTGACATTTAATTTACAGAGTTAAGTTTAGTTCAATCTATGCGCCAGAGTCAGACATCTAAAGTTCTTCTATTGTTCTCCCTTAGTTCACACAACATGTCAACACCATATTTAGAGTCGTATGTCACATGCAAACAACAGAAATTCCTTAGGTTTTTATGACCACACGACATGAAGAACCGATCGTATGGCGACGTACTTCCATCGCTACCGACACTCTTTACATAGAACAGTTTTTAAGCCAGATTAATGCATATTTAATTAATTAAGCCCACTTACACTGAAGTCACATGACTGAGAAGATGAATCAAAAATTCCAGGACAAGACACGTTTTCCCGAAATGCTGATATTCAAAATACAAAACAACGAATTTAAGAATATTTATCACCTATGTAACTTCTTTATCTGTATTCAAGATTGATTTTTCTCTTTGATTGATCTTAATCATTGATTGATCTTAATCATTGATTGATCAATCTTAATCATTGATCGATCTTACTCATTGATCGATCTTAATCATTGATTAATCTTAATCATTGATTGATCTTCATCATTGATTGATCTATCTTCATCATTGATTGATCGATCTTAATCATTGATTGATCTTAATCAATGATTGATCCTAATCATTGATTGATCTTATTAAGATCAATGAGAAAAATCAATCACATGTTAGCCCTTTAATGACAAGATGCATTCGTTTCCAAAACAAAACCTGAGAATTTCTAGAGTAGCACATTTCTAGACATGCCAATTGTAACTACTAAGAAAATTCATTGAGCAACCAAATTTCCAGAGAGAGTAAAATTAAAAGCCAAGAAGGAAGTTCAAAGAAATATTGAAACATTCAATGAAGGAAATGAATCCAGTCATGATCCAAAGGCCGAACCGACATGCAGAACGAATGTTAGCTATCATAGACTTCTGAAATCTAGGGCCAGCAGCAAAAAATAATAATTGAACTAGAGTTGTCCTTGTCGTGGAATAGAGAACAGACCCGGTCAAGTAGAAAGAATTCTTTGGAGTTCACACAGACCTACAAGATTATTGCCTGATACACAGAGACTTGTATACAATACCTTTATTCCCATTTGCTGATTATGACCACATTTCTCCTCTTGGGCTGGGTCAGGAGTACTTCCAAGTACAGATCTTGAAGGCACTACATAAATTCTGATAGATCAATTGACCATTAGACGTTCTGAACATTATTCGCTTTTCTGTGGGCAATGATTTTACGATCGTTGATCATATTTCTATTTAAGACTTTTAATGATAGCACTGATTACAATGATTAGGGTATATTTGACACCTTGAAGCAGGGTTAGATGAAATGCTAGTAATACCCTTCATTCCTGTGGTATCTGTTAATTGGTTTGTAGACATGGGAACTGAATGTCCAGAGGTTGATAGGATTAAATTCGTTGGCAGATTGTTCATCTGCATGGCAGGAGAATCAGCAACAGGTGAGGGTGAAATCTGCACAAAAATATGTAACTCCATTTCAAATGAGGTCCTCACTGCCACAATTATATTCATTACTAAAAATAATAGCAATAGCAGCTGCAAGAACAATAATCTTAATCATAATTATGTCACTCCATTTCAAATAAGGTCTTTGCTGCTATAACTACATTACTAAAAATAATAGTAATAGTAACTGCAATAATAATAATAATAATAACAATCATAGTAAGAGTAAGTTAAGGAAGGCATACCGCTGTGTTTTTGTCCAGTGAAAAGCTGACGGAACAGTTTCCCTTTGAAGAACTCCGTCCCGTACTTTTAGACTGCAACGGATTGATCGGCTGAAAAACTGCAATCGGTCTAATTGTGGTGCCTCTTGCAGCCGAAGACTGGTCGCCTGAAAGCAGGTTATCTCACTCAATCTGAAAACTACCCTGCCACAAGATATATGCATACAAAAACACTTGGTGAATGAGGTACAATGGTGTAGGTATCTGTGTTCCAGAATTGTCAATCATAAGCTTCAGGATGAAAGTAAATAATTACCTCTTCCAGTTATCGACCTATGCACAGCGCATTTCCAGTTCATTTATTTTAATTAAATAGTGCTGTATGAATCTTCATATACAATCACAATACTGTAAACTTCAGAAGAAAATTCACTTTAACAAAAAACAGCAGGTTGCTTTTACTTCTGAGAGTTTTAGCTCTTGCACAGTATGATACTATTCAGCCATGAAATTTGCTTAATTTCTATGTGTGTAGAATAATCAGTGCATGATTGTCAACTTGCTAGCATGTCAGGCTGTTTTCTGAAAGGCTGAGGGTTCAAAATCCTTGCCAGGGCAAAAATCTGTTTAAATATTTATCTGCTTCACCTATTCACAATAGTCAAATGATCGTACACTATCAGCGGGAAGATATATGGTGAAGGCAAGGGATGACTGGCCGCCTGCTCTGACAAGCTGAGGCTAAGAAAATGAAGTCGCCACTTGTTCGTACACAAGGCTACCTCTTAAAGTAACCTTGAGGAACTGTTCCATCATGTCTTCTACACAAAACAAGTTAGAGTGGCATTCCCAGTAGCAATCACCCACAAAGCAATTGACAAAGGTTGGTTTCTTTTAACATAACATAACTTTTTAAATCAAAAGCCGAGTTGAATTAGACGAGCGCTGTCTGAACTCACTCTTATGTCGAACTCGTCGTTTTGTCTCCAGAGACTGATTGTGTTGAGCTGAACTGTTGTCCAGTTGAGCATCTTAAACAAACAGAAACACTCGGTTACCATCGCCTGGATTCACCCAATTACCATGATCTTCATTCTGTGTTCTTGGAGACACCACCGCAATTAGTACAAGACCATATCAACTATAACTTACTCATAGTACGTCCTGATGACGGTTGTAACCATCCATACAAACCAAATAGCCTTTCTCCAATGAAAAAAATGCCACACTTAACCTGATCTTAGTAGAGCAACACTTCCCAAAGTGTGTTCCATGGAACCTTAGGGTTCTGTGAGGAATTTGAATAAAAGCAGCATCTAGATGTGTTGTTATTTATAAATCACATTCCGAGGGGTGAAGACGGTGAGGGGAGAGGTCCCACGGGAAAATTCCCCATACTACATGGCAAGGGAGCAGTTCACATTTTTTTTCAAATCAGTCATCAATCATCATGTTTAAAATCTGCTTTGCATTAAAGATAATTCAGTCATTCCTAACTCAGCAATTAATTAAAATTAATATGCATTAATGGTAAACTCCACACTGTAAGTCCACACGTGTCACATATTTACCAGAATAAGTATGCTTAGGGCAGAAGATTGCCAAAATATCACCAGATGAAAAGAGTTTTGCGGCAAAACCGATTGAGAAGCACCATATTAGAGGTCGCGCTCATATCGATTTGACCTGATGCACCGCCGTTCAAAAACTTTGTCGCAAACCACCAGAAAATTTCAGACCTTGTCCAAAGGAATACTGTTCAGCCATTGGCACAGCCAAATAGTCCGTTCTTTCATTTCTCTGAAGCGACCAGTTGTTGTTAGAGGGTAGAGGTTGAACATTTTGCTTTGGCAGAATAAGGGTGGTTCCCTGCTTGGATGGCTGCATTTCCTGTCTGAGCATTGCCACGCTGGTACCCTGCTGTTTTGGCTGCAATTGTGGTAGCGCTGAAGAAGAGTATTTTGGCCGTGCACCAGTATTCCTCTAAAATGAGCAAAACAAGACTCACTGTTAAAGAATAGAAAAAAAAATATATTAATTTACCATACTACGAGTTTTATACTGCACATGTTTTATTGGGTCACTTATAAGCAGTTCATCTGTTCAGTAAGTAGAACTTAATAGAGTATTTTCACAATATACAGTTCTAGGCACTCTCCAAGTACCTGGCAAGAATAGTTATCAAGCACTGATAAGAGATTCATGTACTGATGCAAGTACAAAAGACATAGATTGAGAGGAAAAAGCCGTCAAAGTTAAAAATCCAAACTCATCCATTGGTGACTTCAGCAGAGAAGCCACTAACAGAATCCCTGATTCAGCATGGAGGCCAGTGAGGAACATCTTTGAGAGATTCTTCTAAATATAGTTTCAAGAACAGCCACAAAAATATAGGGTCACTATATAAATGCTTGATTACATTACATTACATATCTACATAAACCAAATGCCAATCCTCTTCCAGGTAATCTCATCTCACCTGTGGCACCCGAAACGCGCTGGACACGGCACCCGTTGACAACCCCATATTCGGAAACCCCTTGCTCGTCTCTCCCGTCTGAATACTTCCAAGGCTTTGTGACGCCTTCCCTGCCCCCATCAGGTCATGACTCGACCTCAACCGGGGCAAAGAGGCCGAAGCACCCGATGACGCCCTCCCGGTGTTAAGCGTTGACATCACCTCCTGCGAGGCACTGGTCGCCTGAAGGAACTGGATCAACTGCAGACTCTTATCCGTCATGCAGCTCGGGGCCAGGTCCAGGCTCTGACCGTACGCGACCATTCCGCCCTTGGAAGTCTCGTCGACCTGCGTGAAGATTGACCGCCCAACAGGTACAGAGGCAGACTCAGGCAGGAAGAACATGCTGCACATCTGGCTGGTTGTCTCGTCGCCCGGGTAATCCTGCATATCGATACCGTCTCCGGGCATCATCCGGACGCCCTCTCCCGCTGAAGCGAGGTTTCCATCGGTGAAGCCGGATTGGATGGTGGCACCGGAAGAGTATCCAGAACTGTTGATGATGGATGAAGGATCTCCGATGAGGTACTCGAGGGAGGATTCGGATGCGATCTGGCTCTGGAGGAGGGCGAGGATCTCTTCTGCGGAACCGAAGGATAATGGCTGCGAACTGACTGAAGGGACTGATGATGGGTTGGGCTGCATTGTTACTGTTGTGCTACACATGCCTCCCATATCCACCTGTTAGTCATAAACAAATGGATTCATGTATATATATATATATATATATGACCCATGTATGCATGTATATATGTGTGTGTATGCATGTATGTAATTGGCATTAGGGTAATTAGACTCAGATACACATTCAGCTCTGTTAAAACTGTTTCCAGTGTGTCTAAATGTACCTTTGCTAATGTAAAACAATAATAATAGTAATAATAAAATAAATAAGTAGGGTTATTTCAAGTCAATCAACCAACAGCGACACCATATCATGTCAGAATCTGATGATATTAAGTCAGTTTGTAAACCAACATGTTATGAAAAGCAAAGCAAACTATCAGCTCATGATGCTGTAAGGTATTCGAGATACATGACCACTTACATATCGTGGGGTAACAGTAAAAGCTCAAAAAGAACTAAATTCTGAGGTGTTTCGATTGTTAATAATTCTGGCAAATATTTTAGATGCAGCCAGCAAATGTTTATCACATTACTAACCATATGACTAGATTCTAACGATGGTAAAACTTTACATTGTTAAGCCAAACATCCCCCATGTATAAAAGCAAATAGCTTAACAGTTTCAACTCATTATCTATAAGCCCAAGACAGCTTGAAAATGGCATTTTTTTTAAATTCTCAGTCTTGATAATTGTGCAACTTCAATGATGTCTAAGTGTATCAGATACAATTTCTTGAATCAGTTAGCTTGGACGAAGACAGAGGCGCAATCAGAACATTTTCCTGGGGTCCTCACATTGCAAACGCCAAAGGCGTGAAGCAGCATTTACTGATAGCACCCTACCCAGCCTTCAAAGCATGAAAAACTCATCGGAATTGGATCAATTGTGTAGGTCAACTCATTTATCAGCACCCTCTAGTTGCACCCCTTGACAAAGAAGAAAAGAAGATGCTTGTATCTTCGTTTATCTGACATACAGACACACCACATTAAGTTAAATGATGCGAGACTTGGCTGCCTTCGAGCAGCATGAAGTGTTAGCGACTTCGTTTTCACAGCCTCAGTATATGACAGTCCTGCACGCCAACCATTACGCCAACAAGTTGGATGATGCCTCTGTCAATTAGTTCCTGGAATTTCTATAAATGAGATGGAATTTATGAGAATCAAAACGAAAAATTGGAAAATCTTTTTACTACTTTACATTAAGAACCCCAGAATGACACTCATAACTGTATAGGGAGTCTTCAATCCTAAAGCATCATGACTAATCACTTTCAAATAGTTTTAAAATAAGAATGCATACTTTTCCCATGTAATAACAGTTGCCTACCGGATTAAGCATCACTTTCATCGCGTTGGCAGGGTTTGCAGAACTGCAGCCGCTTGTGTTACTGCTTAGTCGACCAAATCCACGAAAATCGATGGCTACATAATCATAGCTGACATTAATCATTAGAGGATTATGCAGTCACTAATCATATACATAATGAGATGCTCTCAACTTTTATTCTGTATCAATTAAAAATTAACCTCTCTTTAACTCAAACATCACCAAGGTATAATACTAGATAATACAATCACAGGGGAAAAAATCAACAAATTAATTAATTAATTAATGCACTCTAACGAACTGCAAAGTATAGATGATAACACAACTGCTTGTTCATTAAAGTAAACAATTATAACCATCCAATCATCTTAAGAAATCAAATTAATGCCTGTCTTCATGCATGTTGCATCCCTATAGAGAAAGACCCTTTCAGCTTATAAAAATAATTGTTAACCTCTCTAATCAATTTATAAATAGAACATAGTATAAGCAAGACAATTTAAAGTGGGACAACAATATAATATTATTTAACCCCTTGAAGGTAAGGCGGTGTATGACACACCCCATAGCTATTCTATTGATTTTAAGTAAAGAGACATCTGTTTCAATTGGTGAATCTTTAGGATTTAAGTTTTAATGACAAAGTATCAAGGCATTAAGCATTGAACTTAAGAGTACGGTTGCCTGAAGATGAAAAACGGTGGGCAATCAATCTGTTTAACGATACACATGCTGATGTGGAACGTTTGGACATATCGCATTCCATGGATTGGATATTTGAATCAAACTGTGAAATAACTTTTGAGGGTTTGTAGTACTCTTCAAACAACATTTTTGGCAATAAATGTTTTGTTCAATGCCATATTTTTTATATATGTTCATGAATTCTATAAATCTTTTAACTGCAATGTCAAAAGAAGCAGAAACCATGACGTTTCTACCTCTGAATAGAACACCATGCATTTTAGATATGTAGGGCTAGAATTCAAATAACTGGCTCACACAGCCTCCTTGATATGATGGCATTTCAATGTATGTGTCAACATGCTGCTTACCCAAGGGAGGTGGAAGTGGTTCCAGGGTGTCCATGAACTCTTCCAGACTGGTCTGAGCGGTGTAATTACTCGAATTTCCTTCAGAAATATGAGATATAACCATAAACAACCATCACCCCTTCATGAAACTCAATCATCACAACTGCATGTGGAGACTCACAACAGCACCTTTTAAGTATCATCAAAACATGGCACATGCCAAACTATGCGATGTTTTTGTCAAATATAAGTGTATACACATGTATGTATGTATGTATGTATGTATGTATGTATGTCTGTATGTATGTATGTATGCATACAGTGTATAATATATGACATCTAAATGAATTCAAGAGCATTCCACAGCACAGCAAACATGTCAGAAGCAAAGAACTTGAACCTACACAGTAAACTCCTCGGATGAGGATTGAACCCGCTCTCACCACATTACAGGCCAACCGTTCTAACCAGTCAGCCATCATGCGATACAATATTTATCAACTAACAAGTCTAACATGGATCAATAAAGTAATTCTGGTACTTAATTCAGCACAGTACTACACAGAACTCTGCATCCAACTAAAGTACCGAACTCTGCTCTATTCAGTACCTCGTGATGCTCCATATGGCATGAAAAGGGTGTCAAAAATGTCGTTGATGGCATCATCGTCCATGATGACGGAATCATTGGCCGAAAACATCGGCACCGTGATGAGGCTCGAATTCGTCATCTTTGATGAAGTCGACTGACTCACCCGCTGCAGCAACTCATAGTATGATGAGGACAGCTAAACAATTCAATACAAAACAAATACTAAATACAAAGCAATATAGATGGTAATAAAAATTTTAAAAAGTAAAATAATAATAATCATCATCATAAACCATCTATTGTTTAATCTCACAGTAAATGACTTAAATTGCAAACCAAATTAAATTAAAATAAATTTCCTTGAACAGGAGCTACATAAATTCTCGGAATGAACGAACGAATAGCATATGAACAAAAGCAAAACGAGTTAAGGAAAAAACGTGGAACATCGTAACTTTATCATTATTATTAATTCAAGTGTTAAGTTTTCTACCCGCGTCAGGAGCTCATGGTCATCTGGCTGTGTTGAAAACCTGTCAGCAAAGAATCTGCTGAGGCGTTTGTAGTCTTTCGTCAGGGAGTCCAGCCGTAGCTTCCAGTACTGAAAAACACAACATAGGACTCAGAATTATGTAACAGTAATTAATATATGGTTCTCTTAGGGCATGATATAATAGTTTCAAATTGTCAGTATGTAATATATGACTAACTTTACGTAGAATGCCAACCACCTTTGATACCTTATTAGTAATCATATTTACATTACAAGTAATTATATTTACATTACCAGTAATCATATTTACATGCCTATTTCACTGAAGCTTATCAGTAATTAAAGTACCCATAAATTTGGTTTCATGATACAGCTCTAAGAAATTCAAGGCAAAACAAGTAACTTCCTTCATAAAATCCTACAGCAAAATGTAATTTTTCGTGGACAGATGTATACCGTCACACCAACTGAATGATCGAATTGCATTGTATTTACATATTTCCATGATGCCTCAATACACTTCTGTCTCAGACTATATGCATGAGTCTTTGCACTGGCTTCCCATCTCGCAATGCATTAGCCATAGAATAGCTGAATGAACGAATGCATAGAACGATCACTAGCAGCTTCGACAGAAATCATTTTACGGACATTACTCAATACAGAATGAAACAAAAATTTTCTTGCAGATAAACCTTGATACTATATTTGTTCTGTGATGATTTGCATCATATGCATCCTATGTGCACTGTAGCCTCTCTGTTAATTCTATATTTAAAATTAATTCTAATACTTACTTAACCGAGCCAAACAAACGAGCACCATTGTTGCTCACGTCTAAAATTTGCTTGCACGATAGAACCCTCCAAACATACTTACATCATTATGCCAGTGAACATATTTAAAGTCTAATCAACCAGCATTTCACAGGATACTGGATTACAACGCTAACATAACTTCAACAGCTTACTCACCTCAAGCCTACCATCATTCTTGCTTGAAACAGGTGTCTCGAAATGGCAAACAATTGGAGAAGCTCCCTTGATATCTATTCATTGACAACCATAACCACACAGAAATAAATTCTATCAATAAAACTACTTAAGCAATCACAATAGAATCCTCCAAACAACTTCAAACCAAGTGGTTGATCAATGATCATGCCCATTATGACTTCAAGTAGGGATGTTAATGATTAAAATCAATTCACTTAAAGCATCTATATATTTAATAGTTAACTACAAAATAATTCTAAAGCAATAAATTGATCAACTTATGCAGCCCTAGATCAAAGATATTGCCCAATCAGTAATGACAAATAAATAACTAATAAAATTCCTTGCTTATTTTTCAATCAATCAATCAAATTATTTAACTCTTGCAAAATCAACATATCACAATCATGGCAGTATACATTTTAGCTAACATTGAGAATGGTTAGCAAAGAGAGACACATGTTAGCCAACATTGTGAATGGCTACCAAAGAGAGACACATGTTAGCTAACATTTAGAATGGTTACCAAAGAGAGACACACGTTAGTTAACATTGAGAATAGTTACCAAAGAGAGGCACATGTTAGCTCACATTAAGATTGGTTACCAAAGAGAGACACATGTTAGCTAACATTGAGAATGGTTACCAAAGAGAGACCAAGAAGGGTTAAAAAATCCCACTAATACGGTCACCTATTAAGGGTATAATAGAAAGTCACAACAATGCAGGAATACAATAACAATCACTAATTAGCTTAGTTAATAGAACATTATTAACATTACTTAACCAACACACCCAATAAAAAGAAATGATAGGCATTTAAGTAATTGTTGAATCAGATAAGGAAATAGTTTTTATTAAATGACTGGTTAACAATAATAGCAAAAACAAGTTCAAATGTCTTCCTCAGTTCCTTCAACTACAAGGACTGTAAACATAGGGGCACTTTATTAAATATAACAAACGGTCTTGATTAATCAGAAAAAACACACATTTTATAGTTAAAATTATTTAACAATTAGTCAATCAATTAATCTTTAACTTCGAAAGTCATAATTTTAAGTATTCATCAAGTGATCCATAACAACTCTAAAATCACTGGTAAAGTCAAACAAGATTTCTGATTATCAGCAGCATAATTACAAAATTGTTTTAATTACTGCAAACAATGTACATGATATCACAAGACATGTAGGAAATCAACATGTATGAACCTCGTAGCATTATCTGTCTGCTTGTGCTATGCAAACGACGAGAACACATTATATTGCTGTGACCTAACAAGCCTGACAGACGTGCTGCACAGTCAATCTAGGAATATTGGGTCAGGCCTCAAGGGTCCAATATTGGGTCAGGCCTTTTGAGTGGCCTACGTCCCAATACCCATACATGAGCCATTTGTATTTGTAGGTGCCAGTTCGGGTCATCCATCCTATGCTGCTGCCTGGGGAGATCTTCAAATTCTTTGTTCCATACATTACATTGGCCTAAGAACATCCACACTGTATTGCACAGGACCCTCCATTTGGAACAGTTCACCATTTCTGTTAACTCAACCCAAATAACATTCTCATTGTTTGTTAAGAAACATCTGTTTAGTGGTTAACCCGTCAGTGATGAGTTGAATTGGTTTCCCATACAAATTATTTTCCCACGTCGTTAAAGTGTTAGAATGAATCCCCAGCACAGCACTTTTAAGATGTTCTCACAGACGTGCTCCAAGAAAGCCAACACACATTGTTACATACATTTCTCCTGTAATGTAAAGAATGTCGCAATGTTAGATCACAGATACACTCACATTGCATGTGCCACTCCCTCCAGATGATATTGTTCAGTCGAATCTTGTCCTTCAGCCGCACGTTGATCCCCTTGAAGTTCCTCCATTTCGGTGATGTCAGTGTATTACTACGCTCAACAGATCAGACCAAAAGAGACTTTCAGATAATGCATCATAAAAGAAAAATAACATATATTGCACAGTGTCCCAAAACTGCTTCACATTAGAGCAGAAGATAAGCAGTCCTGAGATATAAGCCACACACTCCTTAACTTCAGCCATTCAGCTTTCACATCTGAGATATTCACATCACAAATCAGTCAACCTGAATTGGTAAGAGACTGGTCAAAGTCCCAATGGCTAATCACATACCGCAGCCGAGGACATATGGCCTCCTACGCATAACTTACAATTGCAAAAAGCCCGAATGCCTTAACTGGACGGTTATCCTAGACTCAGAGTTCTATGCTGTAGAGCTATGCCAGACATTCACTTAAAAAGTAACCCAAGGGTTATAAAACCCAGGGACAATTATCGAGCACCCTTCAAGGACGAAACTCACAAGCCTCGAATAAGAAAATGACAGGAATAGCAATCAGTTCATTACAGAGATTTATATAGCGCCCTTTAAGGCTACTACTCAGGAGCGCTGCCGGCCCGGCACGGCCGAAAAGAACAGTTTAAGGGGCATATAAGAAGGGCCATTCACTGACCGATCAATAACGATCTATCATTTCAATATTAGGTTGAAGTGTCCGATAACAGTCTGATAAGATAAGATAGAGTAATGTGATGACACATTCAGAAATGTGAGCATATGTGTGAGTAGGTGCCTCTCTCTCTGTCTGTCTCTCTCTCTGTCTGTCTGTGTGTGTGCGTGTATGTGTTTGTGTGGTGTTTGTAGGTGTGCTAATGTCTAGAGCTTACTACAGCGAATGGACTCGACCCTGCTCATTTTTCAATGAGTTGATCCTTGACCACAGCCGACACTTGAATGGGTATCATGACTTTCACGGTCCCTATGTACAGCCCACACTAGCCTGAGATTAAAATCCACTAAAGTCAGCCTCCATGATATGCCTGCATTACAGTCACTTGAATTATTTCTACAATTACCACAATGCTGTTACGATTACATGCTTCGAATACAGCATCGACCAACCTGGGATCAAGCTGAGGAAAAAATACGACAACTTACGATATACAACAGATTAGGAATGGAATAGAAAAACTAGTCCATTTCTTGATAACTGTACACAAGAATTTAAGTGATGACTATGAAAGCAGCAACAGAAGACGCGTTGCAGTCATGCAAATTACCGCAACAAAAGAGACCTTGATTTTCTAAGCAACGCAGTACTTGGCCATATATGACAACACGTTGCATCATTATCCATAACATGTTATCTGCTAAGGAAGTGAGAAGGACTCAATCTGACCAGATGACAGGTGTGGCTAATTACACCAGTAAACAGAGATATTGATTGATGGATCTGGAAAACCAATACAGCTCAATAGCGCTCAAAGTCCAAATGGATCCGGGCTATGCAGCAGTGCTGAACTGTTGCCTGTAAAGGGGCCATATTCTGCAAAGCAGCATTGAAGTCTCATAATTTAATCTAAGAATTTATAATGTACCATTATCATATCGCACGAGGGCTATATAGCTTTGCTAAATTTGGTTAAATTGAAAATGGACTATGGTCCATTTTCAATTTTACCAATATCTTATTTTGAATTGACTCGAAATGAACCTATACATGTGTACCAATCACACCTCTAGAAACTATTTAAAGGCGAAGGTTTCTGGGCGTGGCCTAATGAATACCTGCCACCTGCTGGCTACCAATCAGATCTCTCCAAAGCATCTCATCCGCCTGGGGTACAATCTCAACCAAATGGACCGGTGTGGTCAGTCTATCTGAATAGGCTCAAATGGGCCAAGTAGACAGCTGAGGGAAATGCACTGGAAATAACAATTGAAACAATGGTCTCCCTTCATAGTCCTTATAATTATATGCATCTACACACCTGTACTTGATATGCCACTCATATGTCTTCGTGCCTGCATTCGTGTGTGTGTGCGTGCGCAGCTTTAGCCAGTACGGCCATCTTTCAAGCTGGTCGTGGACAGCCTCCCATCAAACGTGTGAAAAGTGCAACCAAACCCATGCGGGAAGTTTGATGCAGTGTTGTAAATCGCGACTTCAAGGGATGAAGCCATGAGCCAAACCTCGGCGGTTGCCTGTGGTCACTGTTGTTTGCGATTTTTTTACGTGATGATGACCGATGCGAGTGTAATTGAGAAATAGACTGAAAAGAATACTGGATGAATGCTATCAAATGCTGCATGTATATATAAGTGTGCGTATATATGTATGCAAATATGTATGTATGTATATATATATATACATATATATATTATATATATATATACAGAGAGTGAGAGATCTGCTTATTGTTCCCAGGTATCATAATGGATCATATTATATGCTGGCTGATATATTCTTCCTAGGTTTGACATGTGACCCCAGTCAAACGCCATATATATATATATGTATATATATATATATAAATATAATGGTCCATGGGCTGGTGGGCCCGTTGAGAGTCGTGCTCTCTGAATAGGGCTGCATTATTTAGGTCACATGTCAAACCTAGGAAGAATATATCAGCCAGCATATAATATGATCCATTATGATACCTGGGAACAATAAGCAGATCTCTCACTCTCTGCATATATATATATATATATACACATATTATAAGTAGATGTATGTACAGAGACAGACAGACAGAGAACGGCCCAGAGGCATGCAGGCATTTCAATTGAAAGGAATTGACCGGGGGGGGGGGGGGCGGGGTGGACTTCAATATGGCTCTTGTTGACTGTAGCCCCACTCAATGAGTTCAGGTTTGATTGACAAGCAGTTTTCCAAGCGGATTCCCATCGACAGCTGACAGATGGCATGGATGCTCAGAGTCTCAGCTATCATTGGTCGCAGGTGGGTGGGGTACAGAGCAGTTTCTCGAAAAACTGCCCGCCCAGAAACCTTCCCCTTTAAGTGCTTTTACCAAGTTCTTAAATGTGCTATGCAGATACTTAAAGATGGGTCAAAAATAAGATCATGAATATTGATCAGCATACACGAATATCAAGCATATTAATTAAAGTTCTCAAATGTGCTATACAGATTCTTAAAAGGTGGGTCAAAAAAATAGGATCATGAATATTGATCAGCATACACGAACATCATGCATATTAATTAATGTTCTAAAAATTGTGCTATACAAACACTTAAAGGTGGGTCAAAAATAAATTCATGAATATCAGCAAACATGAATATCATGAATATTCATTAGCGTGGACATGTTAATTCCAGTGTACTTTCAAGTGGAGCTTCAGAAATTTGGAGTTCATGACGGCAATCATGTATAAACAAGCGCTAAAATTATAAATACTATCAAAGCTGACATTAAGCACGCCATAAAAAGACTCAGAAAAATCAATAATTCTTTGTCTCCACATTTTATGACAGCTTAACATGACATCAATCTAAGTTTAATTTCAAACAGCCTAACAATAACATCGTCATCCGAGGTTCTGCACTAAGCTGAGATAGGATCTATCTCGAAAAAAATTGCACTGAATTTTTAATAATAATTAAATTAACTCAATTTAATGTGATGGGATGTCACAGTTAATAAAATAATGGCCACTCATGGACAGTGAATAAACAATATTCAACATTTGACCCATTAAAAAACTGTTGTCTAGTCTGCCTATTCTACATGGATGCATTTAAAACATTATTTCACAAAAACCGCTCCACAAAAACAATATGAAAACCGTAACATTTCTTCAAAAACATATATTTAAATGTGTCATTTAAAGTGATTAACTATAAAAATTACAATCCAATGACTATTGAACTAAAATCGCAGCATTATTTTAAAGAAATCATTAAGCCATAGGTAGGATTGGGTCTGGACACTTTGACCAAGGCTATGTCTTTGCAGATGAGCTCTCCAACAGCAAAAGCACTTTCCAAATTTACCAACTATGAACAGGGACTTCAGTTTTCCTTTCACAATCATTTCTTCTCATTGTCCCCAATTTAAGCAAGTCGTAACACCAGTTTATTCACGGGCTGTGGTTATGAATACAGACTGTGGTTTTGCTTTCATAATCAGAATCATTTCTCCTCATTGTCCCCAAAGGCAAGTTGAGGAACCCAGAAGTCGAATTTAACAGTCAGCATATATACAAGGCGTCCCTCATATTATACATCTAATTTAACCATTTAACGACAAGTGCGTAGTAAAACATAATCAATAATGCTGGTCGTTAAAGGGTTAACCAGGGCCACCGCCTTGCAACAGACAAACTAATAGTCAACCTTAGAGGGATGTGGGAATCAAACTAGCTTCCTCTGCACGCCAGTGTGTTATACAAAACTCTACACCCCTCCATCACAATGACACCCCATTACACTTTGGCCAACTTTTATAGAGATCCCAAAGGCAAGTTGCAGAAACCAGTTCACTCAAAAAAAGCCAGTAAACCGGTTTGAAGTGGAGCACATAAGATCATCAGTCAATTGCAAAAGCTGGCTACAGTGGATGATGCGCTGGAGTTGGAATGGTCTGGAAATTATGAAGAGGAATGTGGAAATAACCAACTTTTGAAGCACTCATCAATTGTCGGTAACCGTTCATTTCGTTGCAGATCATTTTGTTACAATTCATTTAGTCGCATATCGATTAGGGTCAGGTTAAGCATCGTGAAGGTTGTTTAGGGTCAGGTCCTGCATGGTGAGGGTCGTTTATGGTCAAGGAATGCATGGTGATGGTCGTTTATGGTGAGGTTATGCGTTGTGAGGGTCGCTTAGGGTCAGGGTTAGTGTGGTTTTTAAAATGCAACAAAATGATCTGTGACTAAATGATCTGCAACGAAATGAACGCGAACCCAATTGTCTTACCACATGAAAATGATTCTGCAGAACATTTAAGATTAATTAGATCTCATAGTAAAAATAGGAAATTTTTGAAGAGTAACGATAAAATTTTAACTCAATTATTTACCCATAAGTTCCTTGCACTTAGAATTCATGATTTACAGTCAACTTAATTTTTTGGAAATTTATACTTTGAACAACATATTCTAAGTATAGGGTCTGTTTACAATCTTACTGTTTCCATTCCAACAAAGATATCGTAATGAAACATCGATCATTTAGCGTTGTCGTTTGCATGCCAATATCAATATACACAAATAGACCAGTACAATATACATTAGCATCGCATTTTTGCATAAAAATCCCAAAATTGGGGTGCATTGAGCACGGGTGCACATCATACATGAGGTTTTACGGTATATTACATCAGACTACAATAGATCCACAGAGGTTTGCAATAAATTGATTGAGTACTGGAAAAATGTCAATTGTAACCATAATTGTAGCCGAACTTGCTGAGAATGTATATTTTCT
The DNA here is from genome assembly GCA_959347315.1 of Bimastos eiseni. Classification (NCBI taxonomy): domain Eukaryota; kingdom Metazoa; phylum Annelida; class Clitellata; order Crassiclitellata; family Lumbricidae; genus Bimastos; species Bimastos eiseni. The sequence continues at coordinate 4,547,020 of OY365808.1, forward strand.
AAAGGTAAGCTAGAGAATGGACTGTCCATAAAAAATTGTCACAAACATAACATTAACCACTGCGATACTTCTGCTATTTCAATGTTCTAAACGCTCTCTATAAATGCAGGCTTACATTATACTACAATGCAGATTGCCTGATCTTGATAATCAGTTAACTGTATCCAA